>OZ023209.1:53814318-53821818 GCA_963995525.1 Escarpia spicata
TTCATAGTACAAATACGGGCCGGCGATATAAAACCAAATAGTCGAGTGAACTATCTAGTCAAAATCTCGGTTTATAATTTAACAGCGAATTAAGCTAAGGTGTTACAAACCAGTGACGTATCCAGGCATTACGACCCGACAGACGGCCGAACTATTGTCCTGCACCTTTCTCGCGTCTAACGCGAGGAAATGAGTGAAGTTATACACACGGGAAGCTCCGCAAGCAGTCGACATAAGCGACTGAGACACTACAACACAATATTACAGCTTCGTGCTTGTTCAAATGTAAGCAGTGAAGCACAGTAAACAGTTGGAACTAAAAACAAAACTGAGACTGTTCAACAGCAGCGTTGCTAATCTACTTCTATGCGGCCCTGCGTTGTGGTAACTAGCACACAAGCATACCACCTTCCAGAACAAGTGCTATATACTTGATTAAGTTTCATTATTAATTGTGAGTTAAGATATTGCCAAGGAAAGTAATTACTGAAGTGCGCAACTCGTGTTTAGAACTTCCTTCTAAATGTGTATTACTGAGTTAGTTCTCAGTAGGACATACTGCACTTATTAAAATGCACCCACCGTAATCAAAATCCTTAGATTTCAAATCGGGTGACCAGAAATAAACCGTGGCGTGTTTGCCATGAGCGGCCATGATGCCGACCTGCCCCCTAGCGGTGTTGAAAGGTTCCAGCGTCGTCAACAATGTTCCGTCGATGAAAATTGACACGAGAACGGCGCGTACTGCAACACCTACTCGGTGCCAAGAGTAGTTCGAGATACCCGGACATGGCACGAGGTTGACGCTGTACCACGTGACCTGACCCTCGTCCACGTAACCGGCTCGATAGCAATCCTTGACGCTGTGAAACCTGAAAAACGTAGGCCATGTGCATCTGAGCAAATAGTTCAAAAACAGTGAACGTATGCAACTTAGAAATAGAGACTAAAAGAAGACGTGGATGCACAGACACACATGCAGAGAATAATGTCAGCGTCCGGGGAGTGGAGAAACAGAGAGAGGGAAGGAGAGAGAGAGCTAGAGAGAGAAAGAGAGAGAGAGAGAGAGTGTGTGTGTGTGTGTGTGTGTGTGTGTGTGTGTGTGTGTGTGTGTGTGTGTGTGTGTGTGTGTGTGTGTGTGTGTGTGTGTGTGTGTGTGTGTGTGTGTGTGTGTGTGAGAGAGAGAGAGAGAGAGAGAGAGAGAGACAGACAGACAGACAGACAGACAGACAGACAGACAGACAGACATATCGAACGAGACTGGGACAGAAAGAAGAGAGAAGATCAGTGAAAGAGAGCGAGAGAGAGAGAGGAGAGAGAGAGAGAGAGAGAGAGAGAGAGAGAGAGAGAGAGAGAGAGAGAGAGAGAGAGAGAGAGAGACAGACAGACAGACAGACAGACAGACTTACAGACAGACATACATACAGGCAGACAGAGAGAAAGAGAAAGAGAAAGAGAAAGAGAGAGAGAGTGAAAGCGAGAGAAAGAAAGAAAGAGAGAAAGAAAGTGAGTGAAAGAGAGAGAGAGTGTGTGTGATATATATATATATATATATATATATATATATATATATATATATATATATATATATATCAAATCAAATCAAATTTAATGTAACTCATTACTACACATAAACATATAAATAAAGTAAGACAAATCGTGATGACAACAACAAGGGAAAACATTATATAATGTTATGCTCCCTGAAGAAGATGAAGACGGAGAGGGAGATACAGAGGAGCTAGGGAGAGGGAGGGGGGAGAAGAAGTAGAGAGAGGAGAGAAACATGCATTGACAGAGACAGAAACAGAAGGAGTTTTTGGGGGCCACCTGCCACTTATTATATTTTGTGTGATAGCGTGCGCATCGCATTACCCATCAACATCACGTCCCAACTATTGTTGAGGCCAACCTCCCATATCCATCAATCCACCTCCTTCTCCCTGCCACACGCACTGTAGACAGGGATAAGCTTGATTTGAGCCACCACTCGACAGCAGTCTTACCAGAACACGACGAAGTCATAATTATTTTCGTCCACCACGTTATACATGACGCCTGATAACGTTATATCGGATACGTCACGTGCACTGACGTCATAAAACAATACGTTGACGTCATAGGAGTTACCCTCCACTTGCTGCGGCGCGACTGCCCGACAGAAGTCGGTCTCAGACTGGGCGCTAGCTCCGGCGTCAAGAACGAGATAGTCGGTCACGTCTGCTACCTGGCGGCTTCGACAGTGATACAATCTGTACCCGGTAACTGCGCAAATAGTTACAAAGTACGTTTGTTCAAACACTGCTTACAATTGTTCTAGAATAGATTGGTGATCCGTTTCTTGGGTTGTTAATAGTGTACATAATTATTACCTTCAGAGAAACATGGTGTGCGATCTGAATATTTCGACCGCATCTCACGGTCTTCTTCAGCAGACTGAAGTTACGGGTGAATGACAAGCTGGAGAAGGACAGATGGGAACAACCATGGGTTCACAGGTGTCCCCGATAGTAGCGACCCTCTACATGGAGCATTTTAAAGAAAGAGCCACCCGGGAAGCACCCCCCCCCCCCCCCCTCCAGACATCTGGTTGAGATATATGTGATTGACATATCCACGTTGTTACAAGAGAGTGACGTAGAACTTTGTAAGTAGCATCTGAACTAAATGGACCAGAACGACAAGTTCACGGTAGAAACAGAACACGACGATACGATAGCCTTTCTGGACACAGGATATGTCTGAATGACGATGGAGTAACCATGGTAACGGTGTATCGGTAGACATCACAAATATACTAGTATTTCAAATGGTATTCTAATCACCCCTTAGAGCACAAAATATCAGTGATGAGGACATATAATCAGTTGGTATAAGATACAATACCCACAAAGCGGTTAACACAATATAGGAGAAACAGCGAGAAAACGTTGACACAAGAATTAAAGAACATCTTTATAATCGCCAATCACTATTAGTACATAAGTGTTAAATAAAATACTTTGCAAGTCTAGACCACGAGGAGAACTAGCAAAGAATGAACATAAAGGAGGCGATCAACATCAAAAGAGGGAAACCTACATTGAACCGCGTTGTCGGCCAGGATCTTCCACCAGTCCTTCTCCACTTTGTGTCACATGACCAATGTCATATGACACACACTAACTCTACGTTGTCCGTTCAATCTGCTGAAGAAGATCGCGGGAAGCAGTCGAAATATTCAGATCGCATACCACGTTTCTTGAAAAGTAATTATATATACTACTTATAAATATGTGCACATATAACAGTTAATTGACAGGTATTCCGCACATCGTACATCACATTGTTGGATCGTACTGTATACCAGCGAAGTGCGGATATCTACACTAATCATAAAATAATATACAATAGGTAATTATACTAGTATGTACTAACCGATGTTGATTTCGGGTCACATATGTGGAACGTAAACTTATGAACGTGTGATGTTAGCAACATCGAAACATAAAATAACTGCTAGTTATAACTATCTATGATCTGTGCCATAAACAAGACCCCCTCACACGGTTATGAACGCGCTGCTTATTCACGAGTAGATGTAGGCATTAGAAGCATACTTCATTTACAAATTAATAAACCGAGCGAACGAAAGAAGGAACGAATGAACGAACGAGCCAACCAAAAACGACCTTTCTGTTATCATGTTAATATCAGTTAATTACTTCGTTATCTGTATACGTTTACAGAAAGACTCTGATTCGGAAACTTGTGTTACAACCTTTGCTTATACATATACTAACATCTCGTTAATTACCATATTTCATGTCAGCGCTGATGAATCTCTTCACTTGGAATTGGAATTGGTTATGTTGGATGTTGTCTGCCCTATTATAACCGATTACACCGAAGCCACCTCGAAATCTGTGGGAATAACATGCATGCATGTTTATATAAAAAAAGTTACGTTGCTTCGGTTTGTGTCAATATGACAAATAGTCTTATTTGATATATATGTTTAACTTACCTATAGTGCGGCTTGACGCTGATGCAGACGGGACCGTCATTAAGACAGAATCGAGTTGTTTGATATGCATGAAGCTACAACCAATATTAGTTTTTTTAGAACGGTCGCACCCCAGCCAGCTCTTAGCAAATTATTATTAATTGGTGTCCATCTAATTTCTTGTATGGTAAACTAGCCGAATTACCCGGCGTTGCCCGGGAGAAAAGGCAGGCACACGTATGTGATGTTCCGAGATCCCCACCGTCCAGGGCGAATTTCGAAAACATTTCGAAAACATCTAACTCTACGAATCACCTAATGCAAGATTGACGGATAAAAATGCCATTTAAAAAATGTGACCACACTATTTACACCCCGGATGAATTTCGTAAAAAAAGCTATATCTAGACCCACGCCAGTGGGCCCGCTAGATCACTTACACAACTTCAGCCTTATACATACACAACCTAACGGAGATGTGGGTCCACAGACAGACAGACAGGTAGACAGGCAGACAGGCAGGCAGGCAGGCAGGCAGGCAGCCAGACAGGCAGACAGGCAGACAGGCAGACAGGCAGACAGGCAGACAGGCAGACAGGCAGACAGGCAGACAGGCAGACAGCAAGACAGGCAGACAGGCAGACAAAGCGAGCACCGTACTGTTTTATAATATAAATTACAATTATATATTAAAAGAGTTATACGAATAATAATAATTTATAATATAATAATAATAATAACTAAATACTTATTGACATTGACTTTTCCGAATCACGTGTCGTTAATTTATGTAATGACATTCGGCGCGGTCTTTCCATGTTGACTTCTTCAGGGCGGTTGCCGTTCTAGCAAGTTGGCGTCACAGTACACAATACACAATTCAACCGGAAGAACAAGACGAACTAGACTACCAAACCCCATGTAAGAGGTGCAGTCGCTACAGCGAAATAGCGTAGATAGGGACAGTTTTAAGATCACACTATACGAATATAAAAAAAATTGATAAATCCCAAGGGAACAGAGCATGAGGAGTGAAAACAAACTGTCACATTCCGCCAATAACTCAGACCTGACGTCTCACACAACAACAGAAAACCATATAACATTCTGGCACTAACCAACCATTAGAGGAGGAAAGTGGCGGCGTGTTCAGCAAAACTACACGTCACGCCTATCTACCATCATGCCATCTTACTATGGCGCAGAATGGAAAAAGCCATCTTTGAAATTCGGCGAAAGTCTCAGCAGGTATTAGAAACACGTGGGCATGTTACAATGAACTCTATGATTATGAAAACAGTAAAGCTGAGTTCTTAGACTGCGCAGTGTTGAGTCCTTGGGACAAGTCATATCCCACTATATTTTACTCCCTGGCAAACCTATTCAATCGAACATCATCTCGACTTATATGTGATGCATTCAGCCACGTTCGTTGCAATTACTGCGCAGATAACATCCGTACACAAATATACATCACTGTCTACAGCTGAGTGAATTGGAGCAACGTAAAGTGACCGAACTTGCCCAATGTTAGAAACAGCAGCACAGGATTCGCACCTAGCTTCTCTCGATTGAGAGCTTGGTGCTCTACTCACTGCTCCAAGGCGCTCCACAAACATTGTAAGGCTACCTACGATATATTAAAGTACGACTGTCCATACTCACCGCCAGAGAAACGTTGAATCCGACACCTTGACGGGGCAGCCCCATCGGAGAACAGGATCGCCATATGACGTCACTCCAGTAGAGCACGCCTTTCTTCACATACCCGCTTCTATAGCATTCGGCCTCGCTCGGACCAACATCAACACGTGAAATACTAGTATTCGTGGAAGAATTTCGTTGAATCCTGTACAATTGGTTGTGAAATGATTAACAAATAACACTAGTAAAATGTTATGTTACTTACAGATGTTTCTATTTTTATATTCATACGATTGCCCGAATGAATCCGGCTAATGCAAAACAAACGAATGAAGTAAGACCACCACCATCATATAAATAAAAACATACTTGCCGAAAAAGTAGAAAGTCGAAATTATCTTCGTCGCGCACGTTGTACATGATGCCGATTTGGCTCGATTCACTAGACTCGGTGAACAGATGTACTGTTACGTCGTAGCCAGCAGCGTTGGAGACGTTTGGCAATAAAACTCGACAATAAGTTTTGGGGAAGCCGCCAGTTATTTTAATCAATGGATAACTACGACTGTGCGTTGTTACCGGCGTTATCGCGCAGCGATAGCTTTTGTACGTTCGTAACAAATTTGCTGAAGAAATCAAATACACTAAGTAATTGTGTGCAAGCATATATGCATTCAGGAATTCAGTAAACATCTGTCTCGACCCGACGGATATGGAACAATATTCTGTTCGAATAAAAGACGTCACGTCGCTAGTCATATTTAAACAAAAACTCATACAATTCTTGTCTGCTTTTCCAACTATGTATTCACAATTAACTCTCCTTTTAACCACAAGCATTAAATCACAATGATCCAATATAATAATTACAACAAATCGACAACAATAATAAAACTAGTGCAATACATATCATTACAATAAACAGTTGGATCGACAGTCTTACAGTTATATGTGTACTAACCTGCAAATGATACCCGTATTACCAGATCAATCCAGAGCGAGAGCAAAAGAGGATATCCTATAAAACAAACGGAATTTTGTAGTAGCTTCAGCTTTGTAAATGTAAGTTATTATATAGCGCAGTGTTCAGTCATCAGAACTGCTCAAAACGCTTTACATTTTACTCCCTGTCAGACCATTTCAATAGAAAACATTCTCGACTTCTCCGGGAAGCATTCAGCCACGTTGCAATTGATGCAAGACTATTTGTACATAAATGTCCACCACTGCCTATAGCCTGGTACGCATTCACACAACGTACAGTGAAAGAACTTGCCCAAGGTTCTAAACCTCAAGATTCGAACCCGGATTCTCTCGATTGATAGTCCGATGCTCTAGCTACTGCGCCACAGCGCTCAAAGCACAATATATTCGACTGTACTCATCTACATATATTTATAACAAGACTCTCATATTGGTGAACAGGTCTATGTAGAATGAACAATGTCATTCAATCTACAAACTTCAACATTTCGCCAAACAGCGGCTGTCATCCTCGTGAACGGAGTTTTTTGACAAACTTCTTTCTCTGCTTGTTATATGGAATTGTACGCAGACGTGAGGAGCGAAATGTTAAAGTATCTAAATTTTAAAAGGACGTAGTCTGTTCCTAGTTTTTCATTTATTGATTAATATAATCTTCTTAAGACAATACTAAGTATGTTGAAGGTATAAGACCCGCCAGATTGTGTTTAGTAAGCCCGTAACAACGGTCGCAATTTGACGACAAGACCACGGGTACATGTTTAAATAATAAACAAAACATCCAGTTTCAAAATACGGCCGAGTCGGGCTGATGTAATTGCTATGCCGTTTGATGTTTAATGATGCTCACTTTCCCATTGAACAGAATACGTCCCTTTAATTAGTTT
>OZ023209.1:53826818-53849318 GCA_963995525.1 Escarpia spicata
GGAGGATGGAGTCAAACAAAGCCTTAAGAAGAAGCTGGTGAGGAGTCCAGTGAAGTGGGCTGGGCATGTTGAGAGAATGGGAGAAGAACGGCTGACAAAGAAAGCAGATGCCCGGAGAGTGGAAGGGAAAATGAGGAGAGGAAGAACTAGACTGCGATTGGAAGATTGTGAAAAGAGAGACTTGGAAGGACTTGGAGAGGAGTGAAGAACGAGAGCGAAAGAAAGAGGAGAATGGAGACAGTTGGTGGACAGAGCAGTACATGATAAGTGAGGGTAAAGAAGAAGAAGAAAAAGAAAGTTAACTGAAATCGAGTAACGGAATCGAGGCCACCCTCATCCCTGACAACAGGGAATCAAGAGGAAAACAACTCAATCCACTACACTCTACACGAGCATGTATATGTGTGTGTGTGCGTGTGTGCGTGTGTGCGTGTGTGCGTGTGTGCGTGTGCGTGTGTGCGTGTGTGCGTGTGTGCGTGTGTGCGTGTGTGCGTGTGTGCGTGTGTGCGTGTGTGCGTGTGTGCGCGTGTGCGCGTGCGAGCGTGCGTGCGTGTTTGTGTGTGTGCGTGCGTGTGTCTCTCTGTGTGCGTATGTGTGTATGTGTGTTTGTGTGTATGTGTGTATGTGTGTATGTGTGTATGTATGTATGTATGTATGTATGTATGTATGTATGTATGTATGTATGTATATACGTATGTGTGTATGTAATTACGTATGTATGTATGTACGTATGTACAAATGTAGGTATGTACGTGTGTACGTGTGTGCGTGTGTGCGTGTGTGCGTGTGTGCGTGTGTGCGTGTGTGCGTGTGTGCGTGTGTGCGTATGTGCGTATGTATGTATGTATGTATGTACGTATGTATGTACGTGTGTATTTATGTACGTGTGTATTTATGTAAGTGTGTATGTATGTATGAATATATGTGTGTATGAACGTACATACGTACATACATACGTACGTACGTACATACGTATATATGTATGTACGTATGTACGTATGCACATGCACACGCACACACACACACACACACACACACACACACACACACACACACACATACACACACACACACACGCACACCTCCAACGACCTTGACTATCGACGGTTGTCTCCCAACTGTTTGCCGTGATGTCCGCCATATTCGTGTCACGCTTGCAGGCATCGCCGGATTTAGGACTGTGGAGAACTTGGGCAGTTGATGACCGGTCTTCCTATCATAACAGTTCTCCTTCCTCCCTACTTACTATTACATGGACGTCAAAACCACACCACTAAAATTTAGAACACAATTAACAATTTCATTTCAAAATATTCCCCACACATAGAGACGCACTAGTTAGTCAGTTGTCGTGCTTTCGGCCATCCACGTAGAGGCTCAACAAGTCGTCTTTTTCCCCTGCATATATTTAACCCAGAGTTTATGGAGGCCATTACCCAAAACCGATGCAAATTCGGAGATCCGAAAAACAATTTATTTTGTGGAGGCCGCTGCGCAAATGCCCAGTCTGTGCTGCCCTAACTCCGGCACTGTTGGCAGCTGTCTTCGTAGCTGAGATATGCACGCCTTCCACTAGCACATTTCCCATACTGGAGATATGTCATTATGCAACTGTCAACCATCTGATGAACGTAGCCGAGCCAAATACATGTTATATGAAGCACTGTTTATTCTTGTGAAAGTACCAAATTTTAATAATAACATAGTCGTTATACAGGCAATACAATATATATTAATTAACTAAGTATAATTAATAACGTGATCTGTGACATTTCGTTAATGCGACAATATGTTATTCACTCGCATCACGTGTGTAGTATATTCGATACGTCTCCTGTAGTTGTCGTAATTGTAAATTTTCACTTCACCAGGAATGTGGCTCATATTTCTCGTTCCTGTGAATGTAAACACGTATTCATATATATATAATATAATTCATATACGTCACATCACAACTACTGCAATATCCTTTAAGACGTGAGTCTAATATATATTTTCAAAATACAACATTCTCACAGTATACATAGGGTAAATCAGTTGTTTTAAAGGTAAAACGTAACATACATAACAATCGCACAAACCACACGTGCGCTGCAAATACATCCGGACAACGGCCTCTGTGTAGTAGACTTGGCAACATGGAGTAGACGCTGACACAATAATGGTTATGTATATGGGTTGACATAGTAATGCAACACGAATATTACTTGACTTTTTTAGACTATCAGGACTATCGATGGACGTGAACTTCACATTCTCTCCGACCTGCGTCTTTTTAAACAAACAACGAGTATCTGTGAGCGCGTCATTGTGTTCATGTAATGATGTTGTGTGTTTTCTAACATTTGGTAGATATTACTATCACGACTGCCAACCACCAACACCAACCGTCAGTTGACGGGCATTTTTGCTAGTAACTATAATTATTATTCTTAGTAGCATGAGTAGAATGCATACATTACATGGGATTGACGCTGCGGAGAGCGTCGAAATCCATTGACTTATTTGGGTCCAACTACAGGATACACGCGACGACCTGGCTCATCTCCTTGTCTTAGCCTGAAAATATATCAGTCAATAATTGTAAATGTAGTCACTGATGGAGGATCTGTCCACATATATCAACAACAGTTTAACATCTCAATGGAAAACTTGTTATATAATTATGTTAATATAGTTTTTCAACATAGCTGTGTCAGTGCATAATTTCGCGTAGGCTATTAAGCTTAACATACTCGGATTAATAAATACTAGTGTTTAAAAAAATGCAAAAGAAAGGGAGTAAGACAAACGAATCAAACCAGAAGGAAGAAGAAGACCAAGACGACAACTGATGAAATGGATGCAGAAAGCAAAAGTGTTTTTGGACTTTGTGAACCCTTCCTTAATACGGGTCCTTTAACTTACTCCCGCAATTCGTTTTTGTATGTCATGTTTTTGAATAATTTCGCGAAAACCAAATTTTTTAATGATTACGACATGCTAGCTTACTTACTTTGCGATAGGCTAAGTTAATTGCACATAGGGAGAGTTAAGTATGACAGTGATTGGTATGACGCCTTACATACCATGCCGCTATCAAGAAACCGACGACTAGCATTGATGAACCCACAAAGAGAGTCGTTATGGTCATCTTTACAACGCTGAAGGTGTCAGCGGATACACTTTGTGTGGTGGTGTATAGTTCTAAAACAAATGTATATTAACCATTATAATACTTTGCCTACTAATACCAATACTTATACATAAATTACGAACAACCCATATAACTCACAAATACCCGGAAATCGGAGCTCAGAGGCGCATCAATGCGAAGCGATTAGACAATGCTATAGTTGTCGATAAATGGCTACATGTGCTGATTCTAATTAAAGGTTAATTCTTCAGATGATGGTGTACTATTAGCGTGACCTCTATATAACCTCTATATGACCTCTATATAATCACAACAATGTAAATGTATTACTGGCCTTGCGTTTATAAAAAAAACAGAACATTATAATTATATTTGCTGTATAACGAAACTATGATAATAATAAAAAACAGTTATGTTGCAACAACATATTATAGTATATTGGTTTGGTTAATGTATGCAAACAGCACAATGTGTAGAAGAGTGTTAAATGGTATGTACAACGATTTGGGTTAACTAAAATGCAACTAGGTGAAGGTCTAGAACAATTAACACACGATTTCCCTGCAAATGTAAACCTCAAATTCCTAAAAAATTATTAAACCTGTATTAAATATGGCAGAATAGTAAGTACCGTCAGTTGTTTGAAAAACCCGTATATCGTCCTTATATTTGTTCTTGTGGTGTTTGCTTAACTTAAGTAAAAGTAGTTTCTTTTATGTAGGCTATTCTATTATAAACAACTTTCATGAATATGTTTAATCGTCAGATCGTGTATTTTCAAAAATACTATGAAGTGAGAAGTAGTGATATTATGACGTTGGCTTGGACATCAGTGTTAACTAACCAAATGCTATGAATACTATTGTCGCCACGTCCCTTAATACGTTGTTCAATTACTCAATGAAAGTAGTCGTTCAATCCATTTAACATAGCGCTGTTTCAATATGATTACCAAATCAGTCATTATTATTATCATCATCATCATCGTCGTCGATGTCGTCATCATCATCATCATTTTCACCAGGGAATATATCACATGTATTGCAGAGGGAAAATAGCCAATTGTGGCTTTATGCACTCAATACTGAAACTGTAACATTGAGTGTGCCAATGTACGTATCGTAATAACATTTATATAATAAACCACCATCATCATCTCATCATCACCATCGTACCCACAGCCATCTTACCTGGAGGCTGGATGCTGCTGACACACCTGTAGCCGAGGAGGTGATTGTACGTGTCCGGCTGACAGACCTCAGTCCCTGGACACGGGTCTCCGGCACATGGGTCACTGTCCAGGTGACACCGCTCGCCGGCGTAGAACGGCGGACACAGACACACGGTGGCGTTCGTATCAGACATCTACAGCGAGACAGGTTAAAGTAGGCCTATATCCCAGTATTGCCAATTAGTGTGTTACGCATGACGCGGTCAACCAGTTTTTCATTTATTAATTAATACAATGTCTTAATATTAAGTATATGGACGATATTGTTCATGGCTCCAAGATAAAATGTTAATAGCTAGAATAAAACTCACATTGGATACGTTGCAAGTTTCAAATATAACGCCAATATAAGTTTAATTCTTACTATTAAAATATAATAACTCTGTTGCACATATATATCTTCGCTATACACAAATGTTTCGTAAGCCCGTAACAACATTCGCAATTTGGAAGATACGACCACGGATCATGTTCAAATGGTAAACAAAACATCCAGTTTCAAAACAAGCTTTATTGGCAATACTGCCGAGGTGGGCTAAGTTACCCGAAATATCCTTCGATAATCAACGATTTTCCATTTCCCCATGTTGAACACAGCAGATTTCCTGTAACAAATTACGACGCTGGCTAATTCTGGGTAGTGCAACAGACTGCCTCCCTTTAAAACCGTATAACAACCGCCTGCAGCGATTAGAACAAAACAAACCCCAAAACATTGACTTTTAATTTGCCAAATTCAATCGTTCCAATTCAATAGTGTCGTTCATTTAGACCCTTTTTCACTGTGACATTTGGATCCTGGTAATTATCACCTGCTTAACTTGTATCAACTAACTCAGAAAATATCAAGAATAAAACGACGAAACCCATGATGACAGATATTATGCAATATGCTAATCAATTTGTAGACCAATAAGTGTTAAATTAAGCTTATATAAACGAATAATGTAGGATTAATAGCAGGTTTTTTCTTAATACAATCTTTAAATGGCTGCATGTAAGCCACATACACTATGCTGTATTGGATGTTAAACAGAATAGTATCAGTAGTACCTAACATGCTACTAGTATCGTTAAACAGGCATGCAACAAAACTGTTAATAAACAAGTGGACAATATACAAGTCTAACCTCACAAGTGCCACCATTGAGGCATGTATCACTGTCGCATCTAGCGCCACCTGTCTGATGTTCGCACGTACTTCCGGTAAAACCTAGCGGACAAAGGCAGCGATCGATGTCTCCGACCGACATAAGGGTGCCTGAGGAACATATGAATGTAAGACGCACGTCAGAGTGAGGGTTACATATAGTGTGTATTTATTTGTGACGAGGACGATATTGTTAAGTAGTAGAACATACACAATCAACTAGTGTTTAGTATACACCAGCTGTGTGTGCTAATAGCCACTCGACGTTCAAAATATGCTTAACATAGGATTCCCAGAACGAGTCAGCGATGTATTACCTGGAAGGATATATGACGCACGACCGAGCATGTGTATCTGAGGAACATTTGGAAGTAGTAATAGCAATAATAATAATAATAATAATGATAAAATAACGTCTTTAGCGCCAATGTCTACGGAAAATCCAAGGTCAGTGGCGCAAGAAAACCAACGGATTCAGTGTTGGCATAATGATGTAGGGTCTACGCAACAAAAGACGTTAACAGATGGATGGAATTGCTAAGAAGCTACGGAAGGTATGCAGTATTACAAATATAGGACTGTAGATGATGGATGAGTGTGGGGTTGTGGTATGACCTCTCGACGCGACCGCGTACGTGGCGGTATACAGTTGGTGGTATGAAGGGTGTCAGTTGGAGCCTTTAGAGAACCTCAAGAGGGTATGCAGTTGAAGGTTTTCAACGGATGCAGTTGGATTTATTATGGTGGTCAGTTGAATGTTTATGGGAACGTCAAGAGGTAGTTGGAGGTTTATTGGAACCGCAAGGGGTTGTCATTGGAGTTCTCAGGGTGAGTACGTAGATGGAGGTTGACAAGAGGGTGCATTGGAGATCTCAGAGGGTGTGCAGTTGGATATCTCAGAGGATGTGTAGTTAGAGGTTTTTGGGAGTTTAAATACGTAGATACCTTGAAATATTCAACCGTGCTATGGGCCTGCTATTTGTATTTTGAAAGTCACCCCTCTATTACGGTTCAAATAACATTACATAGATCGTCCCCACCTCATTAGTGAACGGTTTACGTAGCACGGAATAACCAAAGAAAACACGAATAACGTAGTGAAAAACTATTCAAAATTATGTAATCTACGTCAGATGTACGTAAGTTAGTTTATATAATACACAGTGATGTAAAACGGTGGAACAGTGTACTCTGCTTTTATTACTGAACATTTTTCAGGATAGTTCTTTTTTCAAATAAAAAACTTTCATTTTGTATATTAAAAATAATTTTACCTGGTAAAGGCTTTCGTCGAACGTATCACGTTGGCCCATCACTACCGATGACGCTGAATGACGTCATCGTACACGTGATTCAGCATCATCAGTACTGTTTAAGTCAACGTCCTACGTTCGACGTGCTACGTGTCGATGCGCGCAGACGTGTGATAGCCACCTCCAGCAATTTGTCAAAAGGTACTGAGAAATGTGATTAATGGCTGATGATGCTTGTCTATATATAATGTGTAGTGCAGCGTCAAGTCGTCGTTGTCAAACTACACATTAATAAAAACATTTGCACGCTCGTGAAAGCAATAAACGAACTTCATATCGCAATATCGCTCAACCTGATTCGAATACGCGGGGTATTTCCCCCCCCCCCCCCCCCCCCCCCCGGTGTCGCTACACCACAGTACACACGACTTCAACCGGTATGCTCTACTGAATACAATGCCCCGAAAACCAAGCACCAAGACGTCCCCAGATGACCGTGGAGTTGACGCCGACACTGAGCGTACTCAGTCTTTAGAGGGACATACATTGAGAGATGCGTTGTTAGCGCTTCTAAAAGACGAGGATAGAATCCAGAACACAGCAACATCCATCAGCGAAAGCATTATCAACAAACTACTAAAAACATAAACATTCATCGACAAGCTTATCAAAGCCACCATGGACTCAAGACCAATTCAGCGCAATCAAAGAAGATGTGTATCAGGCTTGCAGTTAAGAAAGACAACCGCAGAACTAAACGCAATTAACGCCAAAATACGCGTCCAGAAAAAAGCTTGAACAAGCGAATGTGGCAGTGCTTGACCAATTAGATGAACAAGAACAATATAGCCGTCGAAATTGCCTAGTATTTCACGGAGTGTCCGAACAAGAAAAGGACACGACCACTGCGGTGACCGACCTGTGCAGCCGATCGCTCGGCCTGACGGTGGACAGTAGCAGCATCGACTGCAGCCACCGTCTTGGCAAGCCGAATGGAGGCAAGCCACGACCAATAATCGTTAAGTTTACCAGCTACGAACAGGGACAGAAGATCTTCTCCGCCAAGCGAAAGCTTAAAGGTACAAAAATTGCCATAACCGAGAACGTAACGAGCCAACGCAGTGTTTTGTTGTTACACGCGCGATCTCCTGCCGGAGAGACAGCGACATGGACAATGGACGGACGTATTGTTTGTGTTATACCCTTCGGCCGCACGGTAAATATTACCACTGAACGCGAGCTCCAGGAACTTGGACTTTGAGTGTTGTGTAGTGTCTCAAGAAACCAAAAATACCGATTTAATGTATAATGTATTTGCAAGTTGTAGGCATTCTGCCAACATGCTCTAGCGTCACAAATATGTTTTCTCAGCTGTTTTTGTTTTTGGTTCATCTCGTGTTGTTGTTTTGTGACTCTGACTATTTGATTGCCCCTGCATCTAAGCACTTTTGAGTATGTTAATGTCACTGCACTGTATCTTTTTTCAAAATGCCATCATTGCAGTTTTCAATATCTCTGTTATTCTCGTTAACGTGTATCAATTTAGTATCTAGGCTCCATTTGTTTATATTAGTTGTTGTGCAAACTGTTTCTAATATGATGATATCGAGTTTAAATAGCATCATCACATATTATTTATATTTTAAGTTATATTTATATGTTGTAGGCCCCTCCTCTGAATTTGTTTCCCCCGTGTGGAATATAATTGGGCAGTCTGCTACCTACTAAACGAGTAATTAAACTATGGATTCTCTTCCACGTAATTATACGAATCAAGATTTAAGAAATTTATTTTATTTGCCTGCCTTGAATAGAGCTGAAGATACAAACCCTTTTGACTTAGCTAATATCAATAGTAATTATTATTATGTTAATAATATACTTTCTGATAACTACAGGAATATTAACTTTCAATTTAAATTACTTCATCTTAACATTCAACGAGATTGGCATCAATCTTAAAAATTTATTATCTAATTTATTGGAAGCACATGTTTAATTTGATGATATCCTACTTTGTGAAACCTTCTTAAATGATGACAATGTATATCTTTATAAACTGCCAAATTATAACATGGTTTATAAAAACAGGCATATCAAAACCAAAGGTGGTGTTGCTATATATGTGCGTGATGATATTCAATATCATATTCCCGATGACCTTGGTATTTTTTAGAAGGTGAATTCGAGTCCATTTTTATACAATCCAATGACAAAGTTTCTACTTCCATTGTTGGAGAGATTTACCGTATTCCTAATGCAGAGGTTAGTTCATCACTTAAATATTATGAGTCAATTTTAAACAGACTTAGAAACTCAATTCACCAAATTATAATTGGAACAGATCAAAATATTGACTATCTTAAATTGGACTCGCATAAACCCTTAAATGACATATTAGATATGTTTTTTGGTTGTAGCATGGTTCCTACAATTACTAAACCAACACGTATCACTCATATTTCTGCAACTCTTATTGATAATATTTATGTAAGACATACCAAGTCAATTGACCATTTTGGTATACTTTATAACGACACATCGAATCACTTGCCTATATTTTGTTTAATTGGTAAACGGAAATCACCCACACGTATTACACGAGCCGCTTATCTTCAAACATAAGTCAGATTTCGAAGCATCTATCCATCATATAACTTCCGCTCTTAAAGAAATTGATTGGACTCATTGACATCGGTTAGATATAAATAATGCATTTAAAGAAATCATGACACAACTCCATAATGTTGTTGATTCCTTTGCACCAGATAAAATTATTAAGATCAAATCAAAATATGTAATCAGGAATTAATTGATGACCAAAGGTCTAATACAATATTCTAAAACATCTGGTAAACTTTATCGAAAATGTATTGGTAAGTCAAAGACACATTCCACTTACGACCATTATACTAAGTACAGAAACCTTTATAATAAACTAAAGCATATTGCTAAAATAACTTATTATTCTAACCTATTACACGAATTCAAGAATGATTATAAAAAAACATGGCAGATACTTCGAACAATAATCGGGAAACAAAATGATAAATCAAGTATGCCTACACATTTCAAGCTCAGTACCGACTTAATTAATGACCCTGATCACATTTCGATACATTTTGTAATTTCTTTGCAAACATTGGACCGAGTTACGCTAAAGCAATCACTAAGCCCCAAACCAATGTTACCGCTTATCTCAACAAAAGCCATGGTAATAGTATGAATAGTATGTTTATGAATACCACTGATGCAAGTGAAGTCAGCCAAATAATAAAGTCTCTTCAACCCAATAAAAGTCTAATAAACAAGTATTTAAGTGAGGAAATTGTACCAGACGAATTAATAATTGCAAAAAATATACCAGTCTATAAATGATAAGTTAAAATTAAATTAATTTTGCAACTATAAACCTATATCTTTAGTTCCCGCTATTTCAAAATTATTGTATGTAAAAGGACCTATACTTTTCTTTTAAACAAATTACAACATCTTAAATAATAAACAATATGGTTTCAGATCGAAACATTCCACCATTAATGCAGCATCTACATTAGTTTCTGCCGTTTTCAATGCGTTAGAAAAAAGACTCAGTCATCAGTGTATTTCTTGATTTAACTAAGGCGTTCGGTACCATAGACAATCAGATATTATTATATAAGTTAGATTACTACGGAATAAGGGTTACCCCTCTTAATTGGTTCAGGAGCCATCTTACAAATATAACACAATATGTAACTTGTAGTAATAGTGCTTCGCTTCCACAAAATATCACATTCGGTATGCCGCAGGGCTCTATTTTTGGTCCACTTTTATTTATAAATGATCTCCCCTTTTGTCTGAAACAAAGTAAAGCAATATTATTTGCTGATGGCACCACGGTATATATGAATGGAAATCATATTACTAAACTTTACAATGACATAAATAAAGAACTCCAAGTATTAGTCGACTGGTCTCATGCTAATAAGCTCTCATTAGATGTATTCAAATTAAAATATATGTTGTTTTTTAGGTCACGACATTTACTTAGTGAACAAATAAAATTAAAGATGTCAGATCAGATAAAACAGCCTACACGTTGTGTAAACTTCCTAGGCCTTCTTATTGATGATAAACGTGACTAGCATGAAAATACATAAATGTCTGCAAAAAAAACTTCCAAGTGCTTTATATGTTATACATAAAGTGAATCGTTTTCTTCCTGTAAAATCCCTAAAGACGATTTACTATGCATTAGTATATCCATATTTGACATATGGAATAATCCTTTGGGGATCTACACATAAAAAGCTACACAAATAAATTATTCGTTATGCAAAATTGTTCGTAGTGCTTTCCATGAGCATACTCATCCTCTGTTCACACGGTTAAATGTACTAACATTTAAGTGTATTTATGAAACAGAAATTGCGAAATTGATGTATAATTATTGTCATAATAATCTGCCAGTGTGGTTATATAATATTGTTACTTTAACCTGTGATATTCACAATCATGACACAAGGTAACTTAGACATATTCGTACAATCAGTTCTATCCTACGATCATCAAAAAAATTGTTTATTATGCAATGTACCGATAGTATGGAATAATATTTCGCCTGATATTCAAACTAAACCTAATATTACCAGCTTTGTATCTTCTCTAAAGTCATGTGTCTGAAGATACTACACCATATTAAATGTGTTATCACTTTAATTTTATTATTATTTGATTTGTCTTAAACGGTTTATGAAAATACTACTCCATAATTATATTGTTATTACTGGATTTTTCATGTGCAATCTAGCACTAGTGTTGTATATATGTGGAAATATTTGTTTCCATTTTTGGGATCTACCAACCACGTCACTACTGCTACTTGTTATTTATGGTAGTGTATTAACTGTATGAATGTATTTATAAACTGCACGTTGTATCTACAACAATGCTACATTACCGTTATCAGTTGTTGGCACCGACCAGTGATTCAAGTTATATTGTTTCCTGTTATAACATTGTATATCTACTGGTAACAGTATTGGCTCTGCTGCCAACCAGGATTTGTTAAGTCGGTATACGCATTGTGTTTCATTTATCTTCTGTATTATACAATTTCGAAATAAACCTACCTACATACGAAAGCCTTTACCAGGTAAAATACGTCTTTGATATGCAAAAACAAAGCCAGGAATAATCTAGTGAGAGAGAAAATACGTGTCATAAACAACGAATTGGACACGTTTAAAGAGAAGAAACTCGCACTAGAAATGAATTGTTTACTTGGTTGCCAAGAGAAGAACTGCAAAACGTCACTTGCCACATCGCGCATGCCAGCGAGGGTACGGACAAGAAAACAAAATGGAGTCATCAACAAAAAATTCAGCGCTTGGAAGCGAAGAGAGACAGAACGAACGAAGCTGATCTTACCAGAACCCAACTGAAAAGGTGGGTGGTAAACCTGTCTAAATACAAACTGTCCAGGGGCCAGAATAAGATATTACCGGCTAAATTACGCGGTAACGCCAGAGGAAGTACCGACCGAGGAGTTCGTTTTAGCGGCAGAACAAGCGACATGGAGCCTACCACAATACAAAAAAGACAAACTTCATGCAGACATCGCGGTACTTCTGAAGTCATCAGAAAGCTCCAAAATCAAACCTAACCAGACAGGAAAGAGCAACTCTAAAAGAGCTACAGAAGGAGAAGTCCATCACCATGCTCCTTGCGGACAAGGGAAAAGTCACAGTCATCATGAAAACGAAAGAATACCAGGAGAAAATTAAATAAATGCTGAGTGACCAAGCGATGTATCAGAAGTTAAAAAACGATCCGACCAGGAAAGTACAAGGCAGAACTCATCAGAATGGTAATTCCCTGGAGAAGGAGGGGTAGATCACCAAAGATCATTACGCAAAAAATGTACAAGGGATGTATGGATCACCAACAATCCACAAGGAGGGTATCCAGGGAATTGGCCAACATATTACAATCACTTGTTGAAAAAACATAACACCACACGGACAATTCACAAGAATGTGTATCATAGCTGAGAATGGAAGAAGGAGAATCATTTGTGTCACATGATGTTGTGTCGCTGTTCACCAAGAATCCGATCAAAGAAGCGTGTGAAATCATCAAAAAAGACTAGAGAATGACAAGACACTAAAGAAGATAATAAACCTAAAAGTAGACGATATCATGGAGTAGTTGCAATTTGTGTGAAGTCCACAGTGTACAGGAAGAAGATGGCAGTGTGAAGTCTTCAGTGTGCAGGAAGAAGATGGGAATGTGAAGTATACAGTGTACATGAAGAAGATCGCAGTGTGAAGTCCACATTGTACAGGAAGAAGATGGCAGTGTGAAGTCTACAGTGTACAGGAAGAAGAAGGCAGTGTGAAGTCCACAGTGTACAGGAAGAAGATGGCAGTGTGAAGTCTACAGTGTACAGGAAGATGTCAGTGTGAAGTCCACAGTGTACAGGAAGAAGATGGCAGTGTGAAGTCTACAGTGTACAGGAAGAAGATGGCAGTGTGAAGTCTACAGTGTACAGGAAGAAGATGGCAGTGTGAAGTCTACAGTGTACAGGAAGAAGATGGCAGTGTGAAGTCTACAGTGAACAGGAAGAAGATGGCAGTGTGAAGTCCACAGTGTACAGGAAGAAGATGGCAGTGTGACGTCCACAGTGTACAGGAAGAAGATGGCAGTGTGAAGTCCACAGTGTACAGGAAGAAGATGGCAGTGTGAAGTCTACAGAGTACAGGAAGAAGATGGCAGTGTGAAGTCTACAGTGTACAGGAAGAAGATGGCAGTGTGAAGTCCACAGTGTACAGGAAGAAGATGGCAGTGTGAAGTCTACAGTGTACAGGAAGAAGATGGCAGTGTGAAGTCCACAGTGTACAGGAAGAAGATGGCAGTGTGAAGTCTACAGAGTACAGGAAGAAGATGGCAGTGTGAAGTCTACAGTGTACAGGAAGAAGATGGCAGTGTGAAGTCCACAGTGTACAGGAAGAAGATGGCAGTGTGAAGTCTACAGTGTACAGGAAGAAGATGGCAGTGTGAAGTCTACAGTGTACAGGAAGAAGATGGCAGTGTGAAGTCTACAGTGTACAGGAAGAAGATGGCATTGTGAAGTCTACAGTGTACAGGAAGAAGATGGCAGTGTGAAGTCCACAGTGTACAGGAAGAAGATGGCAGTGTGAAGTCTACAGTGTGCAGGAAGAAGATGGCAGTGTGAAGTCTACAGTGTACAGGAAGAAGATGGCAGTGTGAAGTCCACAGTGTACAGGAAGAAGATGGCAGTGTGAAATCTACAGTGTACAGGAAGAAGATGTCAGTGTGAAGTCTACAGTGTACAGGAAGACGATGGCAGTGTGAAGTCCACAGTGTACAGGAAGAAGATGGCAGCGTGAAGTCTACAGTGTACAGGAAGAAGATGGCAGTGTGAAGTCCACAGTGTACAGGAAGAAGATGGCAGTGTGAAGTCCACAGTGTACAGGAAGAAGATGGCAGTGTGAAGTCTACAGTGTACAGGAAGATGGCAGTGTGAAGTCCACAGTGTACAGGAAGAAGATGGCAGTGTGAAGTCTACAGTGTACAGGAAGAAGATGGCAGTGTGAAGTCTACAGTGTACAGGAAGAAGATGGCAGTGTGAAGTCTACAGTGTACAGGAAGAAGATGGCAGTGTGAAGTCTACAGTGTACAGGAAGAAGATGGCAGTGTGAAGTCCACAGTGTACAGGAAGAAGATGGCAGTGTGAAGTCTACAGTGTACAGGAAGATGGCAGTGTGAAGTCCACAGTGTACAGGAAGAAGATGGCAGTGTGAAGTCTACAGTGTACAGGAAGAAGATGGCAGTGTGAAGTCTACAGTGTACAGGAAGAAGATGGCAGTGTGAAGTCCACAGTGTACAGGAAGAAGATGGCAGTGTGAAGTCCACAGTGTACAGGAAAAAGATGGCAGTGTGAAGTCTACAGTGTACAGGAAGATGGCAGTGTGAAGTCCACAGTGTACAGGAAGAAGATGACAGTGTGAAGTCTACAGTGTACAGGAAGAAGATGGCAGTGTGAAGTCTACAGTGTACAGGAAGAAGATGGCAGTGTGAAGTCTACAGTGTACAGGAAGAAGATGGCAGTGTGAAGTCTACAGTGTACAGGAATAAGATGGCAGTGTGAAGTCTACAGTGTACAGGAAGAAGATGGCAGTGTGAAGTCCACAGTGTACAGGAAGAAGATGGCAGTGTGAAGTCTACAGTGTACAGGAAGAAGATGGCAGTGTGAAGTCCACAGTGTACAGGAAGAAGATGGCAGCGTGAAGTCTACAGTGTACAGGAAGAAGATGGCAGTGTGAAGTCCACAATGTACAGGAAAAAGATGGCAGTGTGAAGTCTACAGTGTACAGGAAGAAGATGGCAGTGTGAAGTCCACAGTGTACAGGAAGAAGATGGCAGCGTGAAGTCTACAGTGTACAGGAAGAAGATGGCAGTGTGAAGTCCACAATGTACAGGAAGAAGATGGCAGTGTGAAGTCTACAGTGTACAGGAAGAAGATGGCAGTGTGAAGTCTACAGTGTACAGGAAGAAGATGGCAGTGTGAAGTCCACAGTGTACAGGAAGAAGATGGCAGCGTGAAGTCTACAGTGTACAGGAAGAAGATGGCAGTGTGAAGTCCACAGTGTACAGGAAGAAGATGGCAGTGTGAAGTCCACAGTGTACAGGAAGAAGATGGCAGTGTGAAGTCCACAGTGTACAGGAAGAAGATGGCAGTGTGAAGTCCACAGTGTACAGGAAGAAGATGGCAGTGTGAAGTCTGCAGTGTACAGGAAGATGGCAGTGTGAAGTCTACAGTGTACAGGAAGAAGATGGCAGCGTGAAGTCTACAGTGTACAGGAAGAAGATGGCAGTGTGAAGTCCACAGTGTACAGGAAGAAGATGGCAGTGTGAAGTCTACAGTGTACAGGAAGAAGATGGCAGTGTGAAGTCTACAGTGTACAGAAAGAAGATGGCAGTGTGAAGTCCACAGTGTACAGGAAGAAGATGGCAGCGTGAAATCTACAGTGCACAGGAAGAAGATGGCAGTGTGAAGTCCACAGTATACAGGAAGAAGATGGCAGTGTGAAGTCTACAGTGTACAGGAAGAAGATGGCAGTGTGAAGTCCACAGTGTACAGGAAGAAGATGGCAGTGTGAAGTCTACAGTGTACAGGAAGATGGCAGTGTGAAGTCCACAGTGTACAGGAAGAAGATGGCAGTGTGAAGTCTACAGTGTACAGGAAGAAGATGGCAGTGTGAAGTCTACAGTGTACAGGAAGAAGATGGCAGTGCGAAGTCTACAGTGTACAGGAAGAAGATGGCAGTGTGAAGTCCACAGTGTACAGGAAGAAGATGGCAGTGTGAAGTCCACAGTGTACAGGAAGAAGATGGCAGTGTGAAGTCTACAGTGTACAGGAAGATGGCAGTGTGAAGTCCACAGTGTGCAGGAAGAAGATGACAGTGTGAAGTCTACAGTGTACAGGAAGAAGATGGCAGTGTGAAGTCTACAGTGTACAGGAAGAAGATGGCAGTGTGAAGTCTACAGTGTACAGGAAGAAGATGGCAGTGTGAAGTCCACAGTGTACAGGAAGAAGATGGCAGTGTGAAGTCTACAGTGTACAGGAAGAAGATGGCAGTGTGAAGTCTACAGTGTACAGGAAGAAGATGGCAGTGTGAAGTCTACAGTGTACAGGAAGAAGATGGCAGTGTGAAGTCCACAGTGTACAGGAAGAAGATGGCAGCGTGAAGTCTACAGTGTACAGGAAGAAGATGGCAGTGTGAAGTCCACAATGTACAGGAAGAAGATGGCAGTGTGAAGTCTACAGTGTACAGGAAGAAGATGGCAGTGTGAAGTCTACAGTGTACAGGAAGAAGATGGCAGTGTGAAGTCCACAGTGTACAGGAAGAAGATGGCAGCGTGAAGTCTACAGTGTACAGGAAGAAGATGGCAGTGTGAAGTCCACAGTGTACAGGAAGAAGATGGCAGTGTGAAGTCCACAGTGTACAGGAAGAAGGTGGCAGTGTGAAGTCCACAGTGTACAGGAAGAAGATGGCAGTGTGAAGTCCACAGTGTACAGGAAGAAGATGGCAGTGTGAAGTCTGCAGTGTACAGGAAGATGGCAGTGTGAAGTCTACAGTGTACAGGAAGAAGATGGCAGCGTGAAGTCTACAGTGTACAGGAAGAAGATGGCAGTGTGAAGTCCACAGTGTACAGGAAGAAGATGGCAGTGTGAAGTCTACAGTGTACAGGAAGAAGATGGCAGTGTGAAGTCTACAGTGTACAGAAAGAAGATGGCAGTGTGAAGTCCACAGTGTACAGGAAGAAGATGGCAGCGTGAAATCTACAGTGCACAGGAAGAAGATGGCAGTGTGAAGTCCACAGTATACAGGAAGAAGATGGCAGTGTGAAGTCTACAGTGTACAGGAAGAAGATGGCAGTGTGAAGTCTACAGTGTACAGAAAGATGGCAGTGTGAAGTCTACAGTGTACAGAAAGAAGAGTGCAGTGTGAAGTCCACAGTGTACAGGAAGAAGATGGCAGCGTGAAGTCTACAGTGTACAGGAAGAAGATGGCAGTGTGAAGTCCACAGTGTACAAGAAGATGACAGTGTGAAGTATACAGTGTACAGGAAGATGGCAGTGTGAAGTCCACAGTGTACAGGAAGAAGATGGCAGTGTGAAGTCTGCAGTGTACAGGAAGATGGCAGTGTGAAGTCCACAGTGTACAGGAAGAAGATGGCAGCGTGAAGTCTACAGTGTACAGGAAGAAGATGGCAGTGTGAAGTCCACAGTGTACAGGAAGAAGATGGCAGTGTGAAGTCTACAGTGTACAGGAAGAAGATGGCAGTGTGAAGTCTACAGTGTACAGAAAGAAGATGGCAGTGTGAAGTCCACAGTGTACAGGAAGAAGATGGCAGCGTGAAATCTACAGTGCACAGGAAGAAGATGGCAGTGTGAAGTCCACAGTATACAGGAAGAAGATGGCAGTGTGAAGTCTACAGTGTACAGAAAGATGGCAGTGTGAAGTCTACAGTGTACAGGAAGAAGAGTGCAGTGTGAAGTCCACAGTGTACAGGAAGAATATGGCAGCGTGAAGTCTACAGTGTACAGGAAGAAGATGGCAGTGTGAAGTCTACAGTGTACAGGAAGAAGATGGCAGTGTGAAGTCTACAGTGTACAGGAAGAAGATGGCAGTGTGAAGTCTACAGTGTACAGAAAGAAGATGGCAGTGTGAAGTCCACAGTGTACAGGAAGAAGATGGCAGCATGAAATCTACAGTGCACAGGAATAAGATGGCAGTGTGAAGTCCACAGTATACAGGAAGAAGATGGCAGTGTGAGGTCTACAGTGTACAGGAAGAAGATGGCAGTGTGAAGTCTACAGTGTACAGAAAGATGGCAGTGTGAAGTCTACAGTGTACAGGAAGAAGAGTGCAGTGTGAAGTCCACAGTGTACAGGAAGAAGATGGCAGCGTGAAGTCTACAGTGTACAGGAAGAAGATGGCAGTGTGAAGTCCACAGTGTACAGGAAGAAGATGGCAGTGTGAAGTCCACAGTGTACAAGAAGATGACAGTGTGAAGTATACAGTGTACAGGAAGGTGGCAGTGTGAAGTCTACAGTGTACAGGAAGAAGATGGCAATGTGAAGTCCACAGTGTACAGGAAGAAGATGGCAGTGTGAAGTCTACAGTATACAAGAAGATGGCAGTGTGAAGTCTACAGTGTACAGGAAGAAGATGGCAGTGTGAAGTCCACAGTGTACAAGAAGATGGCAGTGTGAAGTATACAGTGTACAGGAAGATGGCAGTGTGAAGTCTACAGTGTACAGGAAGAAGATGGCAGTGTGAAGTCCACAGTGTACAGGAAGAAGATGGCAGTGTGAAGTCTACAGTGTACAAGAAGATGGCAGTGTGAAGTCTACAGTGTACAGGAAGAAGTTGGCAGTGTGAAGTCTACAGTGTACAGGAAGATGGCAGTGTGAAGTCTACAGTGTACAGGAAGAAGATGGCAGTGTGAAGTCCACAGTGTACAGGAAGAAGACGCACACTGACCAATACCGGAACTTTGCATCCCACCACCCCAAACATCAGAAGTTGGGAGTTGTCAGAACCCTTACGAACAGGTGTGAGACGATAATTTCAGAGGAAGGGGAAAGGAAAGAAGAGGTGGAACCCTTAAGAGGAGCTCTAAGAGTAGGTGGCTATTCGTCCAGGGCCTTGAAAAAGGCGACGGATAGCAACACTGCACATTCATTAGTTAGCCATTACGATCAAAGCTATTCCCATTCAACAAGTCCCAGACGAAACTCGGCCTCTGACCACCCACCTCCGTGACCACAAGTCAAAGGTGTTGCGGTCAAGACTGTCGCTGGACCGAGGGTGCCATTGGTGGTGCACGAGTAGCCAGCCTCGAGGTCTGTGCAGCTCTCGCCCGCCGGACACGGGTCACTGCGGCACTCGTTGAATTCCCGCTCGCACGTCAGGCCGCCGTAGCCGTGCTTGCATGCGCACGTGTAGCGCCAGTACGACAGACGCACGCACGTGCCTCCGTGCAGACATCCGCCCGCCTTGCAGTACTCCGGCTGCAAGCGCGACACGTGTAATGCCAACCTCCGTGTTTGCGTGAAAATCCTGCCTTATCACATCTGCTGTAATTTGACTTTAATTAATTGTTAATTAAAGGGTATGGCGGAGTAGTATAAACGATTGGGACTTTATAATTGTCATACATTGGGACTTTATTATTGACATGCATCGGGACTGTGTCCTATGAAATCAAACTGATTTTGCACATCGTTATCTCATTTGATAAACTCGTAATAATGTTGTCAGATTATGTCTAACTTTCAGTGGCACGCATCTGTGTGTAATCTGCTGTGCATATAAGCAGGGAAAGTAGAAAAACGACAAAGAAAAATACTAAAACAAAGACCATGTGCTAATTGTAATGATTGCAATTTTTTCATACATATATAGACAGACACTCGATTAACCGGTAGACATTATCTATGTTATTGGTAACCAGTCTTCCGTCACAACAAGACACTACAGAGGGGCCTGCTGACAAAGAAAACATGGACAGCAGAATATAGTTCGTTTTATATTATAATAATTATAATAATTTGCTTGTATTCTATTTGCGCCATAAATATAGTAATTATGGCCATATATATAGTATATACTATATAAGAACGTTTATAAATAATAATGTATTATGTTAATAAAATAGACTCGTCAACAAATATGGAACAGAATAAGCTTGTTGGTAAAGATGGAACAAAATAAGCGATGTTGACCTCACCGCGCAAGGGATCACGGGGAAGAAAAGCTATACGAACATACCTCTATGACGTCACACGCCGCTCCAGTAATGCCAGGCGGACAAAGACAACGCGTCATCCGTGCAACGTCCCGTATCGGCGTGCCCAAATTCCCGCACCGCTGCTGTGGAAGCGGCAGCAGGTTATTCGTGACAATCAGCTCGCACAGTTGGCCGTGGTAGCCAGGCGTGCAATGACACAGGAACCCCGTCGGACTGGTGTTGCTGACCACACAGCGTCCACCGCGTTGGCACGGTGACCGGCCGCACGGGTCGACGAGTCGCTCACAGTTCGCCCCGTCGTACGCCCTCGGACAGTCGCAGCGGTATGCTGTAGACGCAACAAGATCGTAGCTATTACAACTATTACATGTAAGTAAATTAAAGATAAGTTCTTATTTGTATAGCGCAGCATCCAGTCCTTCCTGTCCAGACTCTTTACTCCCTGGATTCCGTAGAATACAAAGTACTATTACGGCAATTCGGTAACATGATGGTATGAAATGGTATAACGCAAAACACATATTACTCTCTTAAATAATAAAATAAAGTTGTTAAACCAGAAGATAGATTACGTCGGAAACTACTCTCCAATGTAAAACTATGCAGTCTACGGGAAACCTACATTCACCTACCGTTCGTAGCATCACGGCACGAGCCGCCATTTTGACACGGCCTACTGACGCACATGTTCTTGAGCGTCTGGCAGCGATCGCCACCGTAACCATGGCGACACGTACACAGATAGCCTCCGACCTCATTCAAACAGGTGGCGCTGTTTTCGCACGGGCGACTTGCGCATGTGTTCAGGCTGTTCTCGCAACGCACCCCGACGAACTGTGCCCTACACACGCAATGGAATCCTTCCTCCACCTCCCGGCATGTGGCACCGTTAACGCACGGGTAGCTGCCGCAAACGCCGACGTATTGTCTGCACAGCAAACCGATGTATCCTTGCGCGCATCGACATACAAAGTCCCCCGTGGTTGTGTCTTCGCAAATGGCGCGGTTCGTGCAAGGGGAGCTGGCACATGCCAACGCTGCATTTGTTTGACAGTTGGTGCCCGAGAAGCCACTCGGACAGCGACACGTATAGAAGTAGCCATCGTCGGAGCAGGCGCCGCCGTTCTGGCAGGGACGACTCAGACACGATGTGTAGACGGCAACTTCGCACCAGCGCCCGGAAAACCCGCTCGGACACTGGCATGTAATGTTTGTACCACTGCAACGCACACGTGTAGAAATGTATGTATTTTATGCAAATACAGATAGCGGCACAATTGTATATATAGAGTATGTATATATATATATATATATATATCCACTTAGCTTCACTTATTATTGTTGGGCATTGGCTTTCCAGTTTTCAAAATATAGATCTAGGTAGTTAAGCTACGTGTCATTCTCGAAGGAGAAAGCCTACTCTTCTCCTTCAATAGCTTTCCCATGTTCTTCACCCTTGACCACCATTTCTCCCACTTGTCTACCACTTCTCCCACTTCTCCCACTTGTCCACCACTTCTCCCACTTGTCCACCACTTCTCCCACTTGTCCACTACTTCTCCCACTTGTCCACCAGCTACCTAATCATTAACGATGGCAAAATCAGCCAAATCAAAAGTGATAATTTTGATAATTTAAATTATTAAAAAACATAACTTGTCGATTTCCTTTGCCGATGTGAGGCTTCGTCAACGCCACCATTAAGGGCTTGTGTGCTATCATAGTGGCTGCATGCTTCTGTTAGTTCCGCCCCATAGAGGTAGTCAAACATTGACCAATTGCTACAAGTGAATGATGACATAAATGATATGTTTTGCCTAGAGACCGGCTTCCCTGTCTTTCGTATACCAACAGCAGCAGCTTCGTAGAAAGGCTGCCTTCGTCTAGTAACTTCAGCCTGTGTCATCAAAGTATTGATAAATTGTTACAAATAAATTGTTGATGCCATTTCCTTTGCCAAGGGGTACAACGTTATCAGGGCTTCCATCGACCACTGTTTTAAATGGAATTTTTTGTTTGACAAATTTACGTGCGTACAGCTAGCTACGCCCTGTCAGCTCGTATTAAAAGTATACACACATATACGTATATATAACAGTAATAACATAGAAATCAGATAAATTGGTGCAGTCACAATAGTTAAATGCGAGTTTAAAGATATATATTTTAGATGTTTCTTGAATGTGCTGAGTTTCTCTAGGTATTTTTAGATGTTTCTTGACTGTGCTGAGTTTCTCTAGGTTTTTAATGTTCTTTGGAAGCTCGTTCCGTAGTACGGATGCGTGCCGACTAAAACAACGTTCGCCATATGCCACTGTCTACCTGATCGGATCCAACACCTACCTTAACACACTTGGCCGACACACTCCGTCATTGTGACATTATCTACCTGCGAAACAAA
>OZ023209.1:53856818-53876818 GCA_963995525.1 Escarpia spicata
TGTAATTTATAATGTTTTAGAGATCTAGTTCTTATGTAGCATATTTCAGGAATACACAGTAGTTTTTTTTATTTGTGGACGTTTTTAGTATGTACGACTGGTTGCATTGTTGTAAAGAACTTTGAATGCGTCTTTGTGCAGTTCATACTGAGAAAGCGCTACATAAAAATTTGTATTTATAACTTTTAGTAATGTATATATTGCCCAAGTAAATAACATTTATGTTCCTACTATAATGATAATCCGTTTTTTCACGAAACGTTGATTTATGTGGCAAGGAACTGTATATCATGTTGCAATGTTATATATGTGTTTACGTGTAACAGGGCAAGTATTTATAAGTGTTATTCTTATCGTCCTTCTTCGACTATTGTATATATATATTTAATTAGCTTCTTTATTATGTCTATGTCTGTTGTTGTTGAAATAAAGTTTCATTCATTCACTCAAATTGTTCTCGTGGATAATGTTGCGGTGTTTCTTTAGTAGGATGAAATAAGTGAAACGCAGAACGTCTTTAGAACATTTGCAGAAATTGGGTTGATGACGACGTTGCATAATTAATATGGGATGCAATGTCATAGAATCAACATTTCATTTAATACATAATATATATATATATAAAAAAGTACTAAATTAATTTAACTTCGTAAATGATTTAGATGCAGTAAACTGCTTGTTGATATCCTACAACGTGTGGACGATAAATGGAAACGTGCATTCAAAACAGGACCTAACCAATATTTTATGTTAACTATAATACACTTTGCAAATAATGCCATTCGGCGCACCTTATACACGCATCGAGGGGATACTCGCATTTCTTTCCGACGAAGCCTCGAGCACACAGACATATTGATCTGTTGCCGACGCTCATACACACGGCGCCATTATTGCACCTCTGCGCTGCCTGGCGGCAAGGGTTGACGATGACGTCACACGTTTGGCCACCGTAGCCATCGGGACAAGCGCAAACGAAGACATCATCATTATAGATGCAAGCAGCGTTATGCAGGCAAGGGTTGCTCAGACAGTCACCTGTAGTGAGATGAAAGGTTTTTCAAGTCGTATTTTCGAGTTCACGTTGTTAACAAATATGTTGAAACTCATACGAAGTGCGCGCCGCATCGGAAGGTAGATACGCTGTGTAATTTAATGTAAATACTGCACAGGATATGTGTATCGTCTGAATTTCTTTAAAGGTATTTATACATTTTAAAAACAACTTTCATGATCAAATGTCACGGCAGCTGTTAGCTTAAACCAGTTACTTACTGGTGTATATTCAGGCGAATTCACGACTTCCTAGAACAATAGTTGGCCATCATTACGTAACTGACCAAATCTCGTTTACGTTATTATGAGATTGACCATGACGTAGACGCAATGACTCGATAACTGTAATGTGTGGTGATGACAACCGAGGAAGTAACAGGAAGTGCAGGAGTCGAGATTGGGGCGCTTGCAGACACGATCTAATGAATAAGGCAGTCTTTCGCACACGAGAAGGCAAAGAGAGAGACACGTGTAAATGTCTAGTGGAGAGCGACATCTGAAGTGGTGGATGAAATGGAAGTAAGTGATGTGTTTGTGGTGTTCTTTCTTCTTTGTAAAGGTTATTCACAGAGTTTGATATTTCAGTTAACATTAGTAATACTAGACAGGATATTGTTTGCTGCATTCTACTTGTATTATTGATGTGTTGGTCATCACAATATGCAAATGCCAAATGTTCCAGGGTATTGCAATATGTTGATGTAATGTAATATATAATTACAACAGAGAATTGTCTACAACAACGAATTGCCACGAGCTTAGATTTCGACTGTGTGTTTCAAGACATGACACAAAACGTATCTAGATAACTGTATTGTGACTACATCATATACAAAATTATATATATATATCGATAATGTCATTGAGCCAGGTGTTCCGTTGAGCTAGTGATCACCCACCTATCGACGCCTTTGAGACGACCAGAGGGCGGAAGTAGACGATGTCGGCCCGTCCATTGTAGCTGATCACACCGACCCTGGACCTTCCACGGAAGCGGGTTTTGACCGTCTCCACTAGACGTCCTTCCAGGAAGATTCGTGCCATGCTGCCTTCACGCATCTACGGTAAGACTTGTCATACAGCTGTAGAAAGGTTATATTGTTGTACGTAGTAAATTACAGCATTGTGTGAACAGTCTTTTGATCATATTTAAACTGTCCTTGATAAACAACATCTCGTAGCCAGCTTTGTATGAAAGCGTTGACAGGACATGCCGCACATGACAACATATTTTATTGGATAATTACTTTCTTCATATAACAATAATAGGTAATCATGTATTTATATAACTCTACCATTACCTTTCCTTTTATATTATGAAAATAGTTACCTAACTTTATATGTCCAGGTTTTGTTTACAAAAAAGATAGATAAAAACTTTTTTCGTGTCGTGTTCACTGGTAACGAATTTCGTCTTAACATCACCAAGTAACATTACTTCTGAAAGTTTCTGTTTCCTCCTGCGGCCTTCTTCAGGAACTAAATTGATGGAAATTAATTATTCTACTCAGCGTCGGATTAATGACCCTGGGGGCCCTGGGCAGTAATAGGCCGGGTATTGAAACATACCAGTTCTTAGTCCTTATTACCTTCTATAATAGGGATTTCAAAGCAAAACATGATTTGTTTCCATTTATAGCACCAACATGCATCACACTGAAGCCGTCAAAACACGTCTAAAACGTTTCGACCCAGAAGCAATTACCCAAAAAGTGTTTTGTGGAAGCCTTCATAAATTAAATTGGGGGGCCTGGGTAACTGCCCCGTGTGCCCTGCCCTAAACCTAGCACAGATTTGGCTTGCCAGATGGCATGACAAGCAGGCCGACCCACGCGGTGTACTATCTATGTTTGTTGATGGCAACTGCTCGCCACACCATCTGTAGAGCAGAAGAAGATATTCGTGAAGAAGACAACCGACGGTAGTCGAAACGTAGATAAATAAGGGAACTTGGTTGTTTTAAGGATACATTCGAATCCAAGGTATTCCCCTCCAACTTGATGACCATTTTCACCAGCAGTCATATTCACTTTGACGGTGATGTTGAACCACTGTCGGCGCTGGGGAGAGCGCCCACGACACGAGCCTATGCGTCCCCACCCTCCGCTGTCCACGAGGCCATCGACCATAGACCCGGTCTGGAAGCACTCCTGGTCATTGCTCGAACTGAAAGAGTAACGAAGACCTGGTTAGTGGTATCACAAATACTGGACGATGTAGCGTCGACTAAGAGGCCGGGGATACTAAATTGGCACAGATGCACAGTGACATGAATTGTAATATTCCAACATTGTAATTCAGCACATCCATATCACGCAAGGTCTCGTCACTTTCACGTTTGCATCCTTTCAATAGTGTTAGAAATTTTACATATTTGTATCAACACGAGTAAAACAATCTGAATTTAATCGATCTGCGTTAGTGAGTGAGTGAGTGAGTGAGTGAGTGAGTGAGTGAGTGAGTGAGTGAGTGAGTGAGTGAGTGAGTGAGTGAGTGAGTGAGTGAGTGAGTGAGTGAGTGAGTGAGTGAGTGAGTGAGTGAGTGAGTGAGTGAGTGAGTGAGTGAGTGAGTGAGTGAGTGAGTGAGTGGGTGAGTGGGTGGGTGGATGAGTGGGTGGGTGGGTGAGTGAGTGAGTGGGTGAGTGAGTGAGTGAGTGAGTGAGTGAGTGAGTGAGTGAGTGAGTGAGTGAGTGAGTGGGTGGGTGGGTGGGTGGGTGGGTGGGTGGGTGGGTGGGTGGGTGGGTGGGTGGGTGGGTGGGTGGGTGGGTGGGTGGGTGGGTGAGTGATTGAGTGAGTGATTGAGTGAGTGAGTGAGTGAGTGAGTGAGTGAGTGAGTGAGTGAGTGAGTGAGTGAGTGAGTGAGTGAGTGAGTGAGTGAGTGAGTGAGTGAGTGAGTGAGTGAGTGAGTGAGTGAGTGAGTGAGTGAGTGAGTGAGTGAGTGAGTGAGTGAGTGAGTGAGTGAGTGAGTGAGTGAGTGAGTGAGTGAGTGAGTGAGTGAGTGAGTGAGTGAGTGAGTGAGTGAGTGAGTGAGTGAGTGAGTGAGTGAGTGAGTGAGTGAGTGAGTGAGTGAGTGAGTGAGTGAGTGAGTGAGTGAGTGAGTGAGTGAGTGAGTGAGTGAGTGAGTGAGTGAGTGAGTGAGTGAGTGAGTGAGTGAGTGAGTGAGTGAGTGAGTGAGTGAGTGAGTGAGTGAGTGAGTGAGTGAGTGAGTGAGTGAGTGAGTGAGTGAGTGAGTGAGTGAGTGAGTGAGTGAGTGAGTGAGTGAGTGAGTGAGTGAGTGAGTGAGTGAGTGAGTGAGTGAGTGAGTGAGTGAGTGAGTGAGTGAGTGAGTGAGTGAGTGAGTGAGTGAGTGAGTGAGTGAGTGAGTGAGTGAGTGAGTGAGTGAGTGAGTGAGTGAGTGAGTGAGTGAGTGAGTGAGTGAGTGAGTGAGTGAGTGAGTGAGTGAGTGAGTGAGTGAGTGAGTGAGTGAGTGAGTGAGCGAGCGATCGAGCGAGTGGGTGAGCGAATGCATGGTCCGTTCAAAACATTTTATTAGTACATCCTGTACTGACATTAACTGTGCGTAGCGTTAGTCACCTGATGGCAAAGACGACGAAATCAAAGTTGTCCATGTCGTGGACGTTATAGATGACACCAGCCAATCCGAGTCCTACCAGGTTCAAAGTAATGTCGTCATATAATGAGGCGTTTAGATCGTAGTTCGCCCACTCCTTGATATGTGGCGCTACGATACGGCAGAAACTATCAGCGGAAACCATATCATGATTCTTTTGTTTGATTGAACAGTAATAGTTATGCACAAAACGTCTCATTGTTCTCTGATTTATCTACTGAAAAACATTGCTGGTAACATAATATGGATGTATTTTAATTCGATACAAAAACTGTAACTTATACTTTCATGTTAATTCCTATAAACTGGGCATGACGTAGACACACGCATGAATTACTATTTCCGAAATTGTTTACATTTAATCTGTAATACTACAATCAATATTATTTATTTCATGTGTATGGGATAAAACACAAGGCAACGATGCTGGTGGTGTCAGTACACTCACTGGCATGATTATCATAATATCACTGATTGCTTTAAGTAGTATGTACCCCCACAAACCTATTAAGTTGGAGTTTGTTTCCGCCATTGGCAAACAGCACGAAAAGCCCGGATGTTGTGATTGGCACTTTCTTAGACCCGCAGTAAAACGCCTCGTATTCAGTGGCTGATGAACGGGAATGATGGTACATTGAGTACATGGCAAACAAATGTGGCTACTATACTAATGATTGTGACGGTCGTACCAGTCATTTTCGGGGTCGTAGTCATAATTGTCGTAGGATATATGACAGCTGGTGGCGCAGTCACCGTAGTCTACGTGTTCGTCACCGCCGCCACAACAGCAGCACTTGTAAAAACAACAGCGCCAGTAGAATAATAATTATTATAATTGTTCTCCTTCTTCTTATTATTATTATTAACCTGCCCATCATCCCCACAATCATCACCATTGTAACTATCTACCTCAGCATTATATAAACAAACGCAATCTATCAGCGGAAACCACACCATGATGGGAGAACTGTGTAAGGAGAGATTTGGCAGCATTGGGGGAGGAGTGGAGAACGAGAGCGATATAGAGGTGAATGGATACGGATGGTGGAGAGAGTAGTGCAAGATCAGTGAGGGAGAAGAAGAAATAAAATAAAATAATAATTGAGGATCAGAATCGAGGCCAGCCTCACCCCTGACAGACAGGGAACAAGATAACAACAAAGTCTACCGTGAGAAAAGTTCCTGGCGACGAGTCGAATGCGCCGGAAGAGCACGGTGGTGTTATAGCCGTTGAAGGCGAGCACACCGACGCGCCCGAGGAGCTGCGAGTGAGGGAGGACGTCGACCACGGCCACTCCATTCAGCATCACTCTGACCGGCTGGTTACCACGAACCTGTCAACAAATTCACGCCTATCATCATGTGTGAAGGCCTTGGTCATGGTTACAAAATGGCGAGAAACATCAACCAACAACAAAGAACGATGTAAGATAAGATAAAATAAATACTCTTTTTTCAAAAGAATTTGGCATAAATTTGTACCACTTGCTAAATGTTTCAATGGTTTTTACAGGGGTGTCAAAATAGATTTTCTGTTAGTCCCGCAGCACAGTAGCCAATTTTTGGTCGGGCGACTGCTGATTTTTCATCGCGGTTAAATATGTCGGGCAATCGGCTCGCAGTACACTAGCCGATATTGTGACGCCAATATTTTGTCATGACAAGTTAAGGTGCACGAACTTAGGCCCTTCAACTGTATCAGTATATATCGGGCTCACATGTTTATAAAGCGAATTGAATTTGCACGTACGAAGACGCAGATAAGATGCTGTTCCCACTGCCAGTGTTGTTACTAATAATGACAATTATGCTAGACATATCCACCTCAGCAGAATTTCCTTGCCAGAGTTTCGCTTTCACGACTCTTGCTACAGTCAGTAGATTACACATCGTAAAGCCTAAATACACTCATGGGATTTCCATGCATTGACTTTTCTTTGGTTTACTGCTTGGATTTCAACATTTCGTTTGGCATCGTGGCCTTGGGTCGGGGGGACTGCCATGTTTACAATGACGTTTGCGCGTGCACTTTTCCCATTGGTCGCTAGTCGAGCGAGGCCCGGCAATGTGCAATGTGAAATCTAGCACTGTCAGATATTATTCGACAAGCTCCGATCTTGTCGGAACTCGCAGCACACTAACCGACAAGTGAAGATTATTTGTCGGACGTCAACAAATCGGCTAGTGTGCTGCGGGCTTAAATACAGTTTCATCTTTTAAAACTAGTGCACCCAAGTCATTAATGACCGTGATTATTAACACAGAAACAGTGATTATTTGTAACCGGATTATGTCATTATGTTCTTCTTCTTCCGGATAACGTGATTGCCTCTACTTCCGGGTAATGTCCCGCAGTTTCGTTATTTTTTATGCCCACACCATTTCGGTTTTCCGAATTATAAATAACAAACCTCGCGAAATGTTGAATAAAAATGTGACTAAAAATTCAAATGTCATTATATTCTGCGATGTGCGTGCTTGCTGCCAATTGTTGTTTGAATGCTACAAGTGGTGTGAAATCTGGTGCACCTGGTGAGATGATGTTCCAGAGAAATGCAGCTGATGAGAAGAATGAGTTCACGTGTGTATTTGTCGTGGAATATGTAATGGTGAGCTCGTAATTATGTCGTCTTGTGGTTTGCTTGCATTGGTGGTGTATTTCTGTGAGACGTGTGATGTTGACAAGGCCATTTATGATTTTGTACATCATGCAAACCTTGTCAACAGTTCTTCTTGTTTCAAGCTTACCTGAACAGATACGTTGAACCACACTCTGTCACGTGGTCGTCCTTGCGGACAAAGCCCATTTTGCGTGTACTGCCAATGTATTCTCCCGTTAGACACCGCTCCCGTGAGGTAACAATGGACGGTGTCGTGAACTCTACAGAGCGGCAACATCGGAAGCTTCAGACAAGAGATAAGACGGAGAGGAGATGTTATACGAAGTGTGCCAGAGGTGAAAGACATGTCGATTCTTCTTATTCCCGTAAATACCCACAATCGCTTGGTTGAATATTCTGACATTAACGCCGACGGGAGTTTATAGAATGAGATCGCAGCTCCGTGAGTCCACAACAGGTTTTTCTTCATTTCCCTGCGTGGGATCTTTTACTACCCCTGGCATGGACACCATATAGAAGGGACCAACGGCTTATAGTCTCTTTTGAAAGACATAGGCAATGCAGGGTGAACGAAATTACCGAAGTTTTGACTCGGCGGTCGATACCGGTACAGAACCGGTATCGACTGTCCGGCGTTCTGCGCACTTGTCCACCGCGCCCCATATGTTAATATGCACGAGAGGCTAATTCCCGGTAGACATGTTGCAAAAACAGTAAAAACTGAATCGGTTGTACCATCTATTTGATCATCTATTTAACAAGATACTGCAGCAATCAGGTATCAGGCAACGTTGACCTTATGGCTATGTCCTTTGGTAGCCGCAAGACACATCAAAGAATGGATTAAGTCAGTACCTTCGACCATCGTGATGCAATAAGCTATCACTATTTACCTGAATATAACGAAATCGAAGTTGTTCGCGTCTCGTACGTTGTACATGACACCTGGGGCGCTTCTGTTGTGCATTCGGGCTGCCGATTGGCTGTTGATCTCGACGTCATAGTCGTACGACTCGCTAGTGATGTTCTGTGGAACCACGACTCGGCAGAAGCCGTCCTCAAAGAAGTCTCCTACGTTGGCGTCCAGAATGTAGTACGTCGTGACGTCAATCACGTAGCGGCCTCTGCACGTTGTAGCTATAAATCCTTGCGCTTCACACCAATTATAAAAGAAAACGTTTTACGCCTAAATTCTTGGAAACCAAGCTCAGAGGCGCATCAAAGTAAATGGATTAATCAATCTCGATATCGGTACGTGGCATTAAAGTTGTTAAAACGTGGACGGATACAAGTTCCAGGGAGCTAAAGTTGTAACAATGTTTAAAAGCGAGCTCATGTTGGCATGCAAGGTTATCCAGGTTACTAGTCGAGTTTTCTATAATCAATGTGTATTTTATATAGGATACTGCAACGCGTTACATGTATGATACACGGTCGTGATATATATTGGCATATGACGCTACATACTGTTACAGCAATGGTTGCTTTATTGATCGCGTTATATTCACAACTGTCCTTTAAGTATTTCAGGGATTCAACCTCTGTCGTAACATAACAATGCGTTACGTAGACAGTACAATGCGATACAAATACCCACATATTCGTCCGATTTTAGATCAATCCTGCCATGTAGCCGCTAACCAATGGCAACATTCACCAAACCGTAGCAATTCTGACATAAACTAAATGCAGCGTAACATTCCAAAATGAATCAAGTCCTTATTGGTCGTTAGGCCATCACAAATATTTACACATTTAGTGAAATCACAGCGCACTCACCAACAACATAAGAAGCTTTCAGCAGCGTGGGAGGCACGAAACGTACAAGGTTCTCAAACACATTTAACGCCACTACCCCGACCTTGCCTCGGGCTCCATGCTGTTGTGTCGTAGACACTACTTGCTTGTCATTCAACTCAATGACGGCCGTCGCCGATCTGACTTTCACTGTGACCTTCATACAACAACGTGGCCACGTCATACATCGTGGCCATCACTTGACATTAAAACACAAAATATTGTATTGCGAATGTACAAGGAATTTTTACGCAGCTATTTATTTGTTTGCAACATATATAAAATATTTAAATCGTTCTCTTAATTTTTCGACTTTAAATTTGTCTGATTCGACGTCTTGCTATCGAGATAAATCCATGCTAGTGACACTCGCAGCACACGCCTAGGCATGTGTTCTTAATCTGTACTACGCCATTTGGTGTCGGAAGTGAAATTATACCGATATAAATGATACAATTGGGTGTTTAGTATAGTAACGCAGTATTTATATAAGCCTGAAAACTAGCATATATTAGGCCATGAAGGATCACCAGAGTAACACGTTTTGGTTGGATATTATTTAGAACCATCCAAAATATTAGATACTATATAGTCACGCAAAACAGGAATTCACTGAAAAGCGTCGTACATTCCCTTGAAATGTATTGTCGCGGCCTGAACTTTGGGACTGGATGTTACACATAAACGGTTAGCGGCTGTATGCAACATTCTTGTTTAGTCATGCAAATAATTTATGTTGCTATGTAATTAAGCATTGTTGTTCCTTGGGTACAAAGATTCACCGTGTTTAACTTAATGGAACAAATTATCTACGGATTGTGAAAATTCTAACAACACAAACTATGCAAATATATGAGGTCAGGTTACACATATAAAAAGATGGACTGTCGATAAGGCTTCATTGTCCACTTACCGTCTAATGTTTAGCTCATAGTGGCTACCTTCATAAATGTTGTTAAATCTTATTACGGAAGAATTTGCGCGAATTGTCTAACGTGTTACTTACTTTAAACCACTCGTTTCCCTTCGGCGGCCCGCCAGGACAAGAGCCTGCCTCGGAGGCGTGCCAGTAGAGGTCGCCAGCCTCCACGTATCCCGTTTGATAGCAGTTGCCACTCGTGTTGTGAAGTCTGACAAACAACCGAACTGTTGCACTAAACCGGTGATAGTGGGAAACGGAAGGTCATGATTGCCATGTACAACGTGGAGGGAGAAATTATGCAGAAGTCTGTTCACGAACGTACAGCAACCTATCCACAGACTGCACCATCTTCTGCCTCCTCTCCATACGTATCCCGCAACGCAACTCTTCGATTTATAACTGGACGTTTTAAGAGTTGTTTTATAACCTACGGACTTTTTCACTCACATGTAGTTACTACGAACACATTTAAAATGTCCTAAGAAGTACTTGTTATTAACAGTGAACCTAATTTTAGCTAATTATATTTATTATTTACACGTAATTTAAAGTTGTTTTAATTATTTATTGTTTCATTCATACTGCTACTACTACTACTACTACTACTGCTACTACTACTACTATTACTACTACCACTACATCTACTACTAATAATAATAACAATACTAATACGTCTACACCTGATTATGATAAACCGAATACGTGCCTGAAGGTGATCAAGTCGAAGTTGTCGGCGTCTTGCACGTTGTACATGACACCGATGAAGCCATGAGACGCGTCGTGACGACGGCCGGGCATATTTCGCAGGTAGATGGTTGAGTCGTAGGCAACTCCAGAAACCCACTGAGGGATGATTATACGGCAGACACCGCGGCGGGGGTGCCCACTTCCGTAGGTATCGAGAACGAGGTAGTCTCTAGTACCGTAAACGTCGGTGTCGAAGCAGTTGTGCGCCTCATAGCCTGGCACTGCCAAAGATAACCATTACAAGAGCATGAATTCAACTGCCCTCATAGTGCGCCAATGCGCGAGTGTTAATCATATTAAAATGGCACCCAAGAGGCATCTTTTACTAATAATTTTAACATTTCACGATCGTAATTAATTATTCATACATTTTTAATATATAATTTTTTTTAATATATTTAATTATAATTTTTTAATTAGTCTGCTATTATTATTTTAATAGCTTGTATACGTGTATTTATTTATCTACTTATTTATTTACTTATATATTTATATTTAAGACAATGTAACTGATTTTATTTATTTAGTAGTAATTATTGCGTATCTTAGCATTTTTATATATGCATGTTTTCTATACTTGTAATAACCATTCTACAGAGTCCCAGAACAACTAATTGTATGTGGCGCTATATTATAAATGTATTATTATTATTATAAAATAACGGAAACACTCTTTAGTGGGGAATCAGCACTAGATTAAAACAAAATGTTACGGGTTTTTTTTCGCAAAATAATATCCACATGGCTTCCTCTGTGCACAACATGCATTCGCTTTAAAGGTTGCCCATCCTCATTTTGAATCGACAGTAACATCACACGTTGGTGTAGGATGAACAGTCTAGAACTCAGGACCGATACTTTCGCTTAAATATGCCCTCCAAGGAAACTTGAAATGAGTGAGGGTCTGGTGACCCTGCTATTTACATAGAGTTTTCGATGAAGGTTCATCGTTATGGTATCGCTTACAAGGTCTAAATGTGAGAATGTGAGATGTGCCAAATAGGCGCATATTCAAAAGGCATCTGAAGAGGGGACTTGAATATTGAAATAATAAGAATGAATACGAGATGAATGCGTGGTGATAATAAACACGGAGGGGCGGAAGTAACTCCGAGCAGTCAATCCCAATACTTAGGGTATACACGTTCTAAAAATAACCATTGTCTTATTCGGAGTTTGGTTCGTTAAGGCTCTTCGCAAAGTATACTGGATAAAAATGCGTTCATTGGCATAGCGCGAAATTCAATTTAACAAAACAGTAACAAGTAGAACACTGACGACTGCGGTCAAAGTGAGTTTGGTTCTGCAAATCGGCAACCCAATAATATGCAAAACAAAATTTTTGCTATATATTCCTTTGTTTAAATTTACATTCTGGACAAACCCTCCCCCCCCACAATTCCATGATGTGCAGTTGCGAAAATGGCGTTCTCCGAACAAGTCAATGATGTGACCACCAGGGCACGATGATAATAATAGTACAAATTGAAAATCTATTTGGCCTGAGTTACCTGGGTCGCGCGACCTACGACGCAACTGGATGTCACTGAAATAAACGATGTTATTGAAGCCATTGAGCGTGAGTACACCGGCGCGACCAGTTGGCCGGAAGTAGGGAGTCGGTGAGGCTATGAGGTCATTGTCGAGGAAAATGTCCACTCGTTGTCCTGCCGTCTTCACGGCCACGTTGAACCAGACCCGGTCCGCCGGGGGACCCGCGCTACAACGGCCCCTGTGACGAGCGTCCCACGTAACAGCGCCGTTGGTCATGTGACCAGTTTGGTAGCAGAGGCGAGGGTCGCGCAGACTGCAAGCGAACGCAAGGGAAAGTTGAGGCAACGTCAGTTCTGAGAGTAGTTTTTATTACACTAATAATAAGGATGACGTCAACGATGATGAATATGATTACGGCGACTATTATAATGACTGATAAGGGAGATATATATTCAAAAAATACAAATGCCTATTTTATTCTTAATGTGTAACTGTATAAATGTATATGTGTGTTCGTGCGTGTGAGTGTGCGCGAGTGCGTGCGCGTGCGTGTGCTTGTGCAAGTGTGTGTGGTGTGCTTGTGTACGCGCGCGCGTGTGTATGTGTGTGCATGTGTCCGTGTGTGTGATTTAGGAAGAACAACTTCCAGACATGTTTCCGGCGGGTGACTTTGTTGTTATTGTTATAATTTTCTATACCCAAACGTCAGAAATTCCATGTTGCTCGATTTGCTTCTATTTTAGACTCGACTATTCTCACCGAAGACGCGACACACCACCTGAAGATGACGAAATCAAAGTTGTCCTCATCTATGACGTTGTACATGACACCCGGATGTCCCGTGCCGACGTAGTTGTAGAGGACGACGTTGATGTCATACGCCTGTCCCGCCACCTCGCGCCCCAGGACGGCTCGACAGAACAGCTGACTATTCACGACACTCGCGGCGCTCGCATCAAGCACCAAGTAGTCCGTCACGTTCTGTACGTGACTACGGCGACAATCGTACGCCATGTAACTGTGGGCTGGAAACATACGGTGGCCTTACTATTATTGTTATTATTATTATTAGTCGTAGTAGTAGTAGTAGTAGTAGTAGTAGTAGTAGTAGTAGTAGTAGTAGTAGTAGTATTGTTGTTGTTGTTGCTGTTATTATTGTTAGTATTCTTATTATAAGTAGTATTGTTGTTGTTGTTGTTATTATTGTTATTATTAGAAGTAGTAGTAGTATTGTTGTTGTTGTTGTTATTATTATTATTATTATTAGAAGTAGTAGTAGTATTGTTGTTGTTGTTGTTGCTGTTATTATTGTTATTATTATTATTAGTAGTAGTAGTAGTATTGTTGTTGTTGTTGTTAGTATTATTATTATTGTTACCATCATCATCATCATCATCATTATTTTTATTCGGACACAACAATCCACGAAAATATACATGACAAAAATACATCGATACATAAAAACAGGTGTTACAAAAGTGAAATATTGCTGAGATACATTAATTCGCTGATTGGATTCGTTCCGAGAGGAGTATTTGAAGGAGAGACGACTTCACAAATTACACATATGGACAGAGGTGTATTTTGGGAGCATTCTGCCATATGGTGGAGCAATTTCCATGACTACACCTACCGACCAGCAACGTCTTCTGCATGACGCCGACATGTCTGAAGAAGATGGTGTTACCGTAGCCGTTGAGCACCATCACGCCCCCGTTGCCTCGAGGCGGGTGGAAGTGAGGCCGGGCGCTGACAACGAGGTAGTTCGAGAGGTAGACGTCGGCCACGTGGTCCCGGACCTTCACCGTTACGTTAAACCAGGTCCGGCCGGTCGGAGGTCCGTTCAGACATTCGCCCGTCTGACCTGGAGACTCGTAGGTCACACCGCCCTCCACGTATCCCGTCTCGTAGCAGCGACTCGTCTCATGCAACCTCCCAGACAAACTCTTCATATATATATATATATATATATATATATGACCAGCCACAGTAAAGTGAGTGTTACGGCACAAAATTGTGAAATCGAGTTTTATACCTCTGTGGATGCCACACATTTTTAGCACTAAACCTCACATGTCGAAATATCCCCAGTAGTTTTTGATTTATTGCTCAAACTAAGCACATTTAAAAAGCGACATTTTGAGATAAAAGAGTTCAAATTTGGGCTGTGTGTAAAAACAATGTCCACCGCAACCATACATTTAGTATTTTATTAGTTAGTGGATTATTTGTCGAGGAAAATGAACCGGATATTGAAAGATGAAACTATAAGGTATGCATTTCTACCAAAATCACAATATTCATGGGACATGACGTAGACAGCTATTTTGGCTCGTGTGCAGAATAAGCCTGTGCAACTTATCACCCGGTTCGCTGTGGCGGGTCACGTGACATATACATCTATTTTTGGCTCGTGGGCAGAATAAGTCTGTGTGACTTAACACCCGGTTCGCTGTGGCGGGTCACGTGTGTCAGAGTGGCTCTCCAGTGTGAGCTTTAACTCGTCATCAATCGGTTTGGTCATTCGTTGTTACGCAGTAGTCCGTCACATGACCCGCACATGAAGCTCAGTGTAACAACCAACAAGGGTGAAATGCATGTTTCGACAATTCTCACCAAGACAGACTCAGAATGTGTGCAATGTTTAATGAAATCCTTATGTCATTGCTATGGAACAAGCAAGAATTGGGTGTATACGATTTTAGAAGGCTGGTAACAACAACTCGTTTAATTAATATTTCACGTCTGACATCAAACAACGGGATAACAATATGGAAGACCCATTTCCAGTAACTCATTAACTGGTAACGTAGAGAAGAACAAATATAGTGTAATGGCAAAACCGTATTAACGAAGCTTCCGTTATGTGTGTGTCTATCATGCATTACATTTAATAGTAATTTAATCTGCTTAAAACTTTTCTGGTTTTTTTATAGTGCCAGTCGGGTACTACACTGGGACAACAATATGTATAGGAATAATTATGCTTTTTTATGCTTTTTTAATTAAAATTGATCACGGGCCTAGTTATTGTGGTAGACACCATGCATTCATGATCTCTTAGATCCACAATTATAACTATATTGAACATATTGTTATGATAACATTTAGTTTGCATTGTCAATTTCCCAAAAGGATACTAACGTATATCATATTACTTAGAAAGAAGATTTTCACAAACCGGAAGTAGACGAAATCAAAGTTGTTGACGTCGCGTGCGTTGTAGATAACACCAGGGTGACCGAAGTTGACGCGGCTTCCGCCTCTCCTGTTGTACAGCGACACCTACAGGTGACATATGGTAGTTATTCCTGGTCAAGTACACTTGAATATATTTAGTACATATTTGTTGTATAATCTGTTAGTTCCGGTCGTTCACTAAATTTCAAAAAGCATTTCATCAAGACGTGAAGGGCGTTTTCTATTTCATCGGTGGAATTATACTGTGTTCTTGTTAATCCTGTTTCAATTCGAAAGTATGGTTATTTATATATTAATACGCTAACGTCGGAGTTTTATAACTGTATCTCCCTCGAAATGCCGAGGTCCATTCGCCTCGAGATGCCGAGGTCCATTCGCCTCGAGAAGCAGAGGTCCGTTCGCCTCGAGATGCCGTGGTCCATTCGCCTCGAGAAGCAGAGGTCCGTTCGCCTCGAGATGCCGAGGTCCATTCGTCTCGAGAAGCAGAGGTCCGTTCGCCTCGAGATGCCGAGGCCCATTCGCCTCGAGAAGCAGAGGTCCGTTCGCCTCGAGATGCTGTGTTCCATTCGCCTCGAGATGCTGTGGTCCATTCGCCTCGGGATGCCGAGGTCCATTCACCTCGAGATGCCGAGGTCCATTCGCCTCGAGATGCCGTGGTCCATTCGCCTCGAGATGTCGAGGTCCATTCGCCTCTTACTAGTTTCATTCGCTTCCTTAGACGACCGGACTCGGACCGAGCAACTAGCCATGCAATAACAAATTGTAAAAAAAGTTATTTAATTACGTGGCTTTGCTATGATAGGTTTTGCTAGAGGTCTTTTCTCATACAGAGGAAAACTGATAGATGGTCAGTTCACTATAAACGATTAGTTTGTTGTTCCGTGGGTGGTTGTAAGCTAGTTTACTCACGACCGGAACATGTGTACAACGTCAAACCCCGTGTCACTGAATCTCGTGTTCTGACGATCTTGGTCTACTTTAATACACTGCCCGATATTGCCCTGATGCAAGTGACACCTTGTGGCTATGAGCGATTTATACACCACATATGTATGGCGTACATTTTTGAAGTATGCGTCTATTCGAGATTTGAACTTCGCCGGTCTATTTTTGTAAGTACGTCACACTAAGCAACTTTTCTAACAGTTTGGTTGCACTAATATCACGGAGTAGGTGGTATAGATTTATCATATTACATACTTACGGTAGAATTTGTTCACGTTTTTGTTAAAGCGACATAACACATTAATACGAACAATGTGTGCCCCCACCTGTATATAGTTCGAACAAGCATGCATATATGAGAAAGGCGAGTAAACACTTGAGGCTCCTACACAAGATTACTACGTAACATTTTCAATGTGTCCTGGCGCGATCACATCATCACCCAGGAACTATATGACAGTCTAGCATGGATTCCACCGCAGTGAGGCAACGACGACTAGGTCTGGCAGGGCATGTGATGCGCCAGGACGAAATTGCCGAGTTCTGTTTTGGAAACCCTCGGGCCATCCGAGAAGCCCTAACATGACCCCGAGAGAGACCAATCAGAGGGACATAATTCTCAGTGGGACTTGTACGGCTGCAATAATGACAAACAGAAAACAATGCAAACAAACTCATAATATCACCAAGTTAAGTGGGTGACATAAATAAGTTAGTTTGAGGAAGGCGAAGACCGGTGCGGTACCTGGACGTCGTAGGCGAGGCCGCTGACGGAGGCGGGGGCGATGGCCCGGCACACGACTTGCGAGCGGGCGGGGAGAGAGTCCCCCTCGAGGATAAGGAAGTCAGACACGTCGACGACCGCGTTCGAGTTGCACGAAGACGTCGGCCACGTCACTGAAACACGTCATGTATCTCCATTTATTAATTGACCTATCCGTCACGTGACCTCTTGCCTAGCAAAAACTTAGCCTAGCCACACAAAACAGTATGCCGAACACGTAGAGTGTTCAACCGTTCAATTGTATATTTTGTTGAAATTCTGACCTTAAAAGTGTTTCTTTAAGTGTGTTTCTTTTCGATAAAAACATAAGGCATTGTTATTAAGGTGACAGCTATATGGGGGAATGCACAATTTATTATATGTCTTGAAGCAATAGTAATGTAATTATTATATATATATATATATATATATATATATATATATATATATATATATATATATAACCGTTATCAACGTTGTTCGCATAAGCACATCTTGACGGAGATCACGAGCAAAATTATTATTGTGACGTATGCAAACCGCGACATACTGGATACATATATTTACTGCGTAGTTTATTGATCGAATACGAACGAAACAGCCTATTGATAACGTTGACGGTTTCCCGCCCTTATTGCTGCATGACACATAATCAGAATCCGTACTGACCGAGTTCAACCTATATTGTGGGCTTGTGGCCGAGTTCAATTATAGCGAGTTCATCTGTATTGGCCCAGTTCATCACGAACGTTACGTTACGACGTTTGCATCATTCCAAACATCAAGACGTGTCGCCAAAGACATGCTATCTTTTCAGCGCACGACAATTTAATCGTGGGAATTCATAGTTACGGCAATTATAGTTCAAAATATTAAAATGTGAATTTAACGCCCGAGGTCTCGGCCAATCCGACTGCCCTCAGGCCACTACAAAGGCAATACGAATATGACAAATCAATAACACATATCACTATGAGTAAATATGTATAAATGTAAGAAGACATCATAAGTATTTACGATGGGGGTTTACTGTGGGAACGTTACTAAATTGAGTATTGAGCATGACATTGTAAATCGACAACTCGATACGTCGGGACGGCAATAGGAAACCTCCACAAAATACCAGATGAGAAACAATCATTACCAAGCCAACTTATGTTCGCGAGGGAAGATATCCGGCTAATTATTTACTTTTCCAACACACTCCAACTAGACAAATGTCTTAATTTCCAAGTGAAACTATGTATCGTGTTTAGTGGACCCTTCGTTAAGAATCGAGCCGTTCTCAACAAACTTTGCGATCACTATCAGTTGAAGATTGTTTGTCAACTACTCATGTTAACGTAGCTGTGATGCCCTTGCCGGCGTGCTCACTGATTCTTCTACGAAATACCACTCTCAAACGACTGTCTCTCCATAACTGGATATTTCGAATATTGGTCGCAAGGCCGCATTATCTCAAGCATAGGTGGTGCTGGTTATTGCAGGACATTCGCATAAAGAGTAACTGTTGTATTTCGTTCAATTCGCGGTCTTGTTTTCAGAAATTAGATGCGCTGTGGCCAAAGTCAAACGGCAATTCCAGAAACTTGCAGTTAGACCCGTATGTATTTGCAACAGCTATGTCAACCGAGCGCAATATCTTAACTACGAACCCTGATTAGTAACCACAAATTTGCGGGCAGTATATCTTCAACAAATATATTCGTATGATGTCATTTATTAACATTTATTTATAAAATATGTTGAAGATATACTGCCTGCAAAGTTGTTTTTGATAAGCCAGAAACATTGCTGGTAATTTTAAAGTTTCGCCCGCAAAATGGTCAAAATCTAAGCAAAACATTCAATTCGTAAATAATCGTTATTGGCACTTACTGCTTTGACCATTGCTCGTTCCCTGGCTGCTGACGAAATTGGGACAACGTACAACTGGTTCAGTTTTAGTTCTAGTTGGTTAGATTGTTATGGTATTATTCAACCAGTCAGCCTTTTTCAGAACATTATCGCCAGGCCGATCTTTCTACGTTGGCACAGGGGGTGGCCACGGCCAGGCTGCTTCTCGTCAATGTTGAGAGCCAGGATTTTACACCAATATACCATGCCTGTCCACTCCGGGTATTGAACTCAAAGCGTTGGTATTCCAAGCGGATGTGCTACTACTGCGCTACCATGACATTGTTTTCTGGAAGTTCAGCGAAGGTGGCACAACGGAACATACAACCTGCTTTTAAAATTTAAGAACATATTAACACAAATTGGAACAGACAGGGTCGGCTTAAATGGTAGTGACGACGCACCGGTTAGAAGACGCCGCAGAGCTATGTTGGGTGTCATGAACAAGACGAGGTTACCGAAGCCAGTGATCGCCAATACCCCGACCCTCGCCGTCGCTGTAAACATCGGCTCAATCTTAGTGATCAGGGAACCGTTGACGTACAACGTCGCCAACTCCGGCCTGACGCGCATCTCTACACCGTACCAGCGTCGACCGTACAAGGCCCTGCGCTGGACGCCATGACATATCCCGTGAAGCAACGGGTCGTACATGATCTGACCGTTGATCATGTGACCAACCCTGTAGCAGTCACCGGTGTTTCTGTAGCGAATCCTATCAAGAACGAAAGTAGCCATTTTAAGCATCTATGAGTGTATTTAACGCCCGGTCGACGCACGCATACAGACGCACGCATGCACACACAGACTTCTTGTTAGACCGACCGCAACTGTCAACTTTCGTGAGATGAACACGTTGTCACCCTTTTCGTGTGTCTCCTAAGTTGCGAATAATTTAAACGATTATTTTCTAATAACTTTCACAAATGAGTTATTTTAACAACTTAAC
>OZ023209.1:53881818-53888519 GCA_963995525.1 Escarpia spicata
TTTGTGTGTGTGATCCCCTCCAGCTGTTTTATGGGTTTCCTATTTTTTCATTTCTTTGTAATATATATGTGTGTGTGTGTGTGTGTGTGTGTGTGTGTGTGTGTGTGTGTGTGTGTGTGTGTGTGTGTGTGTGTGTGTGTGTGTGTGTGTGTGTGTGTGTGTGTGTATACATATAATTATACATGAAACTTTGGAGAAGCGTCATTTCGGCTATGTGCTCTACTCGGAGCGAAGTGGACTAAGTAAGTAAGTGTTTTGGTAATTGGGTGTACTACCACTCTGACAACAACTAATAATAAACCCTGACAACAACTAATAATAATCAGCAGCTGAGTGAATATGTAAGTAAATATCATGTTAAAGAAGCACTACCTACTGTGTACGACTTGGTATGCGTCAACTCGCAGATCGGAAAAGAAAACTAAATTGCCCTCTCCGTTTGGGGTGAGGACGCCTACAACGAAAGAGGCGGGGACTTTGCTGTATGTGCTGCCGACTAGTTGGTTATGTATACTGAAGTAGGTCACGAATGGCCGCACTTCAACTTTGACCCAGAACCACGTGCGTGGACTGGGGTCACCGCCATTACAACCTTGAACACGCACGTCTGACACAGCTGTATTGCGGATGATACCAGTTGTAAGACAAGCCGTCGCGTTATTCACCCTGGCCAACAAAGAATGTAACAATAACAGGGTAGTAGGTTAACTACAGAGAATAGCGATACTATTACGTTAGCATTGAAATAGCTGTATGACTATTACCATACTATTGAGATAGTGTCGTGATTATTTCAATAGTATTGCGATAGTATTATGGACTTGAAAAAGTCGTCCCAAACCTCAACGTATGGGTGGCACCATTGCGTTAGCCTTAGAGGCGGTTAATTCCTAAACAGGTGATTCCGTGGTCGACCCTCCTATGTTCACTGGTTATTGGTGTTAGTTTGGCAAAGTGATAACACAGTAAAAGGAAATTGAAACAGCATGTTGATGAAAATAGTTTTTGTGTGGCGCAAGTAGCCATGTTGAACTGTTTGCCAAATGTCGTTGTTATCAATAGTTCGTTGTATTATATGTACGTTAACTACAACTAAGTAAGCTCACTGTCGATAGTTCACTATCGTCACATCGTCTATCGTGATGTAGCAATAGTTCGGTGTATTGTTACATCCGTAGATTTAACCAGACTACTTATATATATCTTCATATAACTTAGCGGTGTTAAATAGATCCACGTGTGCCACTCAACAACATCGTCATCTCGCACGGCGCTGCCAACACCTGATCAAAGCCTGTAACTGTAGCAACAACACTGCAACAACACAATGCAATGCAACATCATTTCAGTGCAGTGAAGCAGCAACAACAACAACGCAACAATAACTGAACAACACAACAACAAAGCGTCAACAACAAAAACGGTGTTGTCAACGACAACAACTCTCACGACAACAATAGTAACAACAACAACAATTGTCCTTTAGACCGCTGCTCCCTCTACCTGAACAGTACAAAACTGGTATTGCCGACGTCAGGACCGTTGTACGTAATTCCCACGGCTCCTTGTCTTGGGTTTTCATTGCCGAAGTTTGTAAACAACTTCGCAATGACGTCATAGGCGTCGTGGCTGTAACTCTGTTTCAGCACTGCCTGACAGTACGCGGGGACATTGGTTGACTTCACCGTGCCGGCTAGCACTGCGTAATGAAGTTCATGTACTTCGCTGCCTCCTCGGCATCCCGTCATGTCGAAGTCTGACACTGCGGTGCAGACAAGATGTCGGAATTAACAAAAGGATGTAATCCAGGATAAAGCAAGCGACGAAGTAGTATCGCGGTTTTTGGGTCGGCTACCAAAATGACACGTAACTTCAACGTTAGTTGTGTAGTGCTTTCAGTTCCCCCACGATCTTAAAAGAACACAGTGTGCTGCCAACATAGGTCGCGCTGCTACATTCGAAAAATGCTGCGTTGACGCGGACTTGTAATGTTTTATCAGCTTTAATATATATAAAAATTGGAATGAATTGTTCACACCATTCGTTGCGATGTATTGAAGAAAACACCATTGTTCAACGAAGTGCCTCTAGCATTTGAACATTTCTGTTAAATTCTACATAGATCCGGCATGCCCCCCCCCCCCCCCCCCCCCCCGTCAACCGCCATTGCTACCATATCTCCGTTTTTGATGGATGTGTTTTCAGCTAATCAAAAGGTAAAACTTTATGTATTTACAAACACAAAATCATAGGCCTTTACACAATTTATATCCAAACTGAATCATATGCAATATTCTGTATGTTACTAAATATGTATACGGAAAAGTGGTATATTCATTATTTTATATTATGTTGATCAATGTACTCGTAATTGTGTATTTACCACCGTCGTCATTATTATAACAATTATTATAATCGCATATGTCATGCTGATTCAACGTACTAAGCATAACAGTGATGCACCGTAGAATTATTCACCAGACAGAGAGAGGGGAGGAGAGAGAGAAGAGAAAGACATACATACAGACAGACAGACAGACGCACAGACGCACAGACGCACATACGCACAGACGCACAGACACACAGACACACAGACAACCAGACACACAGACACACAGACAGACAAACACACAGACATACAAACATACATATATAGACACATTGAGAGAAAGAGGGAGGGAGGGAGGGAGGGAGGGAGGGAGGGAGGGAGGGAGGGAGGGAGGGAGGGAGGGAGGGAGGGAGGGAGGGAGGGAGGGAGGGAGGGAGGAGAGAGAGAGAGAGAGAGAGAGAGAGAGAGAGAGAGAGAGAGAGAGAGAGAGAGAGAGAGAGAGAGAGAGAGAGAGAGAGAGAGAGAGAGAGAGAGAGAGAGAGAAGAGAGAGAGAGAGAGAGAGAGAGAGAGAGAGAGAGAGAGAGAGAGAGAGAGAGGAGAGAGAGAGAGATGTTCTGCTGCCAGAACACGTACGCTTATGGGCGGCCCGATTTTCACATTGAGCTCCGTCGATTATAGGATCAAACAGCATCACGTTGCCGGCGCCGTTGATGGTGGTGACTCCGACCCGGGCTTGCAGGGGCTTCCGTGGCACGATCCACTCGATGGCATAGTGTAGGTAGTAGGGCACGACGGCGACACTCGTTACGTGCAACATCAGGCGGAACTCGGTTCGTCCCGCGGGAACGCCGTTGGGACAGGGGGCCGTGCCCCTCGTCGTAACTCTCCCAGACTCTATCAAACCCCACGTCATGCAACTGTTCGAGTCTCCAAGTCTACAACGCACGATAGATCGTTTCAGAACTGTTGGCTTTTTAATTATTGCTCTCAACTAGTAAGCTAGGTAGGACGTAATTTATTTCTTATAGTATTCTCTCACGGGCGGATATTTTATAGTTGCTAACTATTTGAGTAAAATTCTATTAAATATTTTGTTGCAAATTACCAACAATTTCATTAGACCATTATGAGAAGACATATTTATGTTTGTTAGGAGTTTGTTATTGGTTGGACGGAAAAGATCGTCGCAGATCAATTATAACTTTCTTTGTTGTGTCGCAAGAACATAATAGGTCGGCTAAGTATTAAAAAGGTTGGTCGGGTGCCTGATGTGGTAATCTACCTATCGCGGAAATATGTAAATAGTCTGAGAATTGAGAGGCGAGGAACCCTCTAGGGGGCGCCACTGTGGTTTTACGTTCGCTTTATCTGGGGATATTGGCGCTGCCATATGCAGTACCGTAAATCGGCGACAGTATGAATAGATATTGCTAGCGGGAACGAATTTATGTTAACAAAAAATATTGCAATTGCGGTCGGCGACAGTATGATTGATATTGCTAGCGGGAACGAAATTTATGTTAACAAAAATATTGCAATTGCGGTAACTGTTGCCTTTGATTTGTTACTTTGTTGGGTGGGCGTAATGCAGGTCCAGTTACGAACAGAGAGTTTATGACGCTACATGGAAGGAAGAGTAAGGAATTGAGAGAAGAGATTGGCATGAAATAACACCTAAAATTTAAGTCATCGGAAAACAGAATGAGATTCGCAGGATACGTACAAAGAAGGAGCGAAGACAGACCGTCAAAAAAGAGTATGAAAAGCAGGAAACGGCGCAAACGACGACGTGGAAGACAAACCCTGGGATATTCCATCTCAGGTTGGTCTTCCACGTCGTCGTTGGCCACGAAATGGGACCTTTGGAGGGAAGGTGTAAACAGTCATGAACAGAAGGTCATTGCGGATGACAGAGAAAGGTGGAGAGTTACAAAAAAGTGGAAACAGTTTCAAATTAAGTGACACGGACCCCACCCCACCACGGAGCAAGGGGAAGAAGAAAACGTGAGCCTGACGCTTGGAACAATAGCATTACCGAAACACTATGAACTCCGCGTTGTCAGCATCGTCGGCGTTGAAGATGAGCCCTGTTCCAACAGAACGATTCCCCCGGGGCAGCACCTCGTTGTAAAACCGCACGTCGAGAAAGTTAACTCTGGAAGTTGGCAGGACGTCGCCGGACAGCGCTACACAGCGTCAGGCCGACAGACCTTCGGCGTGTGGCGGCCAATACGTGCCAACCTTCGTGCACAATCACGTTTGCTGCCGAGACAGTCCGAGGTGACGTAGGCGTTGTCTACAAGAGGCCAAGTCGCATGATGTGTTTTACGCCAGAGTTAAACAGTTAGACATTTCGAAAGTGTCCCCAAAATGACGATCATTACAGGCAGGTACCGGTTGTCACGGCTTATCTGTTCTAAAGAGGTTGACTAGTTGAATGAGACCCCAAAAGACCATACCGTTTTAATTACAATATATTAGTTAATTACTAGAACGTTGCCGAGGGCTAGAAACAAGTAGAACTAGACCCACAGACCGGCAGTAAATTTCGAACAATTGGCTTATGGCGCGATACAAAAATACTGTTAATACAAAACAATTAGTATGTCACACGTTCAGATATATATGACACCCAAGTCGTTTTGCTGTCACATTAGCGCTTTACTTCGTAATTCATTCACACCATACGTTAATTAAATAGCTCAATAAATTTAAATTTTCCTCGGGAATCGCTACACCGACGGGTTTTAAATCGAAGTTATGCTACAAATGTATTTTTCTGCACTTTTTTATGTTCTCAAATGTTACATCCAATATTAAACTTTGTGTACCCATGGACAACTGATTTTAGCTAATGCCTTGTTTTTATTTTCTTTAAGTAACATTCGGCACGCAATCATACATACAGAACAGACATCACTTAGCGATTTTATGACTCTCTACATGGTTGTGTTGAATTACAAAAGGAACGTCACGTACCGGCTCTCACATTTCGTCCCGAGACACTGTACTGCCGCCAGAGGATGATATTACCAAACCCGTTTGGAGTCAGCCATCCAACAGACTGTCGCGCCGTCTGGCGGGGAGCAATAATGGCTAGCAACACGTCATTAATGTGGATGCTGGCAATATGTGCGCGCACCTGCATTGTAAATGACAACTCATTTAGGATTTACTTACTGCGCCAAGTAATTGCATTGTTTTTGCAATTGTTTCCCCGTTTTAAAAATGTTAAATACTTCGCTCAAAACACCTACGACATATATAAGCATTGAAGCATCTTAAAGTTAAAACCCACGACCAAAGCCAAAGTCATATATTTAACTTAGAAAACTGTTATTATCGTCCTGACAGCAAACATCTTGCTGGAATGTTATGATACGTGTCTGTTATACCTTCACTGTCATTTTGAAGAACTCAGTGGGCGCCGGTCTATGTGTAAATGCCTGCAGGGGCCAGTGTATTCGTCCGCGGTGGCCGATTTGCCACCCATGTAGTACCCGGTTTGATAGCACCGATTCGGGTTGTTGATACTGGGGAGAAATTATTTTATACTATCAATGTTTGAGGATTTCTATAATGCACACGTGCCCGGTATTCCTAGTGTTCTTTTGTCAGGAACAGCCGGAACCGTGCCATGGCGGGACCGGAAGTAGGTGTGTTGTGAGGAAAAAAGGCAGCATATTTCTTTACTGAATCGACACAACGACAAACAGTCAAATACCAGTCGAAGGAACGGTTGATGACATAATATCGTGGTTATGGATTACATACAAGCAAACATGGGATTAATGTCGCTGTAGGTGAAGGGTCGACATTGGTAAGATATTGATAGATATTGATTAGTACGCACGCAAACACACACGCACACGCACCCTCGAACACACGCACCACCCACACATGCATCACACACACACACACACACACATCGCACGCACACACACACACACCACGTACACACACACGCACACACTCGCGCACACACGCACACACTCACACACACACGCACACACTCGCACACACGCACACACACGCACTCGCACGCACTCGCACGCACTCGTCGCACGCACTCGCACGCACTCGCACGCACTCGCACGCACTCGCACGCACTCGCACGCACTCGCACGCACTCGCACGCACTCGCACGCACTCGCACGCACGCACGCACACACGCACCACGCACGCACACACGCACGCACGCGCACCCGCACACCACGCGTGGGAACGATCATGTAATATAACTATTTCTACCTACGACAATTGATATCCAAGAATATGGATCGAAGTATTGACAGAATCGGCAGGGTATTGAGTAGACTGAGAGTTTCAACTTTATGAACAAGGACTACGGGGCCTGCGAAAAATCAAACA
>OZ023209.1:53888719-53903719 GCA_963995525.1 Escarpia spicata
GTAAACGTCATGAAGACCATCTTTTCGTTTCAAATTAAACGAGTAAAATGCTGGTAACGATAAACGTGGTCACAACAAGACAATTTTGGAAAGTGTGCTGAAAGCGACACAGGATGCCATACCCTCGCCAGGATTATACGGTAGGAAACAGTGACGTTGATCCATGTGCCTTTGTTGAGTTGCCGATTGCCTGGGCAAGTAGCGCTGTTTCGAAGATGTACGTTTCTCCGTTGTCGACCAGTAAAGTAACCAACGTCGTAGCAGCTAGTACTGTTACCAATACTGGAAGTAATATTAATATTATTAAGATAATAAAATATGCGTCCCAGATATGCTGAGATGGTATCGGAATGAAAAAATCTGATAGGGTTGAAGTGTTAAATTAAGCGCTTTGAACAGTCGTAAATGCTTGGTATAATACCGCAATATATAAGAACTTCCACGCGCCTTTACATTTATAATAATTATATCAACAATTTATAATAATTATATCAATAATGACAACAATAACAATAAATTATCCACTGTAATAAATAACATCGTCAGACGTGGCTGACTGATCAATTTGTCAACTCTACATAAATATTGTCTTGTTGAGCAGCGCTTACTTTAAAATGACGTAGTCGCCGTTAGAACTTCGGCGTGATTTGTTGTAGAGAACGCCGGCAGTTGCTGCGGTAGTGGCCGCGGAGGGAAGGTATATCAATGCTGTAGGGATGAAGACGTGTGATTACACATAACGATGTTTAGAACCAAAGCAAGGTTATAAAGGTAAGTTCTTATATAACGGCGGAATTGTGAAATATTGTCATATATTATATTTTGTTCTAATTTATATAGTAGACACTAACTTATATATTATATACTAATTTATATATTATATCATATATTTTAACTGGTCTGCCAGGGAGTAAAGCGCTTTGAGCAGTCATTTGGAATGGATACTGCGCTATATAAGAACTTTATTTTACTTTCTTAAATGACGGCGGAACTGTGAAATGTTTCCGGCAGCTCGTTCCATTCTTTGATTATTGTTATTATTTGTTATTATTATTGTTGTTATTGTTTTATCTTGGAATGTGTATATGTTTACATGGGAAGCAAAGTCACCACAGACCATGATAACCAGAATACTACAAAACCTTGAGACCTTCCAGTGCAGATGTTTCCGGAAATCTGAAGGGTATTTTGGCCTAACAAAATCACCAACATAGGGCTTGATCGCAACACCTACACTACACCAGCAGCGACACACGTATAGAGACGGAGAGGGAGATGGCTTTGACAAGAAAGCCTCCTGGAGCACAGTCCGAGACAGCCTACGCTGGACAAGAGATGGTGAAAGGAGACGTGGCCGTCTACAGACAAAGGTGAAGAAAAATCAACTAAAGGAGATGTCAGCGTTCAGGTAAAAACGTAAGGTTTTATGTAGCGCAGAATCCCGTCCTTGGGACTGCTCAAAGCGAGTTTACACTTTACTCCCTGGCAGATATGTTAAATGGAACACCATCTCGACTCCTCTGGGAAGCTTTCAGCCAAGCTGCAATTAATGCGCGAAGACTGTTCGTACACAGATATTACTACTGTCTATAACCAGGTACTCATCCATACAACTGAATGAACTGGCGCAACGTAAAGTGAACGAATTTGCTCAAGGCTTGACACCGCAGCATATGATTCGAACCATGGTTATCTCGATCTAGAGTCCGATGATGTAGCCACTGCGCCATTGCGTTGACAACGCATCACTAAGTGTGACGCTACCAACGGCAGTGGCGTGCTCTTGTGGAAACCTTACTTGCCTCCCGAGGCACGAAAAGGATTGAGTTGATTAAGTGATCTATAATTATAACCGTAACCCTATTCTCAACTTCACTATTTTGCGATTTATTACCCGCTACGCTGTGGCAGGTCACAAACGAACATTGCTGGATTACAAGATTTGTGCGTGTCGTACCCGTGACGTCGTAGGCGAGGGAACCTAGATCTTCTTCAAGAAGGATGGTACAATAAGTCGTCTCTCCACTGCGGCCCGCCATCATCATAGCCCCGGTGTTGGCCACAGTGATCACTCCTGGATCTATGTGGCAGTTTGTTGATGTATAAACCGCACCTGTTTTGGAAAGAAGGAATCAAAAACGTGTGTGACGGTGTGTGTGTGCGTGCGTTTGTGCGTTTGGCGCGCGTGTGTGTGTGTGCGTGTGTGTGCATGTGTGCGTGTGTATGTGAATGAGCGCGCGCGTGCGTTTGCGCACTTGGTGAGTTTTATTCCTTTAAATGTAATATCTTATTCGTATTTAAAAATACTCTTTTTACAGAAGTATGACAAAACGATACAATGGGGGAGGAATAGCGCCAGCGGTGGCGCCATTTCTCAAAGCCTAAAAACATAGTACTACGTATTGGTTCTAGCCACCATCTGCCCTCTCAGTAGGTTGATCTGAGACAATGCTCACTTTCCCAATCAAATGTATGTCATTGTTTTATTCCGATTTAGATCTGTACAAAACAAATCTGTACCAATCCCATTACTCTCTTGCGTTACCTGACGTAAAAATGGCTGCCCCAAGGTGAATGGACTTGTTGTGCAGCACTAAGGAAATCGCGTTTCATGGGCTTTGCACGTTTTGAAGACGTCACGAATTGCAACACCCAGCCAACTATACCTCATACATGGAGTAGATACCGTAAATTTCGACAGACGTAGCCGAATTTGGACGGTGATAAGCAAAGTTATACATGTAAATAAATATGACGTACTATAGTTGACGGGCAAGACTTGGACGAGAGGTTGCCGGAAATAAGCCAAGTTGTTCCGGCCGCTGAACACGAAGGTTCCAACGACTCCTCGAGTGGTGAACCGCGGCTGTAGGAGGGTTGTCCGTTGATTGTTCACGTACAGTTGTGTCTCACTGCCGGGAGAAACACTCATGTCATGCCTACGTGAATAGTGCATTACATGTTGCGGTACGTTGCTTTCCTAATACAGCATGTGTTCAACGAGAGGTGTCGAGCCTCCCGCTAGCATTGAACCAATGTTTGGTATTCTTTTTTTGCGACATACAAACGGCAAATGCAAACGGCAAATTCTTCACAAGATATGTTTGGATGCAATTTGTGGAGAATTAAATACATATAAACCAGTTGAACATGTACATGTGTTGTTCTTGTAGTGCGCGTGTGTCCTTGCCATCCAAATGAGTGACATGACATGTGGACAGAAAAAAGTCTTACGCATACTCTCGAGTCTCAACTCACCCATACTCTCGAGTCTCAACTCACCCATACTCTCGAGTCTCAACTCACCCATACTCTCGAGTCTCAACTCAACCATATTCTCGAGTCTCAATTCACCCATATTCTCGAGTCTCAACTCACCCATATTCTCGAGTCTCAACTCACCCATATTCTCGAGTCTCAATTCACCAATATTCTCGAGTCTCAACTCACCCATACTCTGATGTCCCAACTCACCCATACTCTCGAGTCTCAACTCAACCATATTCTCCTGTCTCAAATCACCCATACTCTCGAGTCTCAACTCACCCATTTTCTCATGTCTCAACTCACCCATACTCTTGAGTCTAAACTTACCCATACTCTCATGTCTCAACTCACCCATACTCTCGTTTCTCAACACAACCACATTCTCGTGTGTCAACTCACCCATAATCTCGAGTCTGAACTCACCTTACTTTCGAATCTCAACGTACTCATACTCTCGAGTCTCACCTCACCCATTTTCTCATGTCTCAACTCACCCATACTCTTGAGTCTAAACTTACTCATTCTCTCGAGTCTCAACTCACCCATACTCTCATGTTTCAACTCACCCATACTCTCGAGTCTCAAATCACCCATACTCTCAAGTCTCGAATCACCCATACTCTCGAGTTTCAACTCACCCATACTCTCGAGTCTCAAATCACCCATACTCTCGAGTCTCGAATCACCCATACTCTCGAGTTTCAACTCACCCATACTCTCGAGTCTCAAATCACCCATACTCTTGAGTCTCAACTCACCCATACTCTTGTGTCTTAACTCACCCGTACTCTCGAGTTTCAATTCTCATTGTGAACCAGGTTGTAGACGCCGGGCGGGCGGGGCACCGGCCTTTGTTCTCAATGTGCATCGTCAGTCTCGATGCACGCATGTCTCCCGACTGATAGCACCGACTAGCGTCGTGGATTCTGAACACAGTGAATACATCATAATAATAATAACGAATTTATTAAGAAACCGTAAAATCCTTAATAAAGCTCCGTTCACGAGTGTATTGATCGAGTATCTTCTAACTTATTGCCATTCCGTTAAACGTCGCACACACACACACACACACACACACACACACACACACACACACACACACACACACACACACACACACACACACACACACACACACACACACACACACACACACACACACACATCACACACACACACACACACACACACACATCACACACACACACACACACACACACACACACATACACACACACATCACACACACACACACACACACACACACACACACACACACACACACACACACACACACACACACACATACACACACAAGTGATCGGATCTTTAGCCACCACAGATTACAAAACAGTAATAATTTATTATCATTTTTTATTGTGATGTTACCGTATTATATATATATATGTATGTATTTAGTATAATATATTATATATTACGTATGATATATTTAAAATGTATTGTATATTACATATTATATGTAACACTTCTGAATGTTTGGTTAGTTCCTCTGATAATGTGTCACTTGTCACGTGTCAACAGTCTGCATGATGACCTATCAGTCCTACCTGATATTCACGACGTCGTAGTTGTTGCTGTCGATGGCATTGTAGACGACACCGAGATTGCCAAACAAAGGGTGCCCGTTCCCCAAGGCATTGTACAGGCTCACAGTGAACGCATACGCCAAACCTAAGAGGGAACGTACAACGATTCTCATTGGTCAACTGACATGGAGCAGGTTGTATGTTTCCAAACCTGTAATTTTGTATTTGTGACTTGAAATTCTATAAATAGGCCATACGAATACGTATACGACATAAACACCCATACCCATACCCACACACACACGCACGCATGCACGCACTCACACACACACACACACACACACACACACACACACACACACACACACACACACACACACACACACACACACACACACATACATACATACACACACACAAACTAAATTTATTATAGTTTGATAAGATATATGGATGTAATCGATGATACAACACGAACGCACCTTCGTCGGTAGGGGCAGATAATATTCGGCAGTGTCCCCTTGTAGCCACGTTGCCGTTGAGTTCGATCCTGCCCATATCTTTGTTTACGACGTGAGTCCGACATCCAGTAGAAGCGTATCCGGCAACTGCGGAAATTGTATCAATTACGATTGACAAAGTAAATGTCATTCGTATTTATCAGTACATTTGGTGTATTGCGGTGCGGTGATGTGAGATACAGTGCGGGGCGGTAAGGTGCGTCAAGGTGCGGTGAGGTGCGGTGAGGTGCGGTGAGGTGCAGTGAGGTGCGTTGTGGTGAGATGAGGTGCGGTGAATTCGTTCAGATGCGGTGACGTGATTTTCAGTTAGGTGAATTGCGGTGAGGTAACGTTAGGTGCGGTGAGGTAGCGTGAGTTGCATTGGGGTGAGGTGCGTTGCAGTGAGGTGCGTTACGGTGAGGTGCGTTACGGTGAGGTGCGTTGCGGTGAGGTGCGTTGCGGTGAGATGAGGTGAGATGACGTGCGGTGAGGTGTGGTGAGGTGCGCTGTGGTGAGGTGCGGTGAGTTTCGTTGCAGTGAGATGCGGTGAGGTACTGAGAGGTGCGTTTCGTTGAAGTTAGATGAGGTACGGTGCGGTGAGGTGAGGTGCGTTGAGGTGAAGTGTGGTGAGGTGTTGTTTGGTGAAGTGCACTGAGGTGCTGTTTGGTGAGGTGAGATGATGTGCCATGAGGTGAAATGAGGCAAGTACAGGCGAAGTGCGGTGAGGTGCGTTGCGGTGCGGTGCGGTGCGGTACGGTGCGGTGCGGTGCGGTGCGGTGCGGTGCGGTGCGGTGCGGTGCGGTGCGGTGCGGTGCGGTGCGGTGCGGTGAGGTGCAGTGCAGTGCGGTGCGGTGACGTGAGGTGAGGTGCGTTGAGGTGAGGTCAGATAAGGTGCTGTGCGGTGCGGTGACGTGAGGTCAGGTGAGATGCGGTGCGGTGCGGTAAAATGAGGTCAGGTAAGGCGAGGACAGGCGAAATGCGGTGAGGTGAGGTGAGGTGAGGTGAGGTGAGGTGCGGTGTGATGCAGTGCGTTGAGGTAACGTACGGCGCGATGCGGTGAGGTGCGGCGAATTGCGGCAAGGTGAGGTGCGTTGAGATTAAATGCGGTGGGGTGCTGCTTGGTGAGGTGCAGTGAAGTGTTGTTTGTTGAGGTGCGGTGAGGTGAGGTGAGGTGAGATGAGGCAAGGACAGGCGAAGTGCGGAGAGGTGATGTGAGGTGAGATGCCGTGCAGTGCAGTGCAGTGCAGTACGGTGCGGTGAGGTGAGATGAGGTTAGGTGCGGTGAGGTGAGGTGAAGTGCGTTGAGGTGAGATCCGATGAGGTGCTGTGCGGTCCAGTGAGGTCAGGTGAGGTGGGGTGCTGTGCGATAAAGTGAGGTCAGGTGAGGCGAGGACAGCCGAAGTGCGATGAGGTGAGGTGCGGTTCGTTGCGGTGCGGTGCGGTGCGGTGCGGTGAGGTGAGGTGAGGTGAGGTGAGGTGATGTACAGTGCGGTGCGGTGCGGTGCGGTGAGGTGCGACAAACTGGGGTGCTGTAAGTTGTGGTGAGGTGCACTGAGGTGAGGTCAGATGAGGTGCGGTGCGATGAGGTGTGGTAAAGTGAGGCGAGGAGAGGCAAGGAGATGTGCGGTGTGGTGTGGTGACGTGAGGTGAGGTGAGGTGAGGATAGGCGAAGTGCGGTGAGGTTTGGTGCGGTGTGGTGCGGTGCGGTGCGGTGCGGTGCGGTGCGGTGCGGTGCGGTGCGGTGCGGTGCGGTGCGATGAGGTGAGGTGAGGTACGTTGAGGTTAGGTGAGGTGCGATGAAGTGAGGTGAGGTGCGATGAGGTGAGGTGAGGTGCATTGGGTTAGGTGAGGTGCGATGAAGTGAGGTGAGGTGGGTTGAGGTGACGTGAGGTGAGGCAAGGAGAGGTGAAGTGCGGCGCAACGTTGAGCTCTCAAATGCACTCGTTCGTACTAGTAATTTCTATTTTATAATAACTATACCTGCCGTTGTGTGATATTACATATTGGTTAATGCCAGTATAAAGACAGATCAATCAAAGCCAGTCATACTGACGACGGAGGTCAAAATTATGTCAGCGCATGTGTGTTTGCGTGCGTTTTGGCGAACGTCCGTGCGTGCGTGTGTGATCCATTTAGTGTGAATGGTAAACCAACAATTTTTTACGTGTGGATAAGATTGCAAGACAAACATGTGTGAAAGACTTTTCCTATCCCAATTAACATGTGATATAAACAATTTAGGTTTAACAGTTTGATAGAGACATTGCCAATAACAGAATAATAATAATAATAACAGAATAATAATAATAATAATGGAATGACTTCTTTAGCGCCAATATCCTCGGAAAAAGCTCAGTGACGAAATAAGTTAACAACCTTAACACGGCACGATACGGTGTCTTGTCTGGTAATAAATTGTCACTCGTATAAAACAGTAACCGTTGTAAAATAAGAATTCCTTTGGTGTAAGACGGCGGCGGCGTTACAGTGTGCCAGACTTACGCGAGACGACTTTGGCCGGGTCTAGTTCAATGTAGGAGAATTTCATACTGAATCCATAACGATTCCGAGTCAAAACGCCCACTCGACCGCCGGGTGGGAAGCGGGCATTCAGGGTCATCGCAGTCGTTACAATGTCTGTCACCGTTAGTTCTACGTCCCAGTTGTTGACCTGAAAGAAGTAACACCGACGAGTCGGAATAAATTCAATGAACGATAATAATAATAATCATAATCTAAAAGCCGAAGGCTAGGATGGGAAAGCAATTTCAAATATAAAAGTTTTCTATTGTTTACGAAAGATTATCGGATGCTTTTTACGTGATACTGAGTTGATTCCAATTTTTTGTGCAGCTACAGAAAAAGCACGTTTGCCAATGTTAAGCTTGGTTTTATGAACAAGACGTTGTTTTGAAACATATGTAAAGGTATCCTCTTTTGCTAGCGTGACGTTGTTTCTTTTTTAGGATTCGTGCAACTATTACCGACAGACGGTAGCATTAATGCATACGTTTCAATCGACAACGAGGTTGGTATCACAATAAAGCTGCAGGTTTATTAATACAAGTTTATCACAACTGACGTGTGATAAAAGGGTAGTGTCAATAAAGTTGTTTTACTCATGGTCTAATATATTTGAAATCAGGAGTAATTACAACAGTGATGACATAAACAGTTAGTTCCCCGTCATCATCGCAAGAGCCAGTGTGTATGGTATGACATCACCATGACGTTTCCAACTAGTTCCGGCGTAATCGTACGCGGCCGGTTGTGAAATCATGTCTGAAATACTCATTCATGTTTTCTCCATTAAGAGTCCCCCTAATACAAAATTTCCAGCACGGTCGTCAAATTGTCACACACATAGTAACTCTTGCCATCATGTTAAAAGAACCTGCTACTTGTTGTTCATAGCTTCATTTGGCAGTTATAGTTTCAGTTGCAGTTTGATTAAGTGATTCCTCTTCATTATCGTGGTCGTCATCATTTCCAGGGCGTTGATATGTTTTCCAAATCTTTTCTGATGGCGTTTTTGTCATGATCATCATCATAATGTATCCCGCCTCATAAGGGCGGGATACATGTAAATAAAAGGTTTGGACTATTGGTAAGCCAAAGGGCTTCCTTGTCCACCTACCATCTATAGTTAATTCTCTGGGTGGCAATCTTGTTAAATCTTGTTAAATCATCGGTCAGCCGGAGCCGGAGCATAGATGAACCGTTTCCATACGGGTTGATCGTTTATCAGGATGGAAGGTATGTCTCTTCAATATCAAGTTTTTCGCAGGTCAGCTTAGTAGTGTTCTCTTCTTTTTCCCTATGTTTTTCTTTCCATGTGTAGATGTCCACAGGATGAATATTGACACTGGTTCTTCGGTATTACGATAGCAATGACCAGCTAGTTGTAGGCGCCTCCTGCAAATCTTGTGGGTGAGTTTGTTTACATGTCAGTACAGTTCTTCATTTGTAAATATATTGCTCCAGTGGACATTTAGGCACTTTCTTAACATTCACATGTAAATCCCGTCTAATTTTCTTTCCAGTTCTTTTGTGAGGATTCATGTGTCTGCTCCATACAACAATATACTTCCAGTAGCGGCACTTAAGATTGACAATTTAAGGGTTCTTCTTATGTGTGCCTTCCATGCACGGTCTAGCTTGTTACATGTCTGCCTTCCATGCACGGTCTAGCTTGTTACATGTCTGCCTTCCATGCACGGTCTAGCTTGTTACATGTATGCCTTCCATGCATGGTCTAGCTTGTTACATGTCTGCCTTCCATGCACGGTCTAGCTTGTTACATGTCTGCCTTCCATGCATGGTCTAGCTTGTTACATGTCTGCCTTCCATGCATGGTCTAGCTTGTTATATGTGTGCCTTCCATGCACGGTCTAGCTTGTTACATGTCTGCCTTCCATGCACGGTCTAGCTTGTTACATGTCTGCCTTCCATGCATGGTCTAGCTTGTTACATGTCTGCCTTCCATTCATGGTCAAGCTTGTTATATATGTGCCTTCCATGCACGGTCTAGCTTGTTACATGTCTGCCTTCCATGCACGGTCTAGCTTGTTACATGTCTGCCTTCCATGCATGGTCTAGCTTGTTACATGTCTGCCTTCCATGCATGGTCTAGCTTGTTATATGTCTGCCTTCCATGCATGGTCTAGCTTGTTATATGTCTGCCTTCCATGCATGGTCTAGCTTGTTATATGTGTGCCTTCCATGCATGGTCTAGCTTGTTATATGTCTGCCTTCCATGCATGGTCTAGCTTGTTATATGTGTGCCTTCCATGCACGGTCTAGCTTGTTATATGTGTGCCTTCCATGCATGGTCTAGCTTGTTATATGTCTGCCTTCCATGCATGGTCTAGCTTGTTATATGTGTGCCTTCCATGCACGGTCTAGCTTGTTACATGTATGCCTTCCATGCACGGTCTAGCTTGTTACATGTCTGCCTTCCATGCATGGTCTAGCTTGTTACATGTCTGCCTTCCATGCATGGTCTAGCTTGTTATATGTCTGCCTTCCATGCATGGTCTAGCTTGTTATATGTCTGCCTTCCATGCATGGTCTAGCTTGTTATATGTGTGCCTTCCATGCATGGTCTAGCTTGTTATATGTCTGCCTTCCATGCATGGTCTAGCTTGTTATATGTGTGCCTTCCATGCACGGTCTAGCTTGTTATATGTCTGCCTTCCATGCACGGTCTAGCTTGTTACATGTGTGCCTTCCATGCACGGTCTAGCTTGTTACATGTCTGCCTTCCATGCACGGTCTAGCTTGTTATATGTCTGCCTTCCATGCATGGTCTAGCTTGTTATATGTCTGCCTTCCATGCACGGTCTAGCTTGTTATATGTCTGCCTTCCATGCACGGTCTAGCTTGTTATATGTCTGCCTTCCATGCACGGTCTAGCTTGTTATATGTCTGCCTTCCATGCATGGTCTAGCTTGTTATATGTCTGCCTTCCATGCATGGTCTAGCTTGTTATATGTCTGCCTTCCATGCATGGTCTAGCTTGTTATATGTGTGCCTTCCATGCACGGTCTAGCTTGTTATATGCTTGCCAGGCTAGGGAAATGCGTTGGATTTTTTTATAAGTATTTCTTTCCGAACCGTACCGAAATGTTTTTTCATTGGAACAAATTTATCAACGGTGCACTCAATTTCATATTTTAAAATATGCCAGTATTATATTTCTGTCTTATTCTTTAATGTGTTATTCATGTCTATATTAGATCAACAGTTCCCCATATCTTTAAATCTACCTTTGGAACAGCTTTTCATTATTCGTTTCTGATTGTCTTCTGCACAATAACTCATTGTATAATTGTGAAAAATGCTTATTATGCATGTGTCTATTGCTAGATAGTTAATACAATTTAAATGACAGTTTGTAATAGTTACTTGAAATATGCCACAATGAAATACATTCATCCACAGGTTTTAAAGATTGCCATACAAACAAATATGGACGGTTATTTGTTGACTCTCTGCTTAACAAAGATATGGCGTTTACAAGATAAGTAAACATCATTAAGGCATAAGTTTCACACAAAAAAGAAGGGCTTGGGCTGACTGCAAATAATATATCCACACGTGCGGTTTTTGTTAAGGTATGGGAGAATATATCACGATAAAATAAATAGGTGTTTAAACGCAATGAATATAATCAATGACGGCGGTGAACGCAACATATTAATCAGCACAACGACAAAGAAAGCACCGTGCGACAATGACGTTGATAAGTAGACGTTGACGTACAAACAATGACATTGATGTGCGGACCTCGACGTACATTAAGAGTGAATTCTCGCCAGCTGCGCGGAGTCAAAGCACCTGCAGCGCAAACAGGCGTTGAGCTGTGGTCTATGCCAGACTGCACGTAGCCCTTTATGCTGCAGACCTGCGTGTCGTTGTGCCTGGGGACATAAATAGTGCCCAGCGCCTAAAATATTGGTCATACCACGGATACACTTTGCAGCGCCTAGCTCGTCAAGCGAAAATGGTTCTTATTCCACACAAAAGCATGAGCTATTGGAGCTAAACTGATTAATTACATTGGATCGAAGATGTATGCATTTGGTGTTGCTGTAGTTGTAGTTGGTGGAGAAGGCGGTGGTGGTGGCGGTAGCTGTGGTGATGGAGATGGTGATGGCGTTAGTAGTGGTGGTAATCGTGGTGGTGGTGGTGGTGATGGTGATGGTGGTGGTGATGGTGGTGGTGTGGTGATGGTGGTGTGGTGGTGGTGGTGGTAGCGGTGGCGGTGATGATGGTGGTGATGGTGGTGATGGTGGTGATGGTGGTGATGGTGGTGATGGTGGTGATGAGGATGGCGACGGCGGCAGCTGTGGTGGTTGTGATGGTTGTGATGGTTGTGATGATGGTGATGATGGTGATGGTGGTGATGGTGGTGATGGTGATGATGGTGATGATGGTGGTGATGGTGGTGATGGTGGTGATGGTGGTGATGGTGGTGGAGGCGGCGGCGGCGGCAGCGGCAGCGGCGGCGGTGTTGTTGTTGTTGGTGGTGGTGATGGTGGTGATGGTGGTGATGGTGGTGATGGTGGTGATGGTGGTGATGGTGGTGATGGTGGTGGTGGAGGTGGTAGTGGTGGCGGCGGCGGCGGCGGCGGCGGCGGCGGCGGTGGTGTACGGAGAGGTATATGCCCTGACTTAATCATAATCAATCACATATTAACCAATTACTTAGTTTCAGTGTTAGATGTGGCCTCTTCACCGGTCATAACCATACCAAATGGTGAACGTTACTGCACCAGCAATCACCAACGATTAGCTCACTTGATCATGATGTAGTCAAACTTATCTTCGTTATCAGCGTTGAAGAGTACGCCAACTTCCCCGCCTTTCTGTGAGGCCGTGTCTCCCATCAGAATCCGCACCTTCACTTCATAGTCTTTAGCGTCCGTCGCGTCTCCCGCGATAACTCGACTGTGACAAATGGCGGCAACAATTCACTATGACACTATCTTTAATACAGTTTTGTACAGTTTTAAGCGACTTTGTTTGTTCCGTTACACTCAATCAACAGAGGCAGTAACTATTAGCAAGCCATTCGTTGAATCAGTTATGTTCAATAGGGGAACATCGCGAACGTGCTGAAACAACAAAGGGTCTTGCAGTTAATCCAGCAGGTTTCCGCTATATTATGAATAGAGGGTATTTATAGTCATAATGTTTTGTTTATAATAAGAACATTTCGCAATCGAAATGTTTAAATTTGGAACATTGTTTCGGGCTTATTGAACGCAATTTGGCGTGCAGTGTTCCTGCAAATGTAATATGACCTATCTGCAGTCATAGCAACAATAGTCAGATATATAGCGTATGTTGACCAGCTAATGTCTGTGAATATAGGATCAATGTTATCACACTTATAATATTATTTTATTTATGTTCGCATTACCAGTAGGCATCAGATCCAGACGCTCTCACAACTAAATTTTCTTCTCCGACCTCGTGTTCCACCAACCGACCACCGCAAGATGTCGCCACGTAGTCCATCGCTGAAACACCGTCACTGGTAAGGCGTAGACAGAATTACACGGACAGACAGATAGATAGAGAGATAGACAAACAGACATGCATACAGGCAAGGCACGCGGTCGGAGGACGGATGGACGGACGGACACACAGATTGAAGAAAAGACAAAACAATATGTCTCCAGCAGTTTTGTACAGTCTTAGTTTTTATTTATTTATTATTGTTGCATTAGTCTTTGTTACTCTTGTCATAGTATATTAATATAAAAATATATAATATATATATGTTTTGTATGTGACTTCCCACAATGGAAATAAATACTTGCATTTTATTGTCATCGTTACATTTTAATATACTCTATATTCACATTATATGTGTGTACAAGTTATGTGGTTGAACTATGTCTTCACATCTCCTGTGATTTGTAATGTAATTTGGCCAATTCAATATCATTATAAAATGTATCGTGCCCATTCGTCAGTTTCATATGCGGTTGGTGGATACGCTTGCATGTTGTTAATGCTAAAAGCTTTGCCACAGAATTTCAATGTGATCCGAAATGATCCAGTATTTTGGTAAGTATTTTGCTCTCTCTTTATTCAACAATATTCCAACACCCTTTTCGTGTTTCTTGCCTCGTGAGTAAGTGATTGTGTAATTATCTGATGTCATCAGATGATTATCTGATGTCACCCTGTCCATCTCACTTCACACATTCCCATTATATTTATCACCAATCTTGTGACTTCTTGTTTTATGTTATCTAGTTTATCTATCCGAAATCTGAAAATGATCCTATAAATATAGATATATCCTATAATAATAATAATAATATTAGTAGTAATAATAATACTTTATCTTATAAACCGCCACATCCAGTGTAATCCACAGCGCTTTACAAAGACCCACGGAGAGCATGATAATATAATACATCGTAATAAAAAACAATATGTATACAATAATGCTATGAAGTAATAATAATAATTAAGAAAATACATGTAACATGGAATATTGATATCAACACATATCAAAGTAAAATTTGTAAAAGATTGTCATAAAATATCATATAATAAAATAAATTACGTTATTCTATTATAATGAATAAACTAAAATAAATATATTATAATAAATAAACTAGCGGTTATAATTATATCTACCAAATGCCATTTTGTTGTCACATAATGCACAAGTGTTATGGTATTTTGAACTACACCGCCCCACTAATGTGCAACATTATTGCGACGCCGCGTCCCTGCCAAAACTAACCGTAAAACACTCCAAATTTGCGAAGGTCTGGATACCGGAAGTGGATCAAGTTCTGAATGCCGTTGGTCACCAAGACGCCCACTCGGCCACTGATCGCCTGTTTGAAGGGAATCGTGGTGAGGTAGTCGTTGTTGAGGTACATCGTCACGAGGCCTGTCGGTTTCACGTGCACTTTGACGTGGAACCAGACAAAGCCGGTCGGCACAGCGCTGGGGCAGTCCCCTGTCTTCTTTAGCGTGCTTCTGCCACCGTTCGTGAAGCCGATGTAATACTTGTTCTTGCTCAGACTGATGTAAACACCGAAGTCTCACTGTTGCAGTTCTCACATAGCATCTGAGGATAATCTAGCTAGTGTGCATGCGTGCGTACGTGCGTGTGTGTGTGTGCGCGTGTGCGTGCGTGTGTGTGTGTG
>OZ023209.1:53906219-54163647 GCA_963995525.1 Escarpia spicata
ACACAAACACACACACGTGGGAGACATGCCTGTATCCCGAGGTGGCGATGTCTGACGCGGCAGAGTCTGTGGATAGGAAGACACACGACCAGCTTACAGCGCCTGCCTTCACCTCGAAATAATCGTCCTGGCTATTATAGCGCAGAAATCCGCATCCTTGTGACGAACCAGAAGTAGCTGCCAGCGCTGTGTCAAAACCCACGCGTCAGAAAGGACGTTCACACACACGCACACACACACACACACACACACACACACACACACACACACACACACACACACACACACACACACACACACACACACACACACACACACACACACACACACACACACACACACACACACACTAGCACACACTTACACACACACATAATTATAATTATATATATAAATACATATATATATATATATATATATATATATATATATATATATGGGTTTCTCCATAAATCAATTGTGCAACTGAAGATGCGATTGGTGAAATTCAATGGATTTTGAACGTTACATTATCTTGGATACGTCGCCTTTTTGCTGTATGATTATTTGCAACTATTGTGGTCGTTGTCCTACCTGTATCGGGAGAGTGAACTACGCACAGCACGAGTAAGGAAGTCGCAGCTGCAACAGCAGTTGAACACAGTAGTTTGAATCTGGTCAGACATGCGGAAGTCCGAACCAATAACCGCAATGAAAACTAGAGAATCATTCGAAAACATTAGTACGTATAAAACAGTCAGATGAGAGTTGAAGCATGTGTGCATTTAGAGCAAGACTTGAGAGCCGTGTGGAAACAATTAGATTTAACTCGATTTAAAAACATTACCACCCAACGGAGTAACTCCAGATGGCGAGTGGAAGCCTTTCACTAACAAGTGTTACTTCTGCTAGTAGTACGCTCACTTACACCACGTGATGCAACTAGGGCTACGCACGATGTTTCCATTATTTTGCATATAATGCATGTGAGTGAAACCGGTCTATAAGTTAGATGGTTTGGCCTTGTCACCCTTCTTATAAATCTTGGATATGCATTCTGTGGACCAATCGGATGAGATTGTGTCTTCCCCATAGGACTATTGAAAAATGACGGAGAGGGCACCACCGATCTCCTTGGTAGTTTCATCACAATCCTTGACGAGAGTTTATTGGGGCCAGCAGCTTTTGTTTGGTTGATATTCTTCAGTAGGGCTTTAGTCCCATTTTGTGTGATATGCATGTTCTCATCTCGCGATAGGGAGACGGTCCTTTATCAGACAGACATCTACCATTATCGCCTGTGAAGACTGCACAAACTGATCGTTAAGTCTCTCCGCCTAGGCTTTGCTGCTAAAGTGAAGACCATCTGTATCAGTGTCGGTATACCCAAGTTTCAGTTCTTTTGTGTTTTACAAAAGACCAAAAGTTCTTCCGATTTCCTCCATTAAGTTAGCTAGCTACAAAGACATCATTTATATAGTCATAATGGGCAGATCTCTCAAGTTTCTATTTCTACATTAAAACATACACACGCTCGCGCACGCACGCACGCCCGCCCACCGCATACACACATACCGCGCACATACACAAACATAGAGCGCGCGTACACACCAGATTACGATCATTTTAAATGTATAAATCATTATTTTGTATTAATAATTTGTTTCATTTTCTTTGCCGAATCAAATAAAAACATACATTGCACAACTGCGTCACATAGTTTTACACCTACCTACAATGCTGCAACCACGCTTTCGGTAGATCGCCATTGCTACGGCTAAAGCTACGTAAATAATAACACAGTTGACAGCAGAAATCACACGTTCTCCATATCAGCTGAATTATTTGGGTTCGTAAACAATATTTAAGAACGCTACGTGTTTACTATGAAAATGTTGAAACTAAACACGCATTTAGACGTAAACAATGACGCGTGACTGTGTTCCGTTAACGCGCGTGCCCCGTACGTGTTGCGCTATGCATTAGCAATAATTTAAAATAGGCCGTGGCTCCTCTTTCGCGCAGGTAAGATTTCTATTAGACCAGGGGTACCCAACATATTTTCCCCGCGTTAAATATTTGGTGGATCGGTTATGTCCTTAGAAAGGATGAAAACAAAATCTCAAAGTTAGCGCTAAGATGGACACATGAAGGTAAAAAAGAGGAAGCCCCCCAACAAACCGGGAGGAAGTTTGCGGAAGAAGAACTCAAACAAATGTAATACACTTAAGCTGGGGCCAAGTTGCAAAATAGGCTGCAGACCGAAAGAGGTAGAGGGTCCTTGTTTCTGCCCTATGTGTGCACGACGAGGACTAAGTCCTAAGAAGGAGACATCTTCACATGAGTGTTTGCAGTCGGGCAACCTAAACATGAAGGATGCGCTTGCTTCGTCAAAACCAGATTGGTCTATCCATCGAGTGATAAGTTGCGTAACAAAACCCTCGTCAAGCTATAAAAACATAGATGTCAAACACGTAGTTCTTTCGTGTATTCCGTCGTATGTTTTGTTGAAATTCCGGCCTCCAGAAGGATTTCTTTATAACAAAAACATATGGGTAAGTTTATGAAGTGGAAACTGGATGCGGTTATGTTTCATCTATGAGATGGCATGTTGCAATAGTAATGTAATTCACACATATAACCGTTATGAAAATTGTTAGCAAATGCAAAGCTTGACGGAGATCACGCGCAATTTTTGTTTATTGTGACATAACGGATACATCAATTCTGGGTAGATTTTAGACAGGGCACTCGGAAACGAAATTTCTTTTTCGAGAAGAACAATGCAGAAAGTCCTCGGTCAAATAGAGATGTTGCGGGGAACGCTAACAATGGCTTCACGGGCACGTCATGTATATGCGATCGATAGTGCACGCTTACTTGTAACCTGCCGCAGGAAAGAGGGTATTATAAGTCGGAAAATGAAATGAAGTTTTTTGGATTCCACAGGTAATGAGCTATAAAATTATATATAATTTGTTTAAACGTCTTCAGTAGTTATTGATTTATTACAAAAAATGTAAGCAAATTTAAAACAAAACGTTTTGTGAAAAGAGGTCATTTTGGCGTGGTGATCTCGAGGAACTGAAGAGAACAGCATAATGTGTGAAGGCGACAGGCGTTCCCTTCTAAAGTGATCAACGAAGAAGAATAGGTGATATGTGGTAGTTGTGGTGTTGGTAATCGTGATGTTTGGTAGTCATGGTAGTCATGGTATAGCCCGTAGAACGTGACGTTTGTTAGGCCCCCAAGAGCTATATGTCACAGGCGCAGCTGGTTCGTGAGGTTTTTGGATATTTCAGCTGTTCCTTTAGCGAGGTGGTAGAGCTGTGTGTGTCTGCGTGTGCGTGTGCGTGTGCGTGTGCGTGTGCGTGTGCGTGTGCGTGTGCGTGTGCGTGTGCGTGTGCGTGTGCGTGTGCGTGTGCGTGTGTGTGTGTGTGTGTGTTTTGAAAAGACCTGACTCGAAGGCCCCTACGGAGTTACACAACAATCCGCAATTCATGTAACCGTTCAGCATCATATATTTATTGTTCAGCATCATATACGTTTTATGTGGGCAAACACAAATGAGCTCAGCGAGTACATAAAAGATACATTTATGACACTACTGTCTTTTTTACTTACATGATAAACACGTTTTGTCATATGACTAACTATTTTTTGTCATGCTGCAAATGCGGTTACCGTCAAAACTGACAGTGAAAGTTGACAAACTATTGGTCCGCTGCTGGTGTTGGTTGAGAGAATATCTCCACCTCAGTCCATTTGTGTCTTAAAATCCGCCACGTTAAGCAATATCTCAGCGCCAATGGTCTGTTATTTTCACTGCTCCAGTCATGGTGGCTAGACATTCGTAGTTGTAGCTGTTTGTATCACTCGACATCGTTCTAGTAACTAATGTGTCTGCGTAGACTCCGGTGGGATCAAGAGGTCGCATCCATCTAATCAATCTTTCCAGAATACCGCCAATATGACCTTTTTATAACGGCACTGACGGTCGTCACTCTCAGGGCGCACGTCGTCTTCGGTGGTTATTTACGTCCCCATTTAACTAGACGGGATCGGCGTTAACGTGATTATCCTACTCTGAACCAGTCTTGATCGCAGAACGTCACACAGCGGATGTCCAGTTATCATACTACCGCGCCTCTCCTTGTTACTTCGACATATCACCTGTAATTGGCCAACGTGCGGGTTTAGGCTTTGCTTTAGTTGTCCGACCCAACATGCTGTTTCTGACTAACCGTGCGTTCGTTTGTAGCATCACCGTATTTGACTTTATTGTGTTTGCCAGCAGCTTAGAGTCGTAGACGAACGACTACCAGCCATTTTCTGGCCATCAAAATCCACTCCGGTGTCACTGTTGTGAGCGACGTAAACTGTTCAAACACTGATGACACGATGTGGTGTTTGCAGCCCGTTATTGAGTCAATAACGGGACACATTAAGCGCCGCGAAAGACCTGATACAAAACGACAAACGTGAGTTTTGTCTTCTGTCGCAGTGAGCGGTACAGCGTGAGATACAATAAGCTGTTCATGAATGCATCGCAATTGAACAGCCATATGGCGGTGAAGGTAACATATGTTGCTATTTGTCGGTTGGGTAAAGTCTGGCGCACGATCTCAACCGTAAAACACGGCGCTGTAAGTATGATAGCGACAAAAGAGACGACGAGGACGTTACTGGCGGAACGAATCGCCTTTAGCGTCACTTGTCCAGAATTTCCGGTTCCAACTGGCTGCTGCTGCGCGAATATGTGACTGTGAGCTCGCAGAACGACGAAGAATATTCTCGCCGTTGTGACAATCAGGATGAAACGCGGAATCACGAACGACGTGATGTGTGTGAATATATTTAACACTACACTGCTGTTTGCGGAAACTGCAGATACACAGACATCCAAATTCCATGTCACTTCCGTTGTGAACTTGGTAGCAGCCACCATGGCGCCCGCCACCCAGTTGAAGACGATGATGCCGTAGCAGCGTTTGCGAGTCAAGAGTTGCTCGTAGCGAAGAGGTTTTAGTATGGCGACCGCCTTTGTCACGGCAACCCAGCTTAGAGAGTGCAGCGAGTTGAAGATAAACCACCACGTGAAGAACGCGTGTATATTCGGCAGATGTCGGGTGATGGTCTGTACGGATGGCGTCGCCTTCGAACAGATAGCGGCGCAGATTGGCATGACGAAACACCCGGTGGCGAGGTCGGACACAGAGAGCGACAACATGAACATCGTCGTGCGATCTTGACGCAGTTCCGGGTGTCTTGTAATCACGACGATCGCGAGTAAATTCGTCACGATACACAGGATTATCTCCGTACTGATGACAACGGCTTTCGTGTTTCCAAAGACCTCGTTATTCAAGGTGACATTCATTATCTGTGTATTTTCTTATCCCTGATAACACGTCGATGTGATATCTTTCTGTTATCTTCACGAAAACGTTTCCCGGATGTCGCACTCAATAATGTACGCGGACAACACATGGAACACGTTTACGACACTGATAAATCGCATGATTTGTAATATTCATCTTTTCCTTGGATTTCTTGTATAATTTTACATGATACGACACTGTGCTAAATTGTAAATGTCTCATATACGTATGGCAGTAAGCAATTCCTATACGTTTGGGAATCCCATTACCTTTGTATTTACCGCAGATATACTGCGTCCAAGTGACAAGCAACACCACTTTGTAAGACACGATAGCTGCACATTCTTGTCATTCTGAAGAGCGGCGGTAAATAGCCGAAGTATCTGACGATCACATACATAGTGAGTCATGACACTAAGCTAAACTAGTAGACGATCCAATTGCAGCGTGGGTGACGTAGGCTCATTTCTTTGTTGTTGTCCATCGAAACGTGAAACTAGTTTGCCATGGCGGTTGACGACCACAAGGCATCGCTCGTGAAATAATTACATTCTTCTCGAACTGTAAACGAAATGACAATACATCTTCTCAAGGTCGACACATGTTATATGTACTCCATTTGTGTGCGCATGTGTTATCGCAGTAACTGTCTCATTGTAATAGAACTAAGTGCTTAACCACAGAAGCGCCTGCAAGCAGAGTTGGTAAAGTAATGATTCAGCTGTGTCTTTTATATCCGGTGATTTCGGACTGTATCGATCGCTTGGGCTGCGATAGTTTCATTGGCGAACTAATCCTAATCTCCGATGGGCTTTGGAAAGGCAGAATTATTATATTATGTTATATATATCTTTTGTCTGTTGCCAGAACCAGGAGCCAATGTATTTGTAGTCTTCAACCTTCTCTAAAACAACTCCTTCCCTGGCATCGATGCTGATATTTCCTATTTGGTTGAATGCGATATATTTGGGGTTTTTCCAGGATTGCAAACGACTGCGATTACTTATCATATTGAGATCTCGGGTAAAAGAAACATAAAATAAATCGACAGGAGAGTTCTGTGTCAACGAGTTACGTGGCTTCGTTGTTTACAAAATAATGTTGTGTGTGAAAACATATTATTTGTGTGTGCGTCTTAGTAAGCCATTTTATAAATACCGATTTATTTTCTTTTATGCGAAAGCTTTGGGTAATTTCCGTTGCCCAATGATGCTATGTTTTCTCGCAAATTGAATACTAGGCACTTCAATAAAATGTCATGATAGAACAGTGGCAACTTACTTAAATTAAAGATGACAGCTATAAATGAACTAAGGTCTAAGACACACACACACACACACACACACACACACACACACACACACACACACACACACACACACACACACACACACACACACACACACACACACACACACACACACACACACACACACACACACACACACACACACACACACATATATATATATATATATATATATATACATAACATACATACTTGCTTGGTTTATTTGAATATTCATCATCCTGTAATTTATCTTTAAAATAACTAAATTAATTAGTCAATGTTAACTAATCTGCGAGCAAACTCAGCATACTCGTACTTTAACTTCCATGCTTAAAATATATTTGTATATTTCTGCAGTGCCTGGGTTTAGACATAATAGTCAGGGGTCCAGACCCAGGATTTTAAGATGGACCGGACACCGCTTCCTACACTTTGCAAGCCTCAATTTTGTTTTAATATGCTGCCTCAGGATACAGAATCAAGAGGCCAGCTCGGCCATCTCGATTGTGATCACACCAAAATATTGGTTTGAACGTACGTACCCATCAAATATTTGTGAATTTTCGGTATTGCTTATTTTTCAAAATGTGTTTCATAACTGCATCAAACCTGAATCACACAAACTGATGACATATATGTAAAGGGATTCCTACATGGTATGATGATGTCATAATTGAACAAATATGACATTGAGCGGTCCAAAAATTGTAATTTTTTTACAAAATAACCAAATCATCGCAAATTGGTAAAATTGCGATGTATGTAAGTATATTAATTTCTAAAAATGGCTGACATATGTATAACTCATTAAATGGGTCATAAGGTGTGCCTGTGGCAATGTTTGGGGAACACTGGGGGCAACCACGAGTAAAACATTGGCAGAAATGGTATTGTCAACCAAAGCGGATAATATCCAAATTGCAAGAATATCAGTTTGTTTGTTAATCACATTTCAAATTCATGGTCTTTACATTATAATATATATTATACCATTAATAGTTAACACCTTATTTTTAATGCATCAGTTATCAGACAGCTTAAAACTGTTGGTTGTGTGTCTACATTTACACTGCATGGAAACACAATCAGTCAAAAGAGAACAAAAAATTAAGTGCTTAATTGCAAAGTTAGTGATCGTAAATATTAGCGTTCGGGTACGTTTAGGGTGTAAAATTCATACCACCTGGCAAAGCAAATGTACTCATCTTCGTCGCTCTCCTCCACTATTCGAGCACACTTGTTTGTATTCCTGAACATTTACATGCAACGACGCAACTAACACCAGCTGTAGCGCAGGATCAATTCCTTTTGTATTTGCTCCTGCTGCACTGACAATAGTGCTTTTACTTGACTACTGGAGGCTTAGCTGGTTTATCCATTATGATCGGAACTAAGTGCCCATTCAGAAGCTGTCTGCTAAATGATGTGACATCTGGTAAGCTTGGAGTGCACTGGTGATATCTCATGTAGGTAACGATTGGATATAAGCCTTTAACAATATGGTATTTGAAAGCACTCTCAGTTGGAGGCAGTTTCTTTATATCTCCCTTCATGCGTCCGAAGATGTGTGCACGTAAGTGATCGAGGAGTAGTACAGCTTCAAAGAGAATGTTTTGCATGATTCGATAACTGCTGCTGACTCAACAATTGAATCCTCTCCGAACTGCATCATGTCCGTGATGCTTTCATCATGGCAACCTTAAAAGGTTTGTTCTTTCCTTTTCCAAACGCGTAACTAACGGTGTAAAATCCACTCATTATGTGGCCACAGAGAAGAGCTGAAGTGGCAAGTAGAATTAGCAAACTGATCTTATCAGTTACCATTCCTGCGATTGTGTGGCATGGAATGTGAATCGAGCCCTTCTGCACCCTCAACTCTTGCTGTCCTTGTTTGCGGACACTATAGTAGACGTACCCATGGTGGGTCACACAGTAAGATATGTGGGCAAAGATGCGAGCGTCTGCCTCTTCGTGAACTCCAAATGCCAGTTTGAGTAGCACTATAGTCCAGGACTTTTTATGGCCAAAATAGGGTCATATTGGAACAAATTGCAACATAAGCAATTTTTTGCAGTTTTGATAGAAGGTGTATGTCCTAGACAAAATATCAAAAGACGTTGCTTCTAAATATTGGGGAAGATTGTCAAAATTACCCGTATGTTGGGGGCCCCTCGGTAGCTTTTTCCTGCGCGATTTCGTCACGATCTTACTATCGGGAAACAGAATGAACACGATAATGTTTCTGTAAATTATACTGAACCGTTCGTGAAAGGTCAAAACACAATACATTAACCTAGCAAAAAATTTTAATTCAGGGAAAATCGCCGAATTATGTACATTTAACTTATACAACACGTATGTGGCAACATGTTGCGCAATTACTGCAACATTCAAAACAGTTTTAACTACATGTCTTTGTTGAATCCCCGCTGTGTCTTACATATCTGGTGACGGTATAAGCCGTTGGTTTTAACCATACTCGAAAGTAAAGTTCTAATACAGAGCAGTCTCCAGTCCTCACGACTGCTCACTTTACTCCCTGGCAGATATGTTCATTCGAACACTATCTCGACTTCTCTAGGAAGAAGTCCGTAATGTTGCAATCACAGCTCAAACATTAACCACGCTAGTATCACTATTGCAACATTATTGATTTAGCGTCATAACTATCGCGATAGTATCGCAAGTGTATCATAGAATAGCGAATACCAAAAATGCAATTCGATAGAGAGAGCGTGGAAGTGCAGTGATTAGCAAATCCGCCTGGCATGCGGGCGTTCAATATCCGGACCGGGCAGGAATGGTATATTGGTTTAGAAACCTGGCTCTCAACACTGGGGTCTGTCTATCCCTCGTGACTAGGAGATCACGTTAATGTCGGTCCCGTCTCAATTTGGGATACAAAAGAACCACTGAGGACAACAAGCACCCTGGCAGTGACTACCCTCACTGCCAGCATAGATAGTTCGGCTTGGCAACAATGTTCTAAAAAAGGCTGAGTAGTTGAATGAGACCTCATAAGACCATAATATTGTAACCACAATATATACGAACAAGTCAGTCAATAGAACGTTGCCGAGTACTGGATAGAACTAGATACCAACGTACATGGGTGGGACCATCTTGTAGCCTTGATGCAGTTTATTAAAAGCAGTGAATCTGTGAATGACGTTACTGTCGTAGACGATTGATGAGGTTCAATAAATAAAAAGTAAAATTGTAATATGAAATTGGAAGAGCATGTTTACGAACAAGAGCTTTGTTTGGAACAAGTAACCCTGCTGATCTGTTGGCTAATTATCGTTACTCTCGATAGTTCAGTGTACTATCGACAACTATCGATACTGAAATATTTATTATCGATAGTACGCTATCGTTACAACGACTATCGCAATATTGTGCACCCCAGGGGCACGCGCAGGCTATGTTTAACTAATAACTACGGCTCTCCGTGGCATCGAAATTTCAAACATTGCATATTCTCCTCGGAAGAAAACAATAAACGTAACATGGATATCATCATCATTTACTACGGTAAGTACTGTTTATTACACAAATTATAGTGACACGAAGTTAACACTGACGCAAAGGAAAAACAATGTTTAGCTATTTAAACATTTTCACTTTAGTTTTCATGCTATCCGTCGCAAAAGGCAATGTATAATATTCAATAATATCAAGTGAATGCCCCCACTTGCATCCGTAATACAAGGAACTAAAACGTTATATGATGTATTGTATTCATGTTATTAATTACGTCTACATTAAACTGATCCATGCAGTAATTATTATATTACCTACACCTATATATACTACATTGTCTGATAAGCATGCACGATATCAACAAATTATGAATACATACATACATACACACACACACACACACACACACACACACACACACACACACACACACACACACACACACACACACACACACACACACACACACACACACACACACACACACACACACACACACACACAAACACACACACACACACATATATATATATATATATATATATATATATATATATATATATATATATATATATACATATAATTCAAAGACGGTGACAAATAAAAGTTCATGGTCCTGTCCTCATCAGCTGTCTTTTTCCTCGAGCCTCATGCGCCAGAATTTGGCTATTCACGCTTGGCGGAAGCAACGTTTGGTCATACTCCTATGACGAGGAACTGTCGCCAATTTCGTCGAAGATACTTTTGTCGGGAACAGTTTGAATCTGGTCAGACATGCGGAAGTCCGAACCAATAACCGCAATGAAAACTAGAGAATCATTAAAAAAAACAGTATAAAACAGTCAGATGAGAGTCGAAGCATGTGTGCATTTAGAGCAAGACTTGAGAGCCGTGTGGAAACAATTAGATTTAACTCGATTTAACGACATTACCACCCAAAGGAGTAACTCCAGATGGCGAGTGGAAGCCTTTCACTAACAAGTGTTACTTCTGCTAGTAGTACGCTCATTTACACCACGTGATGCAACTAGGGCTACGCACGATGTTTCCATTATTTTGCATATGATGCATGTGAGTGAAACCGGTCTATAATTAGATGGTTTGGCCTTGTCACCCTTCTTATAAATCTCCAATATGCATGCTGTGGACCAATCGGATGGGATTGTGTTTGCCCCATAGGACTGTTGAAAAATGACGGAGAGGGCACCACCGATCTCCTTGGTAGTTTCCTTCACAATCCTTGACGAGAGTTTATTGGGGCCAGCAGCTTTTGTTTGGTTGATATTCTTCAGTAGGGCTTTAGTCCCATTTCGTGTGATATGTATGTTCTCATCTCGCGATAGGGAGACGGTTCTTTATCAGGCAGACATCTACCATTATCGCCTGTGAAGACTGCACAAACTGATCGTTAAGTCTCTCCGCCTTGGCTTTGCTGCTAAAGTGAAGACCATCTGTATCAGTGTCGATATACCCAAGTTTCAGTTCTTTTGTGTTTTACAAAAGACCAAACGTTCTTCCCATTTCCTCCATCAAGTTAGGTAGCTACAAGGATATCGTTTATACAGTCGTAATGGGCAGATCTCTCAAGTTTCTATTTCTACATTAAAACATACACACGCTCGCGTACGCACGCACGCACGCACGCACGCACGCACGCACCCCGCATGCACACATACCACACACATACACAAACATAGAGCGCGCGTACACACCAGATTACGATCATTTTAAATGTATAATCATTATTTTGTATTAACAATTTATTTAATTTTCTTTGCCGAATCAACTAAAAACACATACATTGCACAACTGCGTCACATAGTTTTACACCTACCTACAATGCTGCAACCACGCTTTCGGTAGATCGCCATTGCTACGGCTGAAGCTACGTAAATAATAACACAGTTGACAACAAAAATCACACGTTCTCCATATCAGCTGAATTATTTGGGATATACATAATATTTTTAAGAACGCTACGTGTTTACCATGAAAATGTTGAAACTAAACACGCATTTAGACGTAAAGAATGCCGCGTGACTGTGTTCCGTTAACGCGCGTGCCCCGTACGTGTTGCGCTATGCATTAGCAATAATTTAAAATAGGCCGTGGCTCCTCTTTCGCGTAGATAAGATTTATATTAGACCAGGGGTACCCAACATATTTTCCCCGCGTTAAATATTTGGAGATGGGTCGGTTATGTCCCGAGAAAGGATGAAAACAAAATCTCAAAGTTAGCGCTAAGATGGACACATGAAGGTAAAAAACGAGGAAAAGCCCCCCCCCCCCCCCCCAAACCGGGAGGAAGATTGCGGAAGAAGAACTCAAACACAATTTAATACACTTAAGCTGGGGCCAAGTTGCAAAATAGGCTGCAGACCGAAAGAGGTAGAGGGTCCTTGTTTCTGCCCTATGTGTGCACGACGAGGACTAAGTCCTAAGAAGGAGACGTTTTCACATGATCGTTTGCAGTCGGGCAACCTAAACATGAAGGATGTGCTTGCTTCATCAAAACCAGAGCCTCGATTCGTATATCCATCGAGGAATAAGTTGCGTAACAAAACCCCCGTCAAGCTATCAAAAAATAGATGTCAAACACGTAGTTCTTTCGTGTATTCCGTCGTATGTTTTGTTGAAATTCCGGCCTCCAGAAGGATTTCTTTATAACAAAAACATAAGGGTAAGTTTATGAAGTGGAAACTGAATGCGGTTATGTTTCATCTATGAGATGACATGATGCAATAGTAATGTAATTCACACATATAACCGTTATGAAAACTGTTAGCAAATGCAAAGCTTGACGGAGATCACGCGCAATTTTTGTTTATTGTGACATAACGGATACATCAATTCTGGGTAGATTTTAGTCAGGGCACTCGGAAACGAAATTTCTTTTTCGAGAAGAACAATGCAGAAAGTCCTCGGTCAAATAGAGATGTTGCGGAGAACGCTAACAATGGCCTCACGGGCACGTCATGTATATGCGATCGATAGTGCACGCTTACTTGTAACCTACCGCAGGAAAGAGGGTATTATAAGTCGCAAAATGAAATGAAGTTTTTTGGATTCCACAGGTAATGAGCTATAAAATTATATATAATTTTTTTAAACGTCTTCAGTAGTTTTTGATTTATTACAAAAAATGTAAGCAAATTTAAAACAAAACGTTTTGTGAAAAGAGGTCATTTTGGCGTGGTGATCTCGAGGAACTGAAGAGAACAGCATCATTTGTGAAGGCGACAGGCGTTCCCGTCTAAAGTGATCGAAGAAGAAGAATAGGTGGTATGTGGTAGTTGTGGTGTTGGTGACCGTGATGTTTGGTAGTCATGGTATGAACAACTTTCGACATAGTGCGTGGCTAGAGCCCATCAAACGTGACGTATGTTGGGCCCCCAAGAGCTACATGTCACAGGCACAGCTGGTTCGTGAGGTTTTTTGGATATTTCAGCTGTTCCTTTAGCGAGGTGGTAGAGGTGTGTGTGTCTGCGTGTGCGTGCGTGCGTGCGTGCGTGTGTGCGTGTGTGCGTGTGTGCGTGTGTGCGTGTGTGCGTGTGTGCGTGTGTGCGTGTGTGCGTGTGTGCGTGTGTGCGTGTGTGCGTGTGTGCGTGTGTGCGTGTGTGCGTGTGTGCGTGTGTGCGTGTGTGCGTGTGTGCGTGTGTGTGTGTGTGTGTGTGTGTGTGTGTGTGTGTGTGTGTGTGTGTGTGTGTGTGTGTGTGTGTGTGTGTGTGTGTGTGTGTGTGTGTGTGTGTGTGTGTGTGTGTGTGTGTGTGTGTGTTGCAAAGACCTGAATCGAAGGCCCCTACGGAGTTACACAACAATCCGCAATTCATGTAACCGTTCAGCATCATATATTTATTGTTCAGCATCATATACGTTTTATGTGGGCAAACACAAATGAGCTCATCGTGTACATAAAAGATACATTTATGACACTACTGTCTTTTTTACTTACATGATAAACACGTTTTGTCATATGACTAACTATTTTATGTCATGCTGCAAATGCGGTTACCGTCAAAACTGACAGTGAAAGTTTGGACAAACTACTGGACCGCTACTGGTGTTGGTTTGAGATAATATCTCCACCTCAGTCCATTTGTGTCTTAAAATCCGCCACGTTAAGCAATATCTCAGCGCCAATGGTCTGTTATTTCCACTGCTCCAGTCATGGTGGCTAGACATAGTCACGTCATGGTGATTCTTAGTTGTAGCTGTTTGTATCACTCGACAACGTTCTAGTAACTAATGTGTCTGCGTAGACTCCGGTGGGATCAAGAGGTCGCATTCATCTAAACAATCTTTCCAAAATACCACCGTCAACATGCCCTTTTTTAACGGCACTGATGGTTGTCACTTCCAGGGCGCACGACGTCTTCGGAGGTTATTTTACGTTCCCATGTAACTAGACGGGACCGGCGTTAACGTGATCATCCTACTCTGAGTTTGTACACTAAGCGTACCGTGGCTGAACCAGAGTCTTGATCGCAGAACGGATGTTCTGTTATCACACTACCGCGCCCCTTCTTGTTATTTCGACATATCACCTGTAATTGGCCAACGTGCGGTTTTAGGCTTTGCTTTAGTTGTCCGACAAGACATGCTGTTTCCGACTAACCGTGCGTTCGTTTGTAGCATCACCGTGTTTAACTTTCTTGTGTTTGCCAGCAGTCTAGATTTGTGGACGAACGATTACCAGCCATTTTCTGATCATAAGAATCTACTCCGTTGTCACTGATGCTGGTGTTTGCAGCCTGTTATCAATAACGGAACACATTAAGCGCCACGAAAGACCTGATACAAAACGACAAACGTGAGTTTTGTCTTTTGTCGCAGTGAGCGGTACACCGTGAGATACAGTAAGCTGTTCAAGAATGCATTGCAATTGAAGAACCATATTACGGAGAAGGTAATAGCTGTTGCCATTCGTCGGTTGGGTAAAGTCTGGCGCAGGACCTCAACCATAAAACACGGCGCTGTAAGTATGATAGCGACAAAACAGACGATGAGGACGTTACTGGCGGAACGAATCGCCTTTAGCGTCACTTGTCCCGAGCTTCCGGTTACAACCGACTGCTGCTGCGCGGCTATTCGACGGTGTGTTCGCAGAACGACGAAGAATATTCTCGCCGTCGTGACAACGAGGACGAAGCGCGGAATCACGAACGACGTGAGGTATGTGAATATATTTAACACTGCATGGCCTCTGTTGTTAGCCGAAACTGCAGATACGCATACATCCAAATCCCACGTCACTTCCGTTGTGAACTTGTTAACCGCCATCGTGGCGCCGGCGACCCAGTTGAAGACGATGATGCCGTAGCAGCGGTTGCGAGTCAAGAGTTGCTCGTAGCGGAGAGGCTTCAGTATGGCGACCGCCTTTGTCACGCCAACCCAGGTTAGAGAGTGCAGCGAGTTGAAGATAAACCACCACGTAAAGAACGCGTGTATATTCGGCAGATGTCGGGTGATGGTCTGTACGGATGGCGTCGCCTTCGAACAGATAGCGGCGCAGATTGGCATGACGAGACACCCGGTGGCGAGATCGGACACAGACAGCGACAACATGAACATCGTTGTGCGATCTTGACGCAGTTCCGGGTGTCTTGCAATCACGACGATCGCGAGTAAATTCGTCACGATACACATGATTATCTCCGTACTGATGACAACGGCTTTAGCGTTTCCAAAGCCCTCGTTATTCAAGGTGACATTCATTATCTACGTGTGTTCTTACCGCCGATAACACGTCAATGTCATATCTTTGTGGTATCTTCAAGAAAACGTTTTCGGTTGTCGCACTCAATACTGTACGCGGGCAACAACATGTTTACGTCACTGATAAATCGCATGATGTTGGCTCTTTTGCCTTCATTTTTCACCCAAACAGTAGTTGTAAGACGATCCAATTGCAGCGTAGGTGACGTAGGCTTATTTCTTTGTTGTTGTCCATCGAAACATTAAACTATTTTGCCATGGTGGTTGATGACCTCAAGGCATCGCTCGTAAAATAATTACTTTCTTCTTCGAACTATAAACGAAGTGACAACACTCCTTCTCGAGGTCGACACGTGTGATATGTACTCCATTTGTGTGCGCATATGTTATCGCAGTAACCTTCTCACTGTAATAGAACTAAGTGCTTAACCACAGACGCAGAGTTGATAGCGTAATGATTCAGCTGTCTCATTAATATCCGGTGATTTAGGACTGCATCGATCGCTTGTGTTGCGATAGTATCACTGGTCAACTAATCCTCAGATGGCCTTTGGAAAGACAGAATTATTACATTCTTACTCATGTCGGCCAATCGAGTTGATCATTAATGGCTTCTTCAATCATCCATCTCCATATCCCTCTGTCTGCCATTGCCGTCGTCAGCTCCTCCGTGTCTAGACCCACATCTTCCTTTAAGCAGTTGATTTTGCGTGGGAGTGTAGATTTCCATATTATATATAGTCTCCACGCCATTGCCTTCCTGGTTTTGATGTATTTGTCTGTTGTGGACACCCAGGAGCCAAGGTATTTGTAGCCTTCAAAGTTTTCTAAACAGTTTCTTCCCTGGCAACGATGCTGCTGTTTCCTAAACGGTTGAATGCTATATATTAGATTTTCCAGGATTGATCTTTAAACCAATCCTTGTTCATTATGTTTCCACTGTGTTAGAAGCTCCTGTGCCTGATTGATCACTTCTGATAGTAGTGCAATCATCGGCTAAATTCGAAATCGATGATCACATCAGGTTTAGCACGTTTATTTTTCCTTCTTGTTATCTAGAATCGAAGTTCCTCTTCTCTTCCGTTAATAGCTCGCCGCAGTGCATAGTCAAGGACTATCACAAAAAGGTATGGCGCCAGCGTGTCACCCTGTAGCACTCCCGCCGTGATATCAAAAAGCTCAGTTTCTCCACCCGGTGATTGTACTTTGGCACATTTCAGGACGTATTCTGTTCAATGCCATCCTGTTGAATGTCTTTGCCACAATGGAGCTCAGACTAATGCCCCATTAATTCCATGCCAAACTTAAATCGTCCTAGAGAACATTACAACACACAGCAGAGGGAGGAGTAGGCATTCTGCTCAACACAAGGGGCATGGGAGCCCTAGAGAACATTACAACACACAACAGAGGGTGGAGTAGGCATTCTGCTCAACACAAGGGACATGGGAGCCCTAGAGAACATTACAACACACAACAGAGGGAGTAGTAGGCATTCTGCTCAACACAAGGGACATGGGAGCCCTAGAGAACATTACAACACACAAGAGAGGGAGGAGTAGGCATTCTGCTCAACACAAGGGACATGGGAGCCCTAGAGAACATTACAACACACAACAGAGGGTTGAGTAGGCATTCTGCTCAACACAAGGGACATGGGAGCCCTAGAGAACATTACAACACACAACAGAGGGTGGAGTAGGCATTCTGCTCAACACAAGGGACATGGGGGCCCTAGAGAACATTACAACACACAACAAAGGGAGGAGTAGGCATTCTGCTCAACACAAGGGACATGGGAGCCCTAGAGAACATTACAACACACAGAGCAGAGGGTGTAGTAGGCATTCTGCTCGACACAAGGGACATGGGAGCCCTAGAGAACATTACAACACACAACAGAGGGAGGAGTAGGCATTCTGCTCATCACAAGGGACATGGGAGCCCTAGAGAACATTACAACACACAACAGAGGGAGGAGTAGGCATTCTGCTCAACACAAGGGACATGGGAGCCCTAGAGAACATTACAACACACAACAGAAGGTGGAGTAGGCATTCTGTTCAACACAAGGGGCATGGGAGTCCTAGAGAACAGTACAACACACAGCAGAGTGTGGAGTAGGCATTCTGCTCGACGCAAGGGACATGGGAGTCCTAGAAAACAGTACAACACACAGCAGAGGGTGGAGTAGGCATTCTGCTCAACACAAGGGGCATGGGAATCCTAGTGAACAGTACAACACACAGCAGAGGGTGTAGTAGGCATTCTGCTCGACAAAAGGGGCATGGGAGCCCTAGAGAACAGTACAACACACAGCAGAGTGTGTAGTAGGCATTCTGCTCGACGCAAGGGACATGGGAGTCCTAGAAAACAGCACAACACACAGCAGAGGGTGAAGTAGGCATTCTGCTCAACACAAGGGGCATGGGAATCCTAGAAAACATTACAACACACAACAGCGGGAGGAGTAGGCAGTCTGCTCAACACAAGGGACATGGAGATCATAGAGAACATTACAACACACAGCAGAGGGTGGAGTAGGCATTCTGCTCAACACAAGGGACGTGGGAGTCCTAGAGAACAGTACAACACACAGCAGAGGGAGGAGTAGGCATTCTGCTCAACACAAGGGGCATGGGAGTCCTAGAGAACAGTACAACACACAGCAGAGGGAGGAGTAGGCATTCTGCTCAACACAAGGGACGTGGGAGTCCTAGAGAACAGTACAACACACAGCAGAGGGAGGAGTAGGCATTCTGCTCAACACAAGGAGCATGGGAGTCCTAGAGAACATTACAATACACAGCAGAGGGAGGAGTAGGCATTCTGCTCAACACAAGGGACGTGGGAGTCCTAGAAAACAGTACAACACACAGCAGAGGGAGGAGTAGGCATTCTGCTCAACACAAGGGGCATGGGAGTCCTAGAGAACAGTACAACACACAGCAGAGGGAGGAGTAGGCATTCTTCTCAACACAAGGGACGTGGGAGTCCTAGAGAACATTACAACACACAGCAGAGGGAGGAGTAGGCATGCTGCTCAACACAAGGGGCATGGGAGCCCTAGAGAACACTACAACACACAGCAGAGGGAGGAGTAGGCATGCTGCTCAACACAAGGGACATGGGAGCCCTAGAGAACATTACAACACACAACAGAAGGTGGAGTAGGCATGCTGCTCAACACAAGGGACATGGGAGCCCTAGAGAACATTACAACACACAGCAGAGGGTGGAGTAGGCATTCTGCTCAACACAAGGGGCATGGGAGTCCTAGAGAACAGTACAACACACAGCAGAGGGTGGAGTAGGCATTCTGCTCAACACAAGGGGCATGGGAGTCCTAGAGAACAGTACAACACACAGCAGAGGGTGGAGTAGGCAGTCTGCTCAACACAAGGGGCATGGGAGCCCTAGAGAACATTACAACACACAGCAGAGGGTGGAGTAGGCATTCTGCTCAACTCAAGGGACATGGGAGCCCTAGAGAATATTACAACACACAGTAAACGAATACTGATTGCCAACTTTAGCGGCAATCCTGCTACAACAGTTTTCGTCACGTATTGTCTGACCAACTCTGCTGAAGTAGATAGCGTAGAGGACCACTACATTAACTTAAGATGGACGATCGAATCGGTATTAGTGCACCAACAAGGAGCTTGATTATATCCTGGTCAAACACAAATTGAGAAATAGCGTGATGAACTGTGAACCGTACAGTACCTTTGCAAGTGTCAGATCTGTTCATCGCATTGTCACAGCTACAATACGACTCAGTTTACGTAAGAAAAAGTCGCCACCAAGCAAAGTGAAGTATGACTGGAGTGCGCTAAGCAAGGATTGTGACTTGCAAAAACAGTACACAAGTGAAGTACGGAACACATTTCAGATTATGGAATTGAAAGATGAAATAGAAACGGAGCGATATGAGCGTTTCATTTCAGCGACAGAGAAAAGTATTCCTGTCAGTATGGATTCCGACCTAAACATTCAACTGAATACGCAGCACTAGAATTAATAGATAGAATAATAACCAAACTGGATAAGGATGAAATACCCATTAATATTTACCTAGATCTTTCCAAAGCCTTTGATACCATTGACCATTTAATTTTAATTGACAAATTGAAATATTATGGTATACATGGAACAAATCTGAACTTATTCAGCAGTTACCTAACACATCGTAAACAATATACAGAAATTGACAATATAAAATCAAATATGTTATCAATAACAACAGGTGTACCACAAGGTTCAATCTTAGGACCTCTGTTATTCATCACATATATCATTGATTTTGCACAAGCCAGTAAAATTTTTAATTTCATAATTTATGCTGATGATACAACTTTATCAAGTACACTAAACACTTTCAGCGATAACATACATGACGAAAATTTAGAATCTTTAATAAATGAAGAACTTTCAAAAATAAATGAATGGCTCAAAATAAATAAATTTTCGCTAAACATAGCTAAATCGAAATACATGACATTTCAAAAGGCAAAGAAAAATATACAGACACTTACTCAGAAGATAAACAATGTAAATATTGAACAAGTCAAAGAATTTAATTTCTTGGGTTTAATTATAGATACAAATCTAAACTGGAAAAAGCACACTGAAAAAATATCAAATGCTTGTTCTAAAAAAATTGGCATTTTAAATCAATTGAAACATGTGTTACCTCTTCATATTAAAATAATATTATATAATTCTTTAATAGTGCCACACATTAATTATTGCATCATGGTGTGGGGCTTTCAATCAAATAGAATAATAAAACTTCAAAAAAAGCCCTGAGAATGATTACCTTAATTATACTTGCCACACAGAACCACTTCACAAAAAACTCAACTTGTTAAAAGTAGATGACATTTTTAAATTACAACAATTAAAATGTTACTATAAATATTTACATAATGACTTACCAGTTTATTTAAAAAAACTGGAGGATAATGTTTAACTATGAGGTACATAATCATTATACAAGAGTCAAAAATAAAATATACACTTATAAAATTAAACATGAATTTGCTAAGAAATGTCTTAGGCATAATTTGCCACTTTTACTAAATATCATTCCTGATATTGTCAAAGAAAAGCTTAGTACACACACAGCCAAGTATGTTAAACTTTATTTTTTACAAAATTATCAAGTAACATGCACCAGGCAAAATTGCTATATATGTATGCAAAATTAAGAACCAACAACCACCTGTCAACTTGTCAAAAAAACAGTGCCTAAACGACAAACTCAATAATCATGTAAGCTTGCTCACACTACACACATGCATACATAGTATGTTTTTTTCTTCTTTTTATTCTGGAAGAATTTGATTAGGTGATGTATTGATTCAGCTAAAGTTTTATTACAAAAGGTGGCTCCTTGATAGCGACTACCATAGTCTTAGAGGAGTCTCCTGACCCTACTTTTCGTTATTTATCATACATTATACCATGTTTACCATAAGGTTATATATTTGTATTATTATTATTTTTTACATGGATGTATTGTATGAATTATTTGAAATGTCTGGGTCAAATAAAACAAATTCTTCTTCTTCTTCTTCTTCAGTAAGAAACAGAAAAAGAAATATACTCAGATGATCCACGAGAATGATTAGTAATGTGGATATAAAGGTGTATTGCATAACATACTTTGGAAAGAGAAGACGAGAGGTCAGGTTGGTCGGAGTGGCGTCCCCATACACGGCGTATATGATGCTGCGTAGAAAGTACGTATAATAGGTGTATTAAAACTTTGGCAATGCAATGGACGACAGTTGTACACACATTTATAACTATATGTGATCCAACTAATTACGTGTCTGCAAAGCGACACACACAAGCACGACCACTACACACCACGATTCTTACACACTACACACTACACACCGCACACCGCACACCACACGCAGCAAAGCATGACCACCACACCCAATTTCCAATATGTATAAAAGTAAATTTGTATATGTAGCGCTGTATCCAGTTAAATATCCACCACTTTCTATAGCCAGGTACTCATTCATACAGCTGAGTGAATTAGAGCAACGCATGAAGGAACTTGCCTAAGGTTCGACACGGCAGCACAGGATTCGAACCCGGGTTCTCTCAATTGAAAGTCCAACACTCTATCCATTGCGCCACCGCCCTCCACAGTATAAGATTTAGAATTTCAAGGGTCAGTCGGACCTGTAACCGACAATGTTGCGGGCCCGGGTAAAGGATTTGAAAGCCAAACATCCCAGCGATCAAGCCGACATTGTCGTCTCTATGATGTTTTAATATGCATATTCCCATAAACATTTATGATAGATGACATATTGCCTATCAGCAAGGTCCGTCAACCTTTAAAAATGATTGACGCAAATGTGAATTTGCCAGTATTTCTGGCCTCAAACGTGTTTTTGCTACAGAAACATAACGTTAACCGATTTTGCACTTTTACTGCATAATGCGCGCATTTAATTATTTGTTTAACCTGCATATACAATGCACAATAAAGTGTGGGTGTTTTTAAATATAAATGAAGAAGTAAAATAAACACGCACACAAAGTGAATGTTTAAAAACAAAATGAAGCAAACATATTATCACCTCTGCTTTCGTGCACATTTGCGGCAACGCACTTAGATCGGTTATATCAATAGCGTTACTGGGTTAAAACCTGTTGACACAGATGGAGTTGTGTATAACAATCCGCTCATGTAGTTTGCCTTCAGGGAGTGTGTTGTCACTTCATATGTAGATGGAAGAAGAATCAGGATGTCACATCTTACTGTAGTTTTGTACACGATCGATGCATTGCGTCATCCAACATGAACACATAGTTTCACCTAGCGATGGACGACGCAAAAGAAATGAGCCAACGTCAACAATGTTGCAGTTGAATAGGCTACTCGTTCAGTTTCGTGTCATGAAACACCGTGTTTACAATCGTCAGAAACTTAAGCGTATTACCAGCGTGCTTCAGATTGACTTGACAATGTATGTCAAATGCGAATGCGCAGTAGGTCCGTCTTCAAACGTAGGTGTAGTGTGTCGTAAGGACACAGTTTATCTGCGAAAAAATTACAAAACTGGTGTAACACGCAAACGAATCGGACTTGCTTACAGTCATACGCTTTTGACAAAATAATAAGGTAACACAGTGTCGTGTCATCAACCAGAAGTTGGACAAAGATAGTCTAACTATTGGACGAGTAATAACACTGAACAACGGATTATATGTGCTTTATCCAAGTCTTAGACGTTTTTCATATTTTTCCTGTGTACAACGTTAACTTCGAAGTCCGGGAACTGTTTCATCTGAATATCGGCGTGTTATCCGCGGTACAAACACAAACAGACAGTGAGTTCCACGTTAGATAACAAGGAGTACGGAAACGTGAATGCCGCCGTCACCAGTGTGGGAGATAATGTGTATCGTGACGAATATACTCGCGATCGTCGTGATTGCGAGTCACCCGGAACTGCGTCAAGATCACACGACGATGTTCATGTTGTAGCTGTCTGTGTCCGACCTCACCATCCGGTCTCTCGTTATGCCAATCGGCGCCGTTATCTGCTCGATGGGGACGCCACCCGCAAAGACCATCACCCGACATCTGCCGAATATACACGCGTTCTTTATGTGGTTGTTTATCTTTAACTCGCTACAGTCTCTAACCTGGGTTGCCGTGACAAAGGCGGTCGCCATACTGAAGCCTCTCCGCTACGAGCAACTCTTGACTCGCAACCGCTGCCACGCCCTCAATCGTCTTCAACTGGGTCGTGGGCGCTGCGCTGCGCTGCGCTGCGCTGCGCTGGCCGCTACCAAGTTCATAACGGAAGTGACGCGGCACTTGGATGTCTGCGTATCTAGAGCTTCCGCAAACAACAGAGGCAATTTGGAATTAGTTATATTCACACACCTCACGTCGGTCGTGATTCCGTGCTTCGTCCTACTTGTCATTACGGCGAGAATATTCTTCGTTGTTCGGCGAACTCACAGTTTTCGTCGTCTGTTTTGTCGCTATCATACTTACAGCGCCGTGTTTTATGGTTGAGATCCTGCGCCAGACATATGGATACGTAGGTACGCATTTCAATACGTATTACGAATTACAAATAAAGCAATTATAGATACAACAACTGGGTTCATAATTTAAAATAAAAACGTTTTTGTGTATGTTGAAAACCCATACAGACTGTGGGTGTAAATTTTATTAATGATAATACTTGGTGTATTGTTAACTGTTTCTACTATGTTGTGTCTAATGCATTGTTTTGGTAAATTCATGTTTGAATCTGGACATATGCAGATTATTTCTTTCACGTGTGCAGTGCTAATGAATATCATAGATGTGTGTGTTTGGAAAAACATTGAAGTAGTAGGGTAAAAGATTGTTAATTAATTTATAGTAAAATTTTAATTGTTGCATTTTATAAATGTCATCCAACTTTAGCAACTGAAGTCTTTTAAAAATAGGACTTGTGTGAGCATTGTATTTACTTAAGGATATTATTCTTATTGGTTTTTTTCTGTAATTTGAAAAAATGTATGTGCCTGATGACCCCTTAAGTATGCCATAATTAATATAAGGGAGAATAAGAGCGTTGTACATAATATATAACGTATTAGGTGGTAAAAAGTGTTTTAAATTTATTTAGTATGCCTATTGTTTTAGATATTTTATTTGCTATTTTGTATGTATGACTCCAGTTTAAATGGTTATTTATTGTGATGCCTAAAAATTGAAATCTTTTACACATTCAATGTATGCCCCATCTATTTGTAACATAGTGTATTCTACTTTCTTTTGAGGCACATGAAAAATCACGAATTTTGTTTTTGTTTTGTATTTAGTGACAGATTATTAGCTTTCAACCAATTGCTAATCTTTGTTAGTTCTTTGTTAATATTTTCACTTTGCATTTGGCCTTCTGAATCGTTAAATATATTTAGTGTACTAGTAAGGGTAGTGTCGTCAGCATACGTTATAAATTTGAAAAGGTCACTAGAAAGTGCTACGTCATTTATATATATATATATATATATATATATATATATATATATATAATAAATAAGAGTGGCCCTAAAATTGAACCTTGAGGGACACCAGTGGTGATGACTATTTCCTTAGACTTAACATTTTCAATTTATACGTTCTGCTTACGATTTTGTAACTCTTACAAAGACCTAGAGCCTTGTCATTTAATCCATAGTAATTTAACTTCTGTACTAATATATTGTGATTAATTGTGTCAAATGCTTTTGATAAATCAAGGTATATGTTTATTGGAGTAACTGATTTATCAAGTTCTTGTATAATTCTGTCTATGATTTCGAGTGTAGCAAGCTCAGTAGAATGTTTCTTTCTAAACCCATATTGGCTATTGTAGTATAACGCTTTAGAATGGAAATAATCGTGGATTTAGTCAAACATAGCCCTTTCCAAAATTGTTGAAATCGCTGGCAGGATAGAAATAGGACGATAATTGTTAAAGTCAGAAACATCACCTTTTTGGAAAAGGGGTAAGACTTTTGCAATTTTTTATTTGTCTGGAAATATACCAGTTATTATTGATTGATTAATAATTAGAGTGACTGCATTGCTGATATAATTTTTTATCAATTTTTGTAATTGTGTTGAAATACCGTCTTTTCCACAACTTGATTTTGGAGGTAAACGATCAATTATATTAACAGTAGTTTCCATATTAATTGGGTTAAAGCTGAAGGTGTGAAATAGTATAATCTTTGTATGATTCACCTCCACTAGTAGTTGTTTTAGAAGCTAGAGTAGAACCAGCATTCATAAAAAAACGTGTTAAATCTGTTTGCAATAATGCATTTGTCGTTAATAATTTCTCCATCGACTTTGAACAAATCTGGAAATTGTTCTTTCTTCTTACTTTTCTGAATAATTTTTTTAATTAAACACCACGTCTTTTTAACATCATGCTTATGCTTTTCAAAACTGGATTGGTAATGCATTTGCTTAGCTAATCTAATATTACTTTTGAGAATTGTATTATATGTATGTAAGTCAGTTTTAAGTTTATGGTACTGCTCTGTATTTACGTGAGTCTGTTTCATTCTCGAATACAATGTGTTTCTAAATTTTATCGACATAATGCCCTTGGTAATCCAAGGAGTTTTCTTATGTTCATATTTGTGAATTTTTTTACTTTAATACGTAGACATTTATCCATAGCTGCAGTAACAATTTCGTCGAGGATATTGTAGTTTTCATTCGAATCCGCATGAGTATCTGTGTTAAGTTTATCATAAAGATTTGAGTTTATTATTTCAATTTTTTTGTTTTATTCGTATAAACCTGGGTATCACATTAGAGGTTTCGACATAGTCCATACTTAGAAAGTACGGAAAGTGATCAGAAATATTGCTCACTAAAATACCAGCTGAGGATTTGAAGAATCCTTTCAACAAATTGTATAAAAAATTATCAATGTGTATTCCATGATTTTCTGAAAGTCGTGTTGGCATAGTAATTTTAGGGAAGAAACCATGTGAAACGATTATATCGAAATATTCACACATTATTGGGTTTTTCGTTAATTTTAAGCAGGTCAATATTGTAATCTCCTGCAATTATTATTACACTTTTAGAATTTAGTAAATCAACAAAATTTGATGCAAATTCGTTTATAAATATACAGTAATTTTCAATTATATCTCTAGGTGGTCTTTATATATATTTCCAAGAATAATTTTTTTCTTCATGGTACAACATGTTATTTCAATAAATTTACCTTCCCAAATGTCTGTATTAGCATGGATTTTTACAGATTTGTAATTGTATTTGTTGCTGAGATAGATTGCCAAGCCAGCATGTGCATTACAGATTTTGCCTTGACATATTAATGTATATCCATCTATTTGAAATAAACAAGTGTCAGCCTCTTCAACGAGCCATGTTTCCTGTAAACATAGAGCACTAATCTCACAGCAACTACTCCTGAATGTCTCTAGCTTTATTTTAATTTTGTCAATTTTTGCATTTAAACTCTGACAGTTTAGGCTCAGCAAAATAAATTTGCTTTGCTTGTTCGTAAAAATGGTTTATTAAATTATCGTCGTCAAAGTATGGTGAATGTTGAAATGGTTCAACGTCCTCATCTTCATTCATTTCATCCGTTTTTAATATGTGATAGAGAGAATTTTTCTCTAGACCACCAAATTGTGCTAAGAAATAATTGTTATCAATCATATTGGAAAATTGAATAAACAATAGTGCTCTATGTTTATAGGACACATCATATAAACATAGACTAGACGTTGCGAAAGAGCTGCACAAGCTATAGCCTGCGCATAATACAAATACATTTTGTAAAAGAGAGTATTGCGAATATTCTGCATGCAAAATATTCGCAATGTACAGTGTACTTATTGCATCAGCATAAAATGTATGAAAATAAATTACAGCATATGTACTGCCACAACATGAACGTAAAGTGAGAGTATCGTAATAATATTGAATAATGTTCGGTAAGCACTGCTCAGACCCTCGTAAAATCAGCGAGAGTCTTCACTTTACGTTTGTGTTCGTCTTCACGTACCTTGATGTAAACACAACAGTTCTGTGACCACGCGCTGTGGATCTTGTTATCCCGCTTCAGCTGTCTCGCTTGTCTGAACAGTTCGCTGTTCAACGTTGATAGGTGGTCGTTCAAATAAATGTCAGTTCCCTTCAACGTACCCCACTTCATAAAAATCTCGGTCATCTTTTTAGCCGAATGAAGTTGTTCGATGATCGGCCGCTGGCCGTCACGCCGCGGTCGTAAGTCGTGGATCGCCGTGATGTCGTATGGCGCGAGCGAGATGTTTAACTGTCGTCGGACGAAATCGACGAAGTTCGCCCTCATCGTGGTGCTCTCACTGATGGTCGGCGTTTCATCTGCGTTGGTCGATGTGGAGCTGCGCGTTCTGGGCGTTGTTGACGTAGCAGTTGATGCATAGCTGTGAATGTTAAGCCCGGTGACGATAATGTTCTTTTTCTTTGAGTTTTGTTCCAGGTCATTCCAATTTCGCTTCCAATTTGGATATTCTTTCATCTTTTGATTTTATGATTTCGAGCAACTGGGCGATTCGTTTGTCTGTCGCATTGTTTCTTTCCTTGATTTCGTCAAACGATTTGCAGAGAAAGTCGAGGGACCGACGAATTTCGGTCATCTCTGAATCGGTATGTCTTGGCATGGTGTAAAATGTATTGTTAGTTCGTGGAAAGTAAGCACATTTCAGGTGTGCATCACCATCGTGTTACAAATGTTGATGTTGGCATGTTCGGCACTGTGGTGGGTGTTGTGTTGTTGGGCCTCGGCTGTTATTACGTAACCTTAGCCGGTCGTTATGTCTGATCAAGAGTGACGTAGTCCTACGGAAGCATTCACGGAGTGGGCGATAACTGGCCCGATTCAGATTGCACCTTTAAATTTCTGGCAAATACGACACAATGTCATGTTTCTTCTTCGCAATCACCTCACCTAACCTTTCCCATGCCCGGGATAGTTACCCCGCACACATCTCAGCGCCTTGGACGTTCGTCGTACGGCAAAAATCACGTAGAGATAGTGGACAGCTGTGCACGCGCATGTATATCAATCGAATTCAAGTCTAGTATATTAGCTCAAGCGGCTCTTCCCACTGGTCACAATCACACATACACAGCCACAGCACAACGCGATTGCGTGCGTGCCTACGTCAACTCCCAAGTTGGAGCTGTGCCGTGGCAACGGGAAAAAGAACGAATGCACCCAATGGAATGACTCCGGAGACATTTACTGTTATTCAACATAGTAACAACGATCTACGTTTATGATCATACGTACATGACAATTTGAAACTGATGCCCTTTTCGTCACAAGTAGCGCCAGAAATTCAATTGTTTAACAGCCACTCGTGTGTCTGGATAGTCAGCTTCATGCCACTGCCGCTTGGAGCAAGCTTGGTAAGCCTCAAGAATTGCCTTCTGAGTGACGTTATTCGCTTGTTAACGTCATTCACTGAGATATAAAATAAATATAATTATGTATAACGTAATAAAACATTGACAACATGTGTGTAGGTATGGGTGTATCAACAACTCTACTATCAATTATTATCGCAAATTGTACTTTTTAGGTTGATGACAAAGGGATGCATTTTGAAGTATGAAAGGAAGGTGTTGATGAATTTTAGGAGCCTCGGGAGTTGGAAGGCTCGACGGGGGATTGTGGTGCGGCCTAGACTGTAGACGATTTCGCATTATATAGTAAAGGTAGCAGGAACACAAAATTAGACAAACACTGAACTTTTAAAGTAGATGATATTGCAGTAATATAAATGAAGTAAGGATTAGAAGAAGCAATTACGCGAAACTTAATTGAGCAAACGTATTTCAGTAAATGGCATTCTAGTGGATATAAACAGGATTATAGGATTAAAATAATGTGAATGTTTTGTCATCCGTTCACAGTGGCGTTACAGTTGGGATAATAGAAGGGCATCAACCGTAATGACAGTGGCGTTACAGTTGGGATAATAGTAGGGCATCAACCGTAATGACAGTGGCGTTACAGTTGGGATAATAGAAGGGCATCAACCGTAATGACAGTGGCGTTACAGTTGGGGTGATAGAAGGGCATCAACCGTAATGACAGTGGCGTTACAGTTGGAGTGATAGAAGGGCATCAACCGTAATGACAGTGGCGTTACAGTTGGGATAATAGAAGGGCATCAACCGTAATGACAGTGGCGTTACAGATGGGATAATAGAAGGGCATCAACCGTAATGACAGTGGCGTTACAGTTGGGGGTGATAGAAGGGCATCAACCGTAATGACAGTGGCGTTACAGTTGGGATAATAGAAGGGCATCAACCGTAATGACAGTGGCGTTACAGTTGGGGTGATAGAAGGGCATCAACCGTAATGATAGTGGCGTTACAGTTGGGATAATAGAAGGGCATCAACCGTAATGACAGCGGCGTTACAGTTGGGATGATAGAAGGGCATCAACCGTAATGACAGTGGCGTTACAGATGGGATAATAGAAGGGCATCAACCGTAATGACAGTGGCGTTACAGTTGGGACAATAGAAGGGCATCAACCGTAATGACAGTTGCACAATGCAGTTCAAAGTGTCATGTAGCATTGCAGGTAGAATGATGGAATTACGGCCCTAAAATCGTTCCCCAAGGGCGTGCATTCGCCTTTATCATTTAATCTGATTTTGAGAAGAGGGACACGACAGTCTGTGAAAGCAGACATAGACATCAGAACACTCCGAACGACAGCGCACATAGAACCCACGCACAGATGCTGGATGTTATGAATAAACGGTTCTTTTATTTTTTTATTTTTACTGCGATCCAAATTCAAGTCGCGGGACTTGCTTGGCGCCCCATGCCTTCAGACACTGGAAATTGTGATAAACTACTTTTAATAATAACATAAATAATAACGAAAAATTACAAACGAGAACATGTATTAAGTTTGCATTCTGAACACGGAGAAGTAATATAATCAGTGCCGTTCATTGGTGTGTTGCCATGGAAAGACGAAACATGTTACAAATCGAAAGCAGATAGGGCAGCGGGTGTTGGGACTATCCACGATTTCGACAATATTTGAAGGATATGAATAGCCAATTTACGTCATACTGGGTATATTGAAAAGACAGACAATCCGATCGAAAATATAATGTTCCTGGGCATGGAGAATAAAGCGACATGTGTCTGTGTCTGTAGGTATGTACTATGACGGTTTCTAAATATCGGATGCAGTAAAAAAAACGCACCTATATTCCATTGTATCTTAATGTTTTGGCTGCATCAAACATAATATATGGTTTGTCCATACAAAATGAACAAGCGACAAGCATGCAGTTATATGGCATATGAACTAATTATTATACGTCTCTCATGCATCTGGACCGGATGCATGGGAGGAGAGTTTGGACACTCCCTGGAGCATCTTGGCGTAATGGTAATATGCCTTGGCGACCCAATTTTGGGTCGTGACACAGGGGTTAAGAACCAGGCTCATAAATAGGAGACAGCTGGGTCGATTGACAAATTGAACGTCACATACACAGCGCGTAACGTTATGTAACAGCGTTATGTTATTCATGTTACAACTTTGTGAGGCGTTGATAATAATAATAATAAAATAATAATAATATAAGATAATTCTTTTGCAGAAGTTAAGCTGAGAGGCGCATCAGTACAAAAGGGTTAATCAGTATTAGACTCGATAAGTAATATTAAAGTCGTCAACCGATGGATCGATACGCCAGGGAGCCATGGTGGATACGCATGATTATAAAGATAAGTTTTTATATGACCGCGAAATTGTATAATATTTTCAACTGATCCAACACTAAGAGGGAGCATATTTAAGAGAGTTGGTCCAGCAACAGAAAGTGTCCTAGTTCCAATATTAGTATTGACTCTAGGAACAAACATAAACCAGGATCAGATAATCGATGCTGGATATATTTTAGGGGAGTAAGCAATGACTATAAATATGCTGATTGCATATGTGAAAGTGTCTAGTGGTAATGGTACAGATCTTAAAAATAATACGATATCGTACAGGAAGCCTGTGTAATGACCTTAGTAGAGGCACTGAGTGAGAAAACCGCAGAGACCGAGTCACTATCCTAGCTAAGCAATTCTGTACATGTTGTAACCTTAAGGGGAATATTGTAAAAAAAAATGAATTAAAATAGTCGAGCCTACTAGTAACAAGTGCAGTTGTAATAGTTTTTGCATCAGAAAGAGGCAAATAACGGCGAATACGTCGTCACGAACATGATAATAACAGCAGCGACAAGTTTGAGAAATATGCCGTCTAAAATATAATTATTTTGTAAAATTATCATCAAAGATTACTCCGAGATTTAGTGATGAAGATGCAGGCTTAACATATTGGCTAAGCATAGGTGTGGGGAAAAAACTTTTAATATTGTATCTGTGTACCAATAATAAGAAACTGTTTCGTCAGCATTTACCTTGAATCTACTCTACGTCATCCAAACAAAATGTAACTAAGACAGTAGTTAGTTCTTGACTTGTAATACGCCACGACGGCGGTGCCGGTGACATCATGGTGAAATTCTAAGATGGTGGCTATCTTAGGTGTATATATATTTGTGTGTGTGTGTGTGTGTGTGTGTGTGTGTGTGTGTGTGTGTGTGTGTGTGTGTGTGTGTGTGTGTGTGTGTGTGTGTGTGTGTGTGTGTGTGTGTGTGTGTGTGTGTGTGTGTGTGTGTGTGTGTGTGTGTGTGTGTGTGTGTGTGTGTGTGTGTGTGTGTGTTGTCACGTGAGCGAAGGTAGTGCCTCCTGGTGTGATGTATTAGAGGTAGTGCCTCCTGTGGGAAGGTGATACACATGAATGACGTGTAATGAAGGGTAATGAAGGAGTAATTAGGGGCAATCAAGGGGTAATTGACATAGTGTATGTGTGCTGGATGTGTGTATGAATAATCCCTATGTTCTATCGTGTATAAGTAAGAATGAACAAAACAGCATATTTCAAAGTTTAACAAGCTTTATTTTAATTATCGATATCGACGCCCCTCTCATCTGAATCATAGGCACAATCCCACGACGCCTCTTTATCGCCCGTGTCTACTGCGGGTGGGTCAGGGTCGTACTACGGGGAAGGTGGTTCCAGGGTAGCGCGTAGTTCCTGCATAACGGGGTAGAACGTCATTTCGTGTTCATATCGCATTTCTTCTTCTCTGGAAATATATCAAAACTTTGAAAACGGTCTGTATGAATTATACGTTAAATCTTACATACACGAGGGGTATTGAAAACACAGACGTTGTCCCACTCCGACATTTCGAGGTACAGCTGGTCGGAACACAGTGTAACCAGACACCACGTTGCTAGTGCCATCACGTATCGAGAAATGAAGAATTAGCACCCTTCTTGCTAATGCGATGTGAGTAATTAAATTTAACAAAGTATATTTCATTGCGTGTATAGTTATATTGTTTCTAATTGCTTTCTGACATTCGTATTACGCGTATAGGTACTTAGTTAAATACAATGTGGGTCATTCTGTTCTTACAATGGGTTCTTAGGTACTTTGTTAAACTAACTGCGAGTAATACAGTTATTACTTACATATATCAATATATACATATATATATATATATATATATATATATATATACATCGTACCTTGATGTCATGATACTTGTTTAGTTACTTAGATTGTGATGGCTAGCTATTTAATTATCTTTTTGTCTTTTTTCAGCGACGGACACAGCAGCGATAGCGACGATTGTAGTAGTGACAGCACTGTCTCAGACTGGACGCAATTTATTGATCATCAGTTATATACTCCATTTGATCAGCCAAATATTTTAACAACACGTCTACTTTTGAAATGATCCCTTAGCCTTTTTGAGAAAACCCTTTATTTTATTAAATGACCATTTAATGCTATGATGGTCTTCTAAAATTATTGAGACGATCAGTTTTTAATAAACATTTACGTTTTTGAGAAGTCCCTAATATTGTATTAGAGGACCCCGAAACATTTTGCGATTATCCCTGAATGAGTTGACATGATCAGCCAGTTAATTTTAGTAAATATTATAATGTTTTGAAATGGTCCCTTAACTTAGTTGAGAAGACCCCTTTATTTGTGAGATGACCATTTATTAGTCATATCAAAGATGATCTCTTAATTCATCAAGACGATCAGCTTGTTCGATTCATTGAACATTTACATTTTTGATATGACTTTTTTAGAAAACCTCTTAATTGAGAGATGACCATTATTGTTTTTTCTATGATCCCTGGAAATGATCCATTAACTTTTTTTGAGAGAATCCCTTATTTTGTTTAGATGATCATTTAATTTGTTGAGGCTACCAACACGTTAATGTGTTAATAACTTCTAACATATTTTGTAACGATAATTTTTTAGAAGAACCGTGCCTTGTTATGAGAATTCCCCCTAATTTAACTAACTTTTTTCGAGAAGACCACTAGATTTTATAAGATGCCCATATCATGTGTTGAGATGAGCAGTTAGCTTTATAAAATGACTTCTTAATGACACTTTTTTAGATTATTCTTTAAAACTTGCTTTTGATATAATCACTTAATATTAGGCATAATTTAAAATACATTAGGTGCTCCTTATTCGTTCATATGAATAAAGTCGAGTGAAACTACACTTAGCTTTAGCTTAGTTTTTAGATTACTCTTTAATTGTTTCAAATGCTCCATTTCATAATAATAATTACTATTATTATTAGTTTGAGATTACCCATTGCCTTTTAATATCTATCTTTAACATTGTATTTTGAAATGTCTTTATATTGTTTGAGATAACCCCTTAACTTTATCAAATCATGATCAGATATTTAATGTGTAAGATGCTTTGGTTGTCCTTAAATATTTGTTTTATATGATCCCTTAATGTTGAGTAGATTAGCCCTTTCATTGGTTGAGGTGACCCTTTTAATCACCCCCTTTTCCCTGCCACACTTTCTGATTCGGTCCTAGTGTTTGCTGACAAGTAGTTACTGCGTTACCTGGGAGGTTATATGAAAGGCATTCCGTGTGTTCTCTCAGAAAACAAACGTTCTGAGAATCCTTGTTAAGTATACTTTAGTGAAGATCAACAGGATGTCAGCCTGGCTAGCTGTTATAAGGGTGCACGTGAGAATGACGATGAGGTCGACGAGAATGGTGAGGTTGAGGATGTCATTTTCGTCGTCCTCATGATCGTAATAATAATGATCCTCAACGTTTTCATCTTTGTCATCATAATCATCATCGTCATCATAGTCATAATCATTATAATCTTCATCATTAAGACAACGTCTTCATCATCATTATCATTTATCACACTCATCATCACTGTTGTTATTATCATTAATAACATTATCACAATGATCATCATCATCACCGTCGTCGTAATCATCAACGTTATACTCGTCATCATTACTAACATGACCTCTTAATTGTCTTCATTTTCATCGTCATCTTCATCGTAATCATTTAGCTTCCTCGTCATCACAGTCTTCGTTATCATTACTAACATCAACATACTCTTCTTCATTATAATCATTACCATAATCAACATCGTCGTTTTTATTACATTACCGGTCGATCTATTATATTACCGGTCGATTATTACATTACCGGTCGTCTTATTACATTACCGGTCGATTATTACATTGTCGCTCGATTTATTACATTACCGGTCGATTATTACATTACCGGTTGTAACAGACGCTCAAATGAAATGTTTCACCACAGTATTTTAACAAAGTGGCATTACGTGTTATTATTATGTACAGGATACAACGCCGGGACAGACAAATCATTCTGACGTGTCATTGGAAATAACCCTGTCCATGAACTGTTTAATCACAACGAATATTGTATCAGCAAACAGGCGTATACCACTAGTAGTAAAAACACTACCACACAGGTTGGTGGACATGCGCACGCACGTACTCACGTGCATACATACACAAACACACGCGGGCGAACACACTAGCTCGCGGTCAGCACACAGACACGCACCCACTTACGCACAGTCACACGTAAGCGAATGCACGCTCATATAAAAACACGTTCAAGCATACTCAAAAACACGTTGCATGCATGCACGCATGCACGCATGCACGCATGCACACACACACGCCTGCTCCAGTATTATCTCAACACGCATGCACGCTCGTCGCAAGTTCGCGCGCATACGCACAAGCAAATAAACAACCATACAAGCATACAGTGATTCCTTCATTATCACCCATGTGATCGTTTGATCTGCCCTGCATATTAATCGCGGAGTTTTACACAATTCCACTGACGCTAAACTAGACTTGTAGACTGACGCAACGTTATCAGTGTCTGTTGCAGTAATCAAAAAAATAAATGCAACACAACTGAAGCAATTCAAAGGAGTGTTTTTGTTCTTCATTGTCACTGTTGTATTCATCGTCTGCTGGCTACCGAAATGGCTCTCCAATGTCGGAGTTCCCATATCGTCCGGCGTGACGCAAATATACATTAATTTTAAACTCAACCCGTTCATTATACGGCGTGGCCAGTTCAATGTTCCGGGACGACGTGCAACAGTTCTACCGTCAGACATGCGTTAAACTGTCTTCTTGTTGCTACTGAAGCCTGCTGTCCCTTCACAACTGCCGAATCAATTAGCTTGCATACCATTGTATTGCACAGTCAGTTGAAATAATGTTGGCCAATTACATCAAGTGTTATTATTATGTGATTAGAATTTAAACCAATTATCGATCATGTGAATATGTAATGATATAGAATGTTTTGTTTGCTTTGTTTGATTACGTTCATACAAAAAGCACATGAATAAACATGTCAATGTGTAATTGCAACGTTCATACAAAATGCACATGAATAAATATGCCAATGTGTAATTGCAACGTTCATACAAAATGCACATGAATAAATATGCCAATGTGTAATTGCAACGAAGTAGGAATCACAGTATGATCCTTAACATGACATTGTATACATTATTGCAACATACACGTATCAGTTTTCGAAATTATAAGTAAACTATAATATTTAAATGTTTACAACCTTCGATTATATATAAGAATGGCACTTATAATATGATACGTGACATCAATAGTTAAACCCCTCTAGTTTGGTTAGCTAATGACATGCGGACCATCGAAGTCAAATATAAATTCAGAGATTGGTTACATAAACGCAGAGACAAACTTAATATTTACGACAATTTGTTTGTCGTACACCTGCCGACGAAAGATCACTTTTCCATAGAACCCGTAATCATTATAATTGACAGGCGATGGATGTTACAAGCCACGCCTCTTCGGTGGCGCCTTCCCGGAAATAGCCGGGGTGATCAGATGATAGCCTCGATTATCCAGGTGCCGTGAGGGGGTAGCATTCGCTTGGCCTCTTACTAGGGCCTGGATTATTAAGCTCCAGCCAATGTTACCGGTAGGGGGCTTTACCCCAGATTCGGGTATATATCAGATAATACTATACTATAACAACTATTCAACATTAAACTTATATTGATGCATGATATAAATACCAAACAAGGAAAAATTAACTAAACAAAGTGCAATAGATGTCTCGCGTAAAGGTCGGGCTGCTAACTAACATATGTAGTTGCCAAAGTACAACCAACAAGTGGTGATCTTGGTGGCTAAATTGGTAGCGTGTCGAGCTGCTATTTTCAGTCCTCGGTTCGAATCTCACACAGTACATGAAACTTTTGTTTGTGTTCATTTAGTTTAAGATTCATTTTATTTTATATAATACTGTTGTGGGGCACTTTTTCGTAACTTCATTTCGTTATTGAAAACATAAATAATATATAAACATTCTGGGGGATAGACGTGCTAACTGGAAGTGAGCAGTCAAAACGCGATTCTGAGCCAAGTTATCTGCCAGGCGAAGTCACGCAGCCAGGCGAGAATCGGTTTAGCGAGACTAATACTTATTAATACACGGCAAATCCTGACTATACGTCACATATAACTTAATAAATTGATGACGTTTTAATTCATGAGTATACCAATGTTGCCATCTAGCGGATAACATTCAGAAGGACCATTCAGAGCCAGACTATCGTTCTGGCGAAGTCACGCAGCCAGGCGAGAGTCGGTTAAGCCAGATTAATCAGATGACTAACTGTACGGGATTTGGATTGGATTTCACTGCCTGGAACAGACATTCTACCTTAAAGATGTCCAGATAACACTCGATATCGGAACTGTTTCACCAGCATCGGGCTTACACTAACTGTTTATCGCTTGTCGCATTGCGTTAGTTGGTCAAATATGTACGTGATTGATCGAGTATCTTCCAACTTATTGCCATTCCGTTAAACGTCGCATTTGATGCGTACGTGAGAAGCGTACGTACAGGCATATGTTCGTACACATACACATACATACACAAACACACATTCACACACACACACACACACACACACACACACACACACACACACACACACACACACACACACACACACACACACACACACACACACACACACACACACACACACACACACACACACACACACACACACACACACACACACACACACACACACACACACACACACACACATACACACACAGTGATTGCTCGAGTATCTTCGTACTTATTGTCATTCTGTTAAACGTCGCATTTGATGCGTACGTAAGAAGTTTGGCAAGCAGTTGTCCGTGTAAAAACATTTGATGTCAGTTATGTTTCTATCTGTTTTCATCACCATTAAATTGAACGTGTATTTTTCTGGTCAACAACGTGTAACCAGTTGTGTTTCCATAGATAATAATCTGGAATTTCCAATTGCGGCCGAACCAAATTCACATTGGTGGTCTGAGCCGGAGCTTAAGCACAACTTCGCTGTCGCTGTCGGATCATGACATCGGAAGACGGGGAGGGGTGCTGTTGAAAAGTTGTCTCTCCGCTGTCTCGGCTCAACTCATGACATCGGAAGTCAGAAGACGGAGGTGAGAGATGCTGTTGATTTTTTTCTCGGTGATGTTCACAAGGGGCTCATAATGGGGGAACATTTAAAAAGTATCGGGCACGCCACTCTAGCACAGGCATAGCGCGATCAAATTTCAAAAGTCTAGGAGGACACATGCCCCCCCCCCCCCGGACACGCCTATGGTTACTTTAAGATCTCGTAATATGTATTAACTAAATAAAGATGCATACATTACCTAATTTGAATCTATTATAAAGTGACCACACAGATATGTGTAATTGTATTGATATTAAGTAGGATACAGGACAATGTCTTTGACCATGATTGTTTCGGCTTATACCGTCAAATAGCGAACGTGCAAACATATGCTGAATGGTTGGTATCAGCTAATTTTATAATATGTATACACTAAACAACAACAACAACAACAACAACAACAACAACAACAACAACAACAAAGAAACGGTGTATTTCTGATTTTGTGCGAGTGCGAAGTTGTACCGCCACCTCGACGGTTCACGAATATGTTGAGTGACTTGAAGTTCGAAAACCGAGTACTGAAACGGATGGACATCACGAGTAGATACACAATCGTAGAATTGGCCTGGCCAGTTTCGACATCTATAATAGTGGTGAACTAGTTCAACGAAGCGGCCTCGATGAATTCACGAAAAAGACCAGACAGCACAGGGTTAACGTACTATGTTATAGATCTCAAATAATAGTTTCGATGTGACTACTAAAATTCCAACTAAGACAACAAAATATGCTGGTATTGTTACACGTATCTTGTGTGCGTTGTGCCAGGATGGAAACGATTAGTAGACGTTTATTACATATAACATAATTAATCAGAAATCGAACGATTTCACATTCGTGCGGCTGCCGTCATGACATCGACAATTCATGAACATATTGGCTGACGTGAACTTCGCGGCATGTTTATTGAAACGGTGGGATATACATCACTACTTGTTATAATGTGTTGAAGAAATATGAACTAAGCTGACATTGATACTAGTGTTAGCGAGCAAGCCACCACAATGTATTCACATAACACATCAAATTGGACTAATAACAATCAAACTACGACAGCTGAATATCGCATTGCAATATCTATCGAGTGCGACTGGTTTTGTGTTGCTATGCTTAATCACACGTGTCACGTGAAGTGCATAGTGCAGTTAACGTTGGACGTCTATATAGCGTTGCAACAGTTCCGCCCCGCAACGACTAACTCTAATTGCATCACCAGACCAATCACCTTCGCATAGTGTGTAAATACTACGACCTTGACAATAAGGTTGATAGCATTATCGTGGAGCACAGTGGTGCAGTGGCTAGAGTTTCGGACTCTCTACCGAGATGACAAATGTATTGAGCTCATTATAGTACATACATATTCAAAGCAAGTTAAGACAAATCATATATAATAGCGTAATGAGAACAACAGGGGAAGAACGTTATATAATGTTATACTCCCTATTGAATGTTGCAATGTAAACACATGTATCATAATATTGAAAATAATAACAGGTTGTAGGTGTAGAAGACATAATCGTGATTGATATATATGTTACATAGTAACATCAGTGTGTAATATGAATTGTTTAACTATACATTTGTAATTAATTACTGATTAAGTCGTCAAATGATAGCACCCTTATTTCTTTCTTTCTTCTTCTTCTTGTTTTTCTTCTTCTTATAATAATAATTATTATTACAACAATATGTGGATAAAATGGTAATATATAAACGATATGCTGCTTTTCGTGATGCTTGAATGAATTGGAGTAAACGATGGAGTAACACATGATTTGTTTAAACAAACATGGATATACATCTTTATTGTTATCAATCACAACTATAAAGGTTGATACATCTTGCACACCAAAATAATATTGTTATGGCATCTGAAAATGGTCATAGTTCTATACTTTGTAAACCATGGACACCAGTAGAACAATATCAGAAGAGTAGACCTCATCATATATTACATCGATCTTAGACCTGATCACGAAAAAGAATTTCCGCCAAACGAAATACACATTGTACCAACAAAACGAAAACTGCTATATCATGACCACCTAGTGTCGTCATTCAACTGACAAAAAACCTCCTACGCACAATTATAGACAATAAGAGGAATATAGGCAGGCGCAAAGTAGTAATGATAATAATAATGATTATTAAAACACTGGCTTCCGGAGTTAGATATATAAAACACCCAAACGTTAGCGTTAATTTAACGTAAAATCGTTTAAACACTTGGGCGCTACTATACCATCGGAAGATAGGTCATATTAGGAAATAAAAGCTTAAATAAGCGTGGCAACGTCAGCCATGACAAGATATAAATAAATATGGAATAACAACAACATCACAAGAGCAACAAAATACCAAACTATTTAAGAACCTAGTGGTGACCGTATTTACCTAAGGATGTGAAAGGAATGATTACAAGCGTAACTGTTGCAATGTCATTCGAGTAAATTCCAGTAAAGTATTACACATAGGTGCAATCTGCCTTGTCCAATATATATATGTTTGCGTTGATTAGTTCACAATTACACACGTCCATTTAAGCCGTTCTGTTGTTGGGAGAATTGTGCGATCATCGCATTGAAAGTGACGCTTCAGATGTACTGTTTGCATAAACATTGGCAGAAGAACACTCTGCGTCGACAGAAAACATGTAGAACACACATAACACATACAACACAGAGAACATATAGAACAAACATAACACATACAACACAGAGAACATGTACAACACACATAATACATACAACACAGAGAACATGTAGAACACACATAACACACATAACACATACAACACAGAGAACATGTAGAACACACATAATACGTACAACACAGAGAACATGTAGAACACACATAATACATACAACACAGAGAACATGTAGAACACACATAATACATACAACACAGAGAACATGTAGAACACACATAACACATACAACACAGAGAACATGTAGAACACACATAATACATACAACACAGAGAACATGTAGAACACACATAATACATACAACACAGGGAGCATGTAGAACACACATAACACATACAACACAGAGAACATGTAGAACACACATAACACATACAACACAGAGAACAAGTAGAACACACATAACACATACAACACAGAGAACATGTAGAACACACATAATACATACAACACAGAGAACATGTAGAACACACATAACACATACAACACAGAGAACATGTAGAACACACATAACACATACAACACAGAGAACATGTAGAACACACATAATACATACAACACAGAGAACATGTAGAACACACATAATACATACAACACAGAGAACATATAGAACACACATAATACATACAACACAGAGAACATGTAGAACACACATAATACATACAACACAGAGAACATGTAGAACACACATAACACATACAACACAGAGAACATGTAGAACACACATAATACATACAACACTGAGAACATATAGAACACACATGACACATCAATCACAGAGAACATGTAGAATACACATAATACAAACAACACATAGAACATATAGAACACACATGACACATAAATCACAGAGAAAATATAGAACACACATAACACATACAACACAGAGAACATGTAGAACACACATAATACATACAACACAGAGAACATGTAGAACACACATAATACATACAACACAGAGAACATGTAGAACACACATAATACATACAACACAGAGAACATGTAGAACACACATAACACATACAACACAGAGAACATGTAGAACACACATAATACATGCAACACAGAGAACATGTAGAACACACATAATACATACAACACAGAGAACATGTAGAACACACATAATACATACAACACAGAGAACATATAGAACACACATGACACATACAACACAGAGAACATATAGAACACACATAATACATACAACACAGAGAACATATAGAACACACATGACACATACAACACAGAGAACATGTAGAACACACATAATACATACAACACAGAGAACATATAGGACACACATGACACATACAACGCAGATAACATGTAGAACACACATAATAGATACAACCCAGAGAACATGTAGAACACACATAACACATACAACACAGAGAACATGTAGAACACATATAATACATACAACACAGAGAACATGTAGAACACACATAATACATACAACACAGAGAACATGTAGAACCCACATAACACTTACAACAAAGAGAACATGTAGAACACACATAATACATACAACACAGAGAACATGTAGAACACACATAATACATACAACACAGAGAACATGTAGAACACACATAATACATACAACACAGAGAACATGTAGAACACACATAACACATACAACACAGAGAATATGTAGAACACACATAATACATACAACACAGAGAACATATAGAACACCCATGACACATAAATCACAGAGAACATGTAGACCACACATAATACAAACAACACAGATAACATGTAGAACACACATAACACATACAACACAGAGAACATGTAGAACACACATAACACATACAACACAGAGAACGTGTAGAACACACATAATACATACAACACAGAGAACATGTAGAACACACATAATACATACAACACAGAGAACATGTAGAACACACATAATACATACAACACAGAAAACATGTAGAACACACATAATACATACAATACAGAGAACATGTAGAACACACATAATACATACAACACAGAGAACATGTAGAACACACATAATACATACAACACAGAGAACATATAGAACACACATGACACATACAACACAGAGAACATGTAGAACACACATAATACATACAACACAGAGAACATGTAGAACACACATAATACATACAACACAGAGAACATGTAGAACACACGTAATACATAAAACACAGAGAACATGTAGAACACACATAATACATACAACACAGAGAACATGTAGAACACACATAACACATACAACACAGAGAACATGTAGAACAAACATAATACATACAATACAGAGAACATGTAGAACACACATAATACATACAACACAGAGAACATGTAGAACACACATAATACATACAACACAGAGAACATATAGAACACACATGACACATACAACACAGAGAACATATAGAACACACATAATACATACAACACAGAGAACATATAGAACACACATGACACATACAACACAGAGAACATGTAGAACACACATAATACATACAACACAGAGAACATATAGAATACACATGACACATACAACGCAGAGAACATGTAGAACACACATAATAGATACAACACAGAGAACATGTAGAACACACATGACACATACAACACAGAGAACATGTAGAACACACATAATACATACAACACAGAGAACATGTAGAACACACATAACACATACAACACAGAGAACATGTAGAACACACATAACACATACAACACAGAGAACATGTAGAACACACATAATACAAACAACACAGAAAACATGTAGAACACACATAACACATACAACACAGAGAACATGTAGAACACACATGACACATACAACACAGAGAACATGTAGAACGCACATAATACAAACAACACAGAGAACATGTAGAACACACATAATACCAACAACACAGAGAACATGTAGAACACACATAATACATACAACACAGAGAACATGTAGAACACACATAATACATACAACACAGAGAACATGTAGAACACACATAATACATACAACACAGAGAACATGTAGAACACACATGACACATACAACACAGAGAACATGTAGAACACACATGACACATACAACACAGAGAACATGTAGAACGCACATAATACAAACAACACAGAGAACATGTAGAACACACGTAATACATACAACACAGAGAACATGTAGAACCCACATAACACTTACAACAAAGAGAACATGTAGAACACACATAATACATACAACACAGAGAACATGTAGAACACACATAATACATACAACACAGAGAACATGTAGAACACACATAATACATACAACACAGAGAACATGTAGAACACACATAACACATACAACACAGAGAACATGTAGAACACACATAATACATACAACACAAAGAACATGTAGAACACACATAATACATACAACACAGAGAACATGTAGAACACACATAATACATACAACACAGAAAACATGTAGAACACACATAATACATACAACACAGAGAACATGTAGAACACACGTGACACATACAACACAGAGAACATGTAGAACACACATAACACATACAACACAGAGAACATGTAGAACACACTTGACACATACAACACAGAGAACATGTAGAACACACATAACACATTCAACACAGAGAACATGTAGAACACACATGACACATACAACACAGAGAACATGTAGAACACACATGACACATACAACACAGAGAACATGTAGAACACACATAACACATACAACACAGAGAACATGTAGAACACACATAACACATACAACACAGAGAACATGTAGAACACACATAACACATACAACACAGAGAACATGTAGAACACACATTATACATACAACACAGAGAACATGTAGAATACACAGAACACATACAACACAGAGAACATGTAGAACACACATAATACATACAACACAGAGAACATGTAGAACACACATAACACATACAACACAGAGAACATGTAGAACACACATAATACATGCAACACAGAGAACATGTAGAACACACATAATACATACAACACAGAGAACATGTAGAACACACATAATACATACAACACAATGAACATATAGAACACAACTGACACATACAACACATAGAACATATAGAACACACATAATACATACAACACAGAGAACATATAGAACACACATGACACATACAACACAGAGAACATGTAGAACACACATAATACATACAACACAAAGAACATGTAGAACAAACATAACACATACAACACAGAGAACATGTAGAACACACATAACACATACAACACAGAGAACATGTAGAACACACATAATACATACAACACAGAGAACATGTAGAACACACACAACACATACAACACAGAGAACATGTAGAACACACATAACACATACAACACAGAGAACATGTAGAACACACATAACACATACAACACAGAGAACATGTAGAACACACATAATACATACAACACAGAGAACATGTAGAACACACATAATACATACAACACAGAGAACATGTAGAACACACATAACACATACAACACAGAGAACATGTAGAACACACATAATACATACAACACAGAGAACATGTAGAATACACAGAACACATACAACACAGAGAACATGTAGAACACACATAATACATACAACACAGAGAACATGTAGAACACACATAATACATACAACACAGAGAATATGTAGAACACACATAATACATAAAACACAGAGAACATGTAGAACACACATAATACATACAACACAGAGAACATGTAGAACACACATAACACATACAACACAGAGAACATGTAGAACACACATAATACATGCAACACAGAGAACATGTAGAACACACATAATACATACAACACAGAGAACATGTAGAACACACATAATACATACAACACAGAGAACATATAGAACACACATGACACATACAACACAGAGAACATATAGAACACACATAATACATACAACACAGAGAACATATAGAACACACATGACACATACAACACAGAGAACATGTAGAACACACATAATACATACAACACAGAGAACATATAGGACACACATGACACATACAACGCAGATAACATGTAGAACACACATAATAGATACAACCCAGAGAACATGTAGAACACACATAACACATACAACACAGAGAACATGTAGAACACATATAATACATACAACACAGAGAACATGTAGAACACACATAATACATACAACACAGAGAACATGTAGAACCCACATAACACTTACAACAAAGAGAACATGTAGAACACACATAATACATACAACACAGAGAACATGTAGAACACACATAATACATACAACACAGAGAACATGTAGAACACACATAATACATACAACACAGAGAACATGTAGAACACACATAACACATACAACACAGAGAATATGTAGAACACACATAATACATACAACACAGAGAACATATAGAACACCCATGACACATAAATCACAGAGAACATGTAGACCACACATAATACAAACAACACAGATAACATGTAGAACACACATAACACATACAACACAGAGAACATGTAGAACACACATAACACATACAACACAGAGAACGTGTAGAACACACATAATACATACAACACAGAGAACATGTAGAACACACATAATACATACAACACAGAGAACATGTAGAACACACATAATACATACAACACAGAAAACATGTAGAACACACATAATACATACAATACAGAGAACATGTAGAACACACATAATACATACAACACAGAGAACATGTAGAACACACATAATACATACAACACAGAGAACATATAGAACACACATGACACATACAACACAGAGAACATGTAGAACACACATAATACATACAACACAGAGAACATGTAGAACACACATAATACATACAACACAGAGAACATGTAGAACACACGTAATACATAAAACACAGAGAACATGTAGAACACACATAATACATACAACACAGAGAACATGTAGAACACACATAACACATACAACACAGAGAACATGTAGAACAAACATAATACATACAATACAGAGAACATGTAGAACACACATAATACATACAACACAGAGAACATGTAGAACACACATAATACATACAACACAGAGAACATATAGAACACACATGACACATACAACACAGAGAACATATAGAACACACATAATACATACAACACAGAGAACATATAGAACACACATGACACATACAACACAGAGAACATGTAGAACACACATAATACATACAACACAGAGAACATATAGAATACACATGACACATACAACGCAGAGAACATGTAGAACACACATAATAGATACAACACAGAGAACATGTAGAACACACATGACACATACAACACAGAGAACATGTAGAACACACATAATACATACAACACAGAGAACATGTAGAACACACATAACACATACAACACAGAGAACATGTAGAACACACATAACACATACAACACAGAGAACATGTAGAACACACATAATACAAACAACACAGAAAACATGTAGAACACACATAACACATACAACACAGAGAACATGTAGAACACACATGACACATACAACACAGAGAACATGTAGAACGCACATAATACAAACAACACAGAGAACATGTAGAACACACATAATACCAACAACACAGAGAACATGTAGAACACACATAATACATACAACACAGAGAACATGTAGAACACACATAATACATACAACACAGAGAACATGTAGAACACACATAATACATACAACACAGAGAACATGTAGAACACACATGACACATACAACACAGAGAACATGTAGAACACACATGACACATACAACACAGAGAACATGTAGAACGCACATAATACAAACAACACAGAGAACATGTAGAACACACGTAATACATACAACACAGAGAACATGTAGAACCCACATAACACTTACAACAAAGAGAACATGTAGAACACACATAATACATACAACACAGAGAACATGTAGAACACACATAATACATACAACACAGAGAACATGTAGAACACACATAATACATACAACACAGAGAACATGTAGAACACACATAACACATACAACACAGAGAACATGTAGAACACACATAATACATACAACACAAAGAACATGTAGAACACACATAATACATACAACACAGAGAACATGTAGAACACACATAATACATACAACACAGAAAACATGTAGAACACACATAATACATACAACACAGAGAACATGTAGAACACACGTGACACATACAACACAGAGAACATGTAGAACACACATAACACATACAACACAGAGAACATGTAGAACACACTTGACACATACAACACAGAGAACATGTAGAACACACATAACACATTCAACACAGAGAACATGTAGAACACACATGACACATACAACACAGAGAACATGTAGAACACACATGACACATACAACACAGAGAACATGTAGAACACACATAACACATACAACACAGAGAACATGTAGAACACACATAACACATACAACACAGAGAACATGTAGAACACACATAACACATACAACACAGAGAACATGTAGAACACACATTATACATACAACACAGAGAACATGTAGAATACACAGAACACATACAACACAGAGAACATGTAGAACACACATAATACATACAACACAGAGAACATGTAGAACACACATAACACATACAACACAGAGAACATGTAGAACACACATAATACATGCAACACAGAGAACATGTAGAACACACATAATACATACAACACAGAGAACATGTAGAACACACATAATACATACAACACAATGAACATATAGAACACAACTGACACATACAACACATAGAACATATAGAACACACATAATACATACAACACAGAGAACATATAGAACACACATGACACATACAACACAGAGAACATGTAGAACACACATAATACATACAACACAGAGAACATATAGGACACACATGACACATACAACGCAGATAACATGTAGAACACACATAATAGATACAACCCAGAGAACATGTAGAACACACATAACACATACAACACAGAGAACATGTAGAACACATATAATACATACAACACAGAGAACATGTAGAACACACATAATACATACAACACAGAGAACATGTAGAACCCACATAACACTTACAACAAAGAGAACATGTAGAACACACATAATACATACAACACAGAGAACATGTAGAACACACATAATACATACAACACAGAGAACATGTAGAACACACATAATACATACAACACAGAGAACATGTAGAACACACATAACACATACAACACAGAGAATATGTAGAACACACATAATACATACAACACAGAGAACATATAGAACACCCATGACACATAAATCACAGAGAACATGTAGACCACACATAATACAAACAACACAGATAACATGTAGAACACACATAACACATACAACACAGAGAACATGTAGAACACACATAACACATACAACACAGAGAACGTGTAGAACACACATAATACATACAACACAGAGAACATGTAGAACACACATAATACATACAACACAGAGAACATGTAGAACACACATAATACATACAACACAGAAAACATGTAGAACACACATAATACATACAATACAGAGAACATGTAGAACACACATAATACATACAACACAGAGAACATGTAGAACACACATAATACATACAACACAGAGAACATATAGAACACACATGACACATACAACACAGAGAACATGTAGAACACACATAATACATACAACACAGAGAACATGTAGAACACACATAATACAAACAACACAGAGAACATGTAGAACACACGTAATACATAAAACACAGAGAACATGTAGAACACACATAATACATACAACACAGAGAACATGTAGAACACACATAACACATACAACACAGAGAACATGTAGAACAAACATAATACATACAATACAGAGAACATGTAGAACACACATAATACATACAACACAGAGAACATGTAGAACACACATAATACATACAACACAGAGAACATATAGAACACACATGACACATACAACACAGAGAACATATAGAACACACATAATACATACAACACAGAGAACATATAGAACACACATGACACATACAACACAGAGAACATGTAGAACACACATAATACATACAACACAGAGAACATATAGAACACACATGACACATACAACACAGAGAACATGTAGAACACACATAATACATACAACACAGAGAACATATAGAATACACATGACACATACAACGCAGAGAACATGTAGAACACACATAATAGATACAACACAGAGAACATGTAGAACACACATGACACATACAACACAGAGAACATGTAGAACACACATAATACATACAACACAGAGAACATGTAGAACACACATAACACATACAACACAGAGAACATGTAGAACACACATAACACATACAACACAGAGAACATGTAGAACACACATAATACAAACAACACAGAAAATATGTAGAACACACATAACACATACAACACAGAGAACATGTAGAACACACATGACACATACAACACAGAGAACATGTAGAACGCACATAATACAAACAACACAGAGAACATGTAGAACACACATAATACCAACAACACAGAGAACATGTAGAACACACATAATACATACAACACAGAGAACATGTAGAACACACATAATACATACAACACAGAGAACATGTAGAACACACATAATACATACAACACAGAGAACATGTAGAACACACATGACACATACAACACAGAGAACATGTAGAACACACATGACACATACAACACAGAGAACATGTAGAACGCACATAATACAAACAACACAGAGAACATGTAGAACACACGTAATACATACAACACAGAGAACATGTAGAACACACGTGACACATACAACACAGAGAACATGTAGAACACACATAACACATACAACACAGAGAACATGTAGAACACACTTGACACATACAACACAGAGAACATGTAGAACACACATAACACATTCAACACAGAGAACATGTAGAACACACATGACACATACAACACAGAGAACATGTAGAACACACATGACACATACAACACAGAGAACATGTAGAACACACATAACACATACAACACAGAGAACATGTAGAACACACATAACACATACAACACAGAGAACATGTAGAACACACATAACACATACAACACAGAGAACATGTAGAACACACATTATACATACAACACAGAGAACATGTAGAATACACAGAACACATACAACACAGAGAACATGTAGAACACACATAATACATACAACACAGAGAACATGTAGAACACACATAACACATACAACACAGAGAACATGTAGAACACACATAATACATGCAACACAGAGAACATGTAGAACACACATAATACATACAACACAGAGAACATGTAGAACACACATAATACATACAACACAATGAACATATAGAACACAACTGACACATACAACACATAGAACATATAGAACACACATAATACATACAACACAGAGAACATATAGAACACACATGACACATACAACACAGAGAACATGTAGAACACACATAATACATACAACACAGAGAACATATAGGACACACATGACACATACAACGCAGATAACATGTAGAACACACATAATAGATACAACCCAGAGAACATGTAGAACACACATAACACATACAACACAGAGAACATGTAGAACACATATAATACATACAACACAGAGAACATGTAGAACACACATAATACATACAACACAGAGAACATGTAGAACCCACATAACACTTACAACAAAGAGAACATGTAGAACACACATAATACATACAACACAGAGAACATGTAGAACACACATAATACATACAACACAGAGAACATGTAGAACACACATAATACATACAACACAGAGAACATGTAGAACACACATAACACATACAACACAGAGAATATGTAGAACACACATAATACATACAACACAGAGAACATATAGAACACCCATGACACATAAATCACAGAGAACATGTAGACCACACATAATACAAACAACACAGATAACATGTAGAACACACATAACACATACAACACAGAGAACATGTAGAACACACATAACACATACAACACAGAGAACGTGTAGAACACACATAATACATACAACACAGAGAACATGTAGAACACACATAATACATACAACACAGAGAACATGTAGAACACACATAATACATACAACACAGAAAACATGTAGAACACACATAATACATACAATACAGAGAACATGTAGAACACACATAATACATACAACACAGAGAACATGTAGAACACACATAATACATACAACACAGAGAACATATAGAACACACATGACACATACAACACAGAGAACATGTAGAACACACATAATACATACAACACAGAGAACATGTAGAACACACATAATACAAACAACACAGAGAACATGTAGAACACACGTAATACATAAAACACAGAGAACATGTAGAACACACATAATACATACAACACAGAGAACATGTAGAACACACATAACACATACAACACAGAGAACATGTAGAACAAACATAATACATACAATACAGAGAACATGTAGAACACACATAATACATACAACACAGAGAACATGTAGAACACACATAATACATACAACACAGAGAACATATAGAACACACATGACACATACAACACAGAGAACATATAGAACACACATAATACATACAACACAGAGAACATATATAGAACACACATGACACATACAACACAGAGAACATGTAGAACACACATAATACATACAACACAGAGAACATATAGAATACACATGACACATACAACGCAGAGAACATGTAGAACACACATAATAGATACAACACAGAGAACATGTAGAACACACATAATACATACAACACAGAGAACATGTAGAACACACATAACACATACAACACAGAGAATATGTAGAACACACATAATACATACAACACAGAGAACATATAGAACACCCATGACACATAAATCACAGAGAACATGTAGACCACACATAATACAAACAACACAGATAACATGTAGAACACACATAACACATACAACACAGAGAACATGTAGAACACACATAACACATACAACACAGAGAACGTGTAGAACACACATAATACATACAACACAGAGAACATGTAGAACACACATAATACATACAACACAGAGAACATGTAGAACACACATAATACATACAACACAGAAAACATGTAGAACACACATAATACATACAATACAGAGAACATGTAGAACACACATAATACATACAACACAGAGAACATGTAGAACACACATAATACATACAACACAGAGAACATATAGAACACACATGACACATACAACACAGAGAACATGTAGAACACACATAATACATACAACACAGAGAACATGTAGAACACACATAATACATACAACACAGAGAACATGTAGAACACACGTAATACATAAAACACAGAGAACATGTAGAACACACATAATACATACAACACAGAGAACATGTAGAACACACATAACACATACAACACAGAGAACATGTAGAACAAACATAATACATACAATACAGAGAACATGTAGAACACACATAATACATACAACACAGAGAACATGTAGAACACACATAATACATACAACACAGAGAACATATAGAACACACATGACACATACAACACAGAGAACATATAGAACACACATAATACATACAACACAGAGAACATATAGAACACACATGACACATACAACACAGAGAACATGTAGAACACACATAATACATACAACACAGAGAACATATAGAATACACATGACACATACAACGCAGAGAACATGTAGAACACACATAATAGATACAACACAGAGAACATGTAGAACACACATGACACATACAACACAGAGAACATGTAGAACACACATAATACATACAACACAGAGAACATGTAGAACACACATAACACATACAACACAGAGAACATGTAGAACACACATAACACATACAACACAGAGAACATGTAGAACACACATAATACAAACAACACAGAAAATATGTAGAACACACATAACACATACAACACAGAGAACATGTAGAACACACATGACACATACAACACAGAGAACATGTAGAACGCACATAATACAAACAACACAGAGAACATGTAGAACACACATAATACCAACAACACAGAGAACATGTAGAACACACATAATACATACAACACAGAGAACATGTAGAACACACATAATACATACAACACAGAGAACATGTAGAACACACATAATACATACAACACAGAGAACATGTAGAACACACATGACACATACAACACAGAGAACATGTAGAACACACATGACACATACAACACAGAGAACATGTAGAACGCACATAATACAAACAACACAGAGAACATGTAGAACACACGTAATACATACAACACAGAGAACATGTAGAACCCACATAACACTTACAACAAAGAGAACATGTAGAACACACATAATACATACAACACAGAGAACATGTAGAACACACATAATACATACAACACAGAGAACATGTAGAACACACATAATACATACAACACAGAGAACATGTAGAACACACATAACACATACAACACAGAGAACATGTAGAACACACATAATACATACAACACAAAGAACATGTAGAACACACATAATACATACAACACAGAGAACATGTAGAACACACATAATACATACAACACAGAAAACATGTAGAACACACATAATACATACAACACAGAGAACATGTAGAACACACGTGACACATACAACACAGAGAACATGTAGAACACACATAACACATACAACACAGAGAACATGTAGAACACACTTGACACATACAACACAGAGAACATGTAGAACACACATAACACATTCAACACAGAGAACATGTAGAACACACATGACACATACAACACAGAGAACATGTAGAACACACATGACACATACAACACAGAGAACATGTAGAACACACATAACACATACAACACAGAGAACATGTAGAACACACATAACACATACAACACAGAGAACATGTAGAACACACATAACACATACAACACAGAGAACATGTAGAACACACATTATACATACAACACAGAGAACATGTAGAATACACAGAACACATACAACACAGAGAACATGTAGAACACACATAATACATACAACACAGAGAACATGTAGAACACACATAACACATACAACACAGAGAACATGTAGAACACACATAATACATGCAACACAGAGAACATGTAGAACACACATAATACATACAACACAGAGAACATGTAGAACACACATAATACATACAACACAGAGAACATATAGAACACACATGACACATACAACACATAGAACATATAGAACACACATAATACATACAACACAGAAAACATATAGAACACACATGACACATACAACACAGAGAACATGTAGAACACACATAATACATACAACACAGAGAACATATAGGACACACATGACACATACAACGCAGATAACATGTAGAACACACATAATAGATACAACCCAGAGAACATGTAGAACACACATAACACATACAACACAGAGAACATGTAGAACACATATAATACATACAACACAGAGAACATGTAGAACACACATAATACATACAACACAGAGAACATGTAGAACCCACATAACACTTACAACAAAGAGAACATGTAGAACACACATAATACATACAACACAGAGAACATGTAGAACACACATAATACATACAACACAGAGAACATGTAGAACACACATAATACATACAACACAGAGAACATGTAGAACACACATAACACATACAACACAGAGAATATGTAGAACACACATAATACATACAACACAGAGAACATATAGAACACCCATGACACATAAATCACAGAGAACATGTAGACCACACATAATACAAACAACACAGATAACATGTAGAACACACATAACACATACAACACAGAGAACATGTAGAACACACATAACACATACAACACAGAGAACGTGTAGAACACACATAATACATACAACACAGAGAACATGTAGAACACACATAATACATACAACACAGAGAACATGTAGAACACACATAATACATACAACACAGAAAACATGTAGAACACACATAATACATACAATACAGAGAACATGTAGAACACACATAATACATACAACACAGAGAACATGTAGAACACACATAATACATACAACACAGAGAACATATAGAACACACATGACACATACAACACAGAGAACATGTAGAACACACATAATACATACAACACAGAGAACATGTAGAACACACATAATACATACAACACAGAGAACATGTAGAACACACGTAATACATAAAACACAGAGAACATGTAGAACACACATAATACATACAACAAAGAGAACATGTAGAACACACATAACACATACAACACAGAGAACATGTAGAACAAACATAATACATACAATACAGAGAACATGTAGAACACACATAATACATACAACACAGAGAACATGTAGAACACACATAATACATACAACACAGAGAACATATAGAACACACATGACACATACAACACAGAGAACATATAGAACACACATAATACATACAACACAGAGAACATATAGAACACACATGACACATACAACACAGAGAACATGTAGAACACACATAATACATACAACACAGAGAACATATAGAATACACATGACACATACAACGCAGAGAACATGTAGAACACACATAATAGATACAACACAGAGAACATGTAGAACACACATGACACATACAACACAGAGAACATGTAGAACACACATAATACATACAACACAGAGAACATGTAGAACACACATAACACATACAACACAGAGAACATGTAGAACACACATAACACATACAACACAGAGAACATGTAGAACACACATAATACAAACAACACAGAAAATATGTAGAACACACATAACACATACAACACAGAGAACATGTAGAACACACATGACACATACAACACAGAGAACATGTAGAACGCACATAATACAAACAACACAGAGAACATGTAGAACACACATAATACCAACAACACAGAGAACATGTAGAACACACATAATACATACAACACAGAGAACATGTAGAACACACATAATACATACAACACAGAGAACATGTAGAACACACATAATACATACAACACAGAGAACATGTAGAACACACATGACACATACAACACAGAGAACATGTAGAACACACATGACACATACAACACAGAGAACATGTAGAACGCACATAATACAAACAACACAGAGAACATGTAGAACACACGTAATACATACAACACAGAGAACATGTAGAACCCACATAACACTTACAACAAAGAGAACATGTAGAACACACATAATACATACAACACAGAGAACATGTAGAACACACATAATACATACAACACAGAGAACATGTAGAACACACATAATACATACAACACAGAGAACATGTAGAACACACATAACACATACAACACAGAGAACATGTAGAACACACATAATACATACAACACAAAGAACATGTAGAACACACATAATACATACAACACAGAGAACATGTAGAACACACATAATACATACAACACAGAAAACATGTAGAACACACATAATACATACAACACAGAGAACATGTAGAACACACGTGACACATACAACACAGAGAACATGTAGAACACACATAACACATACAACACAGAGAACATGTAGAACACACTTGACACATACAACACAGAGAACATGTAGAACACACATAACACATTCAACACAGAGAACATGTAGAACACACATGACACATACAACACAGAGAACATGTAGAACACACATGACACATACAACACAGAGAACATGTAGAACACACATAACACATACAACACAGAGAACATGTAGAACACACATAACACATACAACACAGAGAACATGTAGAACACACATAACACATACAACACAGAGAACATGTAGAACACACATTATACATACAACACAGAGAACATGTAGAATACACAGAACACATACAACACAGAGAACATGTAGAACACACATAATACATACAACACAGAGAACATGTAGAACACACATAACACATACAACACAGAGAACATGTAGAACACACATAATACATGCAACACAGAGAACATGTAGAACACACATAATACATACAACACAGAGAACATGTAGAACACACATAATACATACAACACAGAGAACATATAGAACACACATGACACATACAACACATAGAACATATAGAACACACATAATACATACAACACAGAGAACATATAGAACACACATGACACATACAACACAGAGAACATGTAGAACACACATAATACATACAACACAGAGAACATATAGGACACACATGACACATACAACGCAGATAACATGTAGAACACACATAATAGATACAACCTAGAGAACATGTAGAACACACATAACACATACAACACAGAGAACATGTAGAACACATATAATACATACAACACAGAGAACATGTAGAACACACATAATACATACAACACAGAGAACATGTAGAACCCACATAACACTTACAACAAAGAGAACATGTAGAACACACATAATACATACAACACAGAGAACATGTAGAACACACATAATACATACAACACAGAGAACATGTAGAACACACATAATACATACAACACAGAGAACATGTAGAACACACATAACACATACAACACAGAGAATATGTAGAACACACATAATACATACAACACAGAGAACATATAGAACACCCATGACACATAAATCACAGAGAACATGTAGACCACACATAATACAAACAACACAGATAACATGTAGAACACACATAACACATACAACACAGAGAACATGTAGAACACACATAACACATACAACACAGAGAACGTGTAGAACACACATAATACATACAACACAGAGAACATGTAGAACACACATAATACATACAACACAGAGAACATGTAGAACACACATAATACATACAACACAGAAAACATGTAGAACACACATAATACATACAATACAGAGAACATGTAGAACACACATAATACATACAACACAGAGAACATGTAGAACACACATAATACATACAACACAGAGAACATATAGAACACACATGACACATACAACGCAGAGAACATGTAGAACACACATAATAGATACAACACAGAGAACATGTAGAACACACATGACACATACAACACAGAGAACATGTAGAACACACATAATACATACAACACAGAGAACATGTAGAACACACATAACACATACAACACAGAGAACATGTAGAACACACATAACACATACAACACAGAGAACATGTAGAACACACATAATACAAACAACACAGAAAATATGTAGAACACACATAACACATACAACACAGAGAACATGTAGAACACACATGACACATACAACACAGAGAACATGTAGAACGCACATAATACAAACAACACAGAGAACATGTAGAACACACATAATACCAACAACACAGAGAACATGTAGAACACACATAATACATACAACACAGAGAACATGTAGAACACACATAATACATACAACACAGAGAACATGTAGAACACACATAATACATACAACACAGAGAACATGTAGAACACACATGACACATACAACACAGAGAACATGTAGAACACACATGACACATACAACACAGAGAACATGTAGAACGCACATAATACAAACAACACAGAGAACATGTAGAACACACGTAATACATACAACACAGAGAACATGTAGAACCCACATAACACTTACAACAAAGAGAACATGTAGAACACACATAATACATACAACACAGAGAACATGTAGAACACACATAATACATACAACACAGAGAACATGTAGAACACACATAATACATACAACACAGAGAACATGTAGAACACACATAACACATACAACACAGAGAACATGTAGAACACACATAATACATACAACACAAAGAACATGTAGAACACACATAATACATACAACACAGAGAACATGTAGAACACACATAATACATACAACACAGAAAACATGTAGAACACACATAATACATACAACACAGAGAACATGTAGAACACACGTGACACATACAACACAGAGAACATGTAGAACACACATAACACATACAACACAGAGAACATGTAGAACACACTTGACACATACAACACAGAGAACATGTAGAACACACATAACACATTCAACACAGAGAACATGTAGAACACACATGACACATACAACACAGAGAACATGTAGAACACACATGACACATACAACACAGAGAACATGTAGAACACACATAACACATACAACACAGAGAACATGTAGAACACACATAACACATACAACACAGAGAACATGTAGAACACACATAACACATACAACACAGAGAACATGTAGAACACACATTATACATACAACACAGAGAACATGTAGAATACACAGAACACATACAACACAGAGAACATGTAGAACACACATAATACATACAACACAGAGAACATGTAGAACACACATAACACATACAACACAGAGAACATGTAGAACACACATAATACATGCAACACAGAGAACATGTAGAACACACATAATACATACAACACAGAGAACATGTAGAACACACATAATACATACAACACAGAGAACATATAGAACACACATGACACATACAACACATAGAACATATAGAACACACATAATACATACAACACAGAAAACATATAGAACACACATGACACATACAACACAGAGAACATGTAGAACACACATAATACATACAACACAGAGAACATATAGGACACACATGACACATACAACGCAGATAACATGTAGAACACACATAATAGATACAACCCAGAGAACATGTAGAACACACATAACACATACAACACAGAGAACATGTAGAACACATATAATACATACAACACAGAGAACATGTAGAACACACATAATACATACAACACAGAGAACATGTAGAACCCACATAACACTTACAACAAAGAGAACATGTAGAACACACATAATACATACAACACAGAGAACATGTAGAACACACATAATACATACAACACAGAGAACATGTAGAACACACATAATACATACAACACAGAGAACATGTAGAACACACATAACACATACAACACAGATAATATGTAGAACACACATAATACATACAACACAGAGAACATATAGAACACCCATGACACATAAATCACAGAGAACATGTAGACCACACATAATACAAACAACACAGATAACATGTAGAACACACATAACACATACAACACAGAGAACATGTAGAACACACATAACACATACAACACAGAGAACGTGTAGAACACACATAATACATACAACACAGAGAACATGTAGAACACACATAATACATACAACACAGAGAACATGTAGAACACACATAATACATACAACACAGAAAACATGTAGAACACACATAATACATACAATACAGAGAACATGTAGAACACACATAATACATACAACACAGAGAACATGTAGAACACACATAATACATACAACACAGAGAACATATAGAACACACATGACACATACAACACAGAGAACATGTAGAACACACATAATACATACAACACAGAGAACATGTAGAACACACATAATACATACAACACAGAGAACATGTAGAACACACGTAATACATAAAACACAGAGAACATGTAGAACACACATAATACATACAACACAGAGAACATGTAGAACACACATAACACATACAACACAGAGAACATGTAGAACAAACATAATACATACAATACAGAGAACATGTAGAACACACATAATACATACAACACAGAGAACATGTAGAACACACATAATACATACAACACAGAGAACATATAGAACACACATGACACATACAACACAGAGAACATATAGAACACACATAATACATACAACACAGAGAACATATAGAACACACATGACACATACAACACAGAGAACATGTAGAACACACATAATACATACAACACAGAGAACATATAGAATACACATGACACATACAACGCAGAGAACATGTAGAACACACATAATAGATACAACACAGAGAACATGTAGAACACACATGACACATACAACACAGAGAACATGTAGAACACACATAATACATACAACACAGAGAACATGTAGAACACACATAACACATACAACACAGAGAACATGTAGAACACACATAACACATACAACACAGAGAACATGTAGAACACACATAATACAAACAACACAGAAAATATGTAGAACACACATAACACATACAACACAGAGAACATGTAGAACACACATGACACATACAACACAGAGAACATGTAGAACGCACATAATACAAACAACACAGAGAACATGTAGAACACACATAATACCAACAACACAGAGAACATGTAGAACACACATAATACATACAACACAGAGAACATGTAGAACACACATAATACATACAACACAGAGAACATGTAGAACACACATAATACATACAACACAGAGAACATGTAGAACACACATGACACATACAACACAGAGAACATGTAGAACACACAAGACACATACAACACAGAGAACATGTAGAACGCACATAATACAAACAACACAGAGAACATGTAGAACACACGTAATACATACAACACAGAGAACATGTAGAACCCACATAACACTTACAACAAAGAGAACATGTAGAACACACATAATACATACAACACAGAGAACATGTAGAACACACATAATACATACAACACAGAGAACATGTAGAACACACATAATACATACAACACAGAGAACATGTAGAACACACATAACACATACAACACAGAGAACATGTAGAACACACATAATACATACAACACAAAGAACATGTAGAACACACATAATACATACAACACAGAGAACATGTAGAACACACATAATACATACAACACAGAAAACATGTAGAACACACATAATACATACAACACAGAGAACATGTAGAACACACGTGACACATACAACACAGAGAACATGTAGAACACACATAACACATACAACACAGAGAACATGTAGAACACACTTGACACATACAACACAGAGAACATGTAGAACACACATAACACATTCAACACAGAGAACATGTAGAACACACATGACACATACAACACAGAGAACATGTAGAACACACATGACACATACAACACAGAGAACATGTAGAACACACATAACACATACAACACAGAGAACATGTAGAACACACATAACACATACAACACAGAGAACATGTAGAACACACATAACACATACAACACAGAGAACATGTAGAACACACATTATACATACAACACAGAGAACATGTAGAATACACAGAACACATACAACACAGAGAACATGTAGAACACACATAATACATACAACACAGAGAACATGTAGAACACACATAACACATACAACACAGAGAACATGTAGAACACACATAATACATGCAACACAGAGAACATGTAGAACACACATAATACATACAACACAGAGAACATGTAGAACACACATAATACATACAACACAGAGAACATATAGAACACACATGACACATACAACACATAGAACATATAGAACACACATAATACATACAACACAGAGAACATATAGAACACACATGACACATACAACACAGAGAACATGTAGAACACACATAATACATACAACACAGAGAACATATAGGACACACATGACACATACAACGCAGATAACATGTAGAACACACATAATAGATACAACCTAGAGAACATGTAGAACACACATAACACATACAACACAGAGAACATGTAGAACACATATAATACATACAACACAGAGAACATGTAGAACACACATAATACATACAACACAGAGAACATGTAGAACCCACATAACACTTACAACAAAGAGAACATGTAGAACACACATAATACATACAACACAGAGAACATGTAGAACACACATAATACATACAACACAGAGAACATGTAGAACACACATAATACATACAACACAGAGAACATGTAGAACACACATAACACATACAACACAGAGAATATGTAGAACACACATAATACATACAACACAGAGAACATATAGAACACCCATGACACATAAATCACAGAGAACATGTAGACCACACATAATACAAACAACACAGATAACATGTAGAACACACATAACACATACAACACAGAGAACATGTAGAACACACATAACACATACAACACAGAGAACGTGTAGAACACACATAATACATACAACACAGAGAACATGTAGAACACACATAATACATACAACACAGAGAACATGTAGAACACACATAATACATACAACACAGAAAACATGTAGAACACACATAATACATACAATACAGAGAACATGTAGAACACACATAATACATACAACACAGAGAACATGTAGAACACACATAATACATACAACACAGAGAACATATAGAACACACATGACACATACAACACAGAGAACATGTAGAACACACATAATACATACAACACAGAGAACATGTAGAACACACATAATACATACAACACAGAGAACATGTAGAACACACGTAATACATAAAACACAGAGAACATGTAGAACACACATAATACATACAACACAGAGAACATGTAGAACACACATAACACATACAACACAGAGAACATGTAGAACAAACATAATACATACAATACAGAGAACATGTAGAACACACATAATACATACAACACAGAGAACATGTAGAACACACATAATACATACAACACAGAGAACATATAGAACACACATGACACATACAACACAGAGAACATATAGAACACACATAATACATACAACACAGAGAACATATAGAACACACATGACACATACAACACAGAGAACATGTAGAACACACATAATACATACAACACAGAGAACATATAGAATACACATGACACATACAACGCAGAGAACATGTAGAACACACATAATAGATACAACACAGAGAACATGTAGAACACACATGACACATACAACACAGAGAACATGTAGAACACACATAATACATACAACACAGAGAACATGTAGAACACACATAACACATACAACACAGAGAACATGTAGAACACACATAACACATACAACACAGAGAACATGTAGAACACACATAATACAAACAACACAGAAAACATGTAGAACACACATAACACATACAACACAGAGAACATGTAGAACACACATGACACATACAACACAGAGAACATGTAGAACGCACATAATACAAACAACACAGAGAACATGTAGAACACACGTAATACATACAACACAGAGAACATGTAGAACACACATAATACATACAACACAGAGAACATGTAGAACACACATAAAACATACAACACAGAGAACATGTAGAACACACATGACACATAAATCACAGAGAACAAGTAGAACACACATAATACCAACAACACAGAGAACATGTAGAACACACATAATACATACAACACAGAGAACATGTAGAACACACATAATACATACAACACAGAGAACATGTAGAACACACATGACACATACAACACAGAGAACATGTAGAACACACATGACACATACAACACAGAGAACATGTAGAACGCACATAATACAAACAACACAGAGAACATGTAGAACACACGTAATACATACAACACAGAGAACATGTAGAACACACATAATACATACAACACAGAGAACATGTAGAACACACATAAAACATACAACACAGATAACATGTAGAACACACATGACACATAAATCACAAAGAACATGTAGAACACACATAATACCAACAACACAGAGAACATGTAGAACGCATATAATACAAACAACACAGAGAACATGTAGAACACACATAATACAAACAACACAGAGAACATGTAGAACACACATAATACATACAACACAGAGAACATGTACAACACACATAACACATACAATACAGAGAACATGTAGAACACACATAACACATACAACGCAGAGAACATGTAGAACACACGTAATACATACAACACAGAGAACATGTAGAACACACATAATACATACAACACAGAGAACATGTAGAACACACATGACACATACAACACAGAGAACATGTAGAACACACATAATACATACAACAAAGAGAACATGTAGAACACACATGACTCATACAACACAGAGAACATGTAGAACACACATAACACATACAACACAGAGAACATGTAGAACACACATGACACATACAACACAGAGAACATGTAGAACACACATAATACATACAACACAGAGAACATGTAGAACACACATAATACATACAACACAGAGAACATGTAGAACACACATAACACATACAACACAGAGAACATATAGAACACACATGACACATACAACACAGAGAACATGTAGAACACACATAATACATACAACACAGAGAACATATAGGACACACATGACACATACAACGCAGATAACATGTAGAACACACATAATAGATACAACCTAGAGAACATGTAGAACACACATAACACATACAACACAGAGAACATGTAGAACACATATAATACATACAACACAGAGAACATGTAGAACACACATAATACATACAACACAGAGAACATGTAGAACCCACATAACACTTACAACAAAGAGAACATGTAGAACACACATAATACATACAACACAGAGAACATGTAGAACACACATAATACATACAACACAGAGAACATGTAGAACACACATAATACATACAACACAGAGAACATGTAGAACACACATAACACATACAACACAGAGAATATGTAGAACACACATAATACATACAACACAGAGAACATATAGAACACCCATGACACATAAATCACAGAGAACATGTAGACCACACATAATACAAACAACACAGATAACATGTAGAACACACATAACACATACAACACAGAGAACATGTAGAACACACATAACACATACAACACAGAGAACGTGTAGAACACACATAATACATACAACACAGAGAACATGTAGAACACACATAATACATACAACACAGAGAACATGTAGAACACACATAATACATACAACACAGAAAACATGTAGAACACACATAATACATACAATACAGAGAACATGTAGAACACACATAATACATACAACACAGAGAACATGTAGAACACACATAATACATACAACACAGAGAACATATAGAACACACATGACACATACAACACAGAGAACATGTAGAACACACATAATACATACAACACAGAGAACATGTAGAACACACATAATACATACAACACAGAGAACATGTAGAACACACGTAATACATAAAACACAGAGAACATGTAGAACACACATAATACATACAACACAGAGAACATGTAGAACACACATAACACATACAACACAGAGAACATGTAGAACAAACATAATACATACAATACAGAGAACATGTAGAACACACATAATACATACAACACAGAGAACATGTAGAACACACATAATACATACAACACAGAGAACATATAGAACACACATGACACATACAACACAGAGAACATATAGAACACACATAATACATACAACACAGAGAACATATAGAACACACATGACACATACAACACAGAGAACATGTAGAACACACATAATACATACAACACAGAGAACATATAGAATACACATGACACATACAACGCAGAGAACATGTAGAACACACATAATAGATACAACACAGAGAACATGTAGAACACACATGACACATACAACACAGAGAACATGTAGAACACACATAATACATACAACACAGAGAACATGTAGAACACACATAACACATACAACACAGAGAACATGTAGAACACACATAACACATACAACACAGAGAACATGTAGAACACACATAATACAAACAACACAGAAAACATGTAGAACACACATAACACATACAACACAGAGAACATGTAGAACACACATGACACATACAACACAGAGAACATGTAGAACGCACATAATACAAACAACACAGAGAACATGTAGAACACACGTAATACATACAACACAGAGAACATGTAGAACACACATAATACATACAACACAGAGAACATGTAGAACACACATAAAACATACAACACAGAGAACATGTAGAACACACATGACACATAAATCACAGAGAACAAGTAGAACACACATAATACCAACAACACAGAGAACATGTAGAACACACATAATACATACAACACAGAGAACATGTAGAACACACATAATACATACAACACAGAGAACATGTAGAACACACATGACACATACAACACAGAGAACATGTAGAACACACATGACACATACAACACAGAGAACATGTAGAACGCACATAATACAAACAACACAGAGAACATGTAGAACACACGTAATACATACAACACAGAGAACATGTAGAACACACATAATACATACAACACAGAGAACATGTAGAACACACATAAAACATACAACACAGATAACATGTAGAACACACATGACACATAAATCACAAAGAACATGTAGAACACACATAATACCAACAACACAGAGAACATGTAGAACGCATATAATACAAACAACACAGAGAACATGTAGAACACACATAATACAAACAACACAGAGAACATGTAGAACACACATAATACATACAACACAGAGAACATGTACAACACACATAACACATACAATACAGAGAACACGTAGAACACACATAACACATACAACGCAGAGAACATGTAGAACACACGTAATACATACAACACAGAGAACATGTAGAACACACATAATACATACAACACAGAGAACATGTAGAACACACATGACACATACAACACAGAGAACATGTAGAACACACATAATACATACAACAAAGAGAACATGTAGAACACACATGACTCATACAACACAGAGAACATGTAGAACACACATAACACATACAACACAGAGAACATGTAGAACACACATGACACATACAACACAGAGAACATGTAGAACACACATAACACATACAACACAGAGAACATGTAGAACACACATAACACATACAACACAGAGAACATGTAGAACACACATAATACATACAACACAGAGAACATGTAGAATACACATAACACATACAACACAGAGAACATGTAGAACACACATGATACATACAACACAGAGAACATGTAGAACAAACATGACACATAAATCACAGAGAACATGTAGAACACACATGACACATACAACACAGAGAACATGTAGAACACACATAATACATACAACACAGAAAACATGTAGAACACACATAACACATACAACACAGAGAACATGTAGAACAAACATAATACATACAATACAGAGAACATGTAGAACACACATAATACATACAACACAGAGAACATGTAGAACACACATAATACATACAACACAGAGAACATATAGAACACACATGACACATACAACACAGATAACATATAGAACACACATAATACATACACCACAGAGAACATATAGAACACACATGACACATACAACACAGAGAACATGTAGAACACACATAATACATACAACACAGAGAACATATAGAATACACATGACACATACAACGCAGAGAACATGTAGAACACACATAATAGATACAACACAGAGAACATGTAGAACACACATGACACATACAACACAGAGAACATGTAGAACACACATAATACATACAACACAGAGAACATGTAGAACACACATAACACATACAACACAGATAACATGTAGAACACACATGACACATAAATCACAAAGAACATGTAGAACACACATAATACCAACAACACAGAGAACATGTAGAACGCATATAATACAAACAACACAGAGAACATGTAGAACACACATAATACAAACAACACAGAGAACATGTAGAACACACATAATACATACAACACAGAGAACATGTACAACACACATAACACATACAATACAGAGAACACGTAGAACACACATAACACATACAACGCAGAGAACATGTAGAACACACGTAATACATACAACACAGAGAACATGTAGAACACACATAATACATACAACACAGAGAACATGTAGAACACACATGACACATACAACACAGAGAACATGTAGAACACACATAATACATACAACAAAGAGAACATGTAGAACACACATGACTCATACAACACAGAGAACATGTAGAACACACATAACACATACAACACAGAGAACATGTAGAACACACATGACACATACAACACAGAGAACATGTAGAACACACATAACACATACAACACAGAGAACATGTAGAACACACATAACACATACAACACAGAGAACATGTAGAACACACATAATACATACAACACAGAGAACATGTAGAATACACATAACACATACAACACAGAGAACATGTAGAACACACATGATACATACAACACAGAGAACATGTAGAACAAACATGACACATAAATCACAGAGAACATGTAGAACACACATGACACATACAACACAGAGAACATGTAGAACACACATAATACATACAACACAGAGAACATGTAGAACACACATAACACATACAACACAGAGAACATGTAGAACAAACATAATACATACAATACAGAGAACATGTAGAACACACATAATACATACAACACAGAGAACATGTAGAACACACATAATACATACAACACAGAGAACATATAGAACACACATGACACATACAACACAGAGAACATATAGAACACACATAATACATACACCACAGAGAACATATAGAACACACATGACACATACAACACAGAGAACATGTAGAACACACATAATACATACAACACAGAGAACATATAGAATACACATGACACATACAACGCAGAGAACATGTAGAACACACATAATAGATACAACACAGAGAACATGTAGAACACACATGACACATACAACACAGAGAACATGTAGAACACACATAATACATACAACACAGAGAACATGTAGAACACACATAACACATACAACACAGAGAACATGTAGAACACACATAACACATACAACACAGAGAACATGTAGAACACACATAATACAAACAACACAGAAAATATGTAGAACACACATAACACATACAACACAGAGAACATGTAGAACACACATGACACATACAACACAGAGAACATGTAGAACGCACATAATACAAACAACACAGAGAACATGTAGAACACACATAATACCAACAACACAGAGAACATGTAGAACACACATAATACATACAACACAGAGAACATGTAGAACACACATAATACATACAACACAGAGAACATGTAGAACACACATAATACATACAACACAGAGAACATGTAGAACACACATGACACATACAACACAGAGAACATGTAGAACACACATGACACATACAACACAGAGAACATGTAGAACGCACATAATACAAACAACACAGAGAACATGTAGAACACACGTAATACATACAACACAGAGAACCTGTAGAACCCACATAACACTTACAACAAAGAGAACATGTAGAACACACATAATACATACAACACAGAGAACATGTAGAACACACATAATACATACAACACAGAGAACATGTAGAACACACATAATACATACAACACAGAGAACATGTAGAACACACATAACACATACAACACAGAGAACATGTAGAACACACATAATACATACAACACAAAGAACATGTAGAACACACATAATACATACAACACAGAGAACATGTAGAACACACATAATACATACAACACAGAAAACATGTAGAACACACATAATACATACAACACAGAGAACATGTAGAACACACGTGACACATACAACACAGAGAACATGTAGAACACACATAACACATACAACACAGAGAACATGTAGAACACACTTGACACATACAACACAGAGAACATGTAGAACACACATAACACATTCAACACAGAGAACATGTAGAACACACATGACACATACAACACAGAGAACATGTAGAACACACATGACACATACAACACAGAGAACATGTAGAACACACATAACACATACAACACAGAGAACATGTAGAACACACATAACACATACAACACAGAGAACATGTAGAACACACATAACACATACAACACAGAGAACATGTAGAACACACATTATACATACAACACAGAGAACATGTAGAATACACAGAACACATACAACACAGAGAACATGTAGAACACACATAATACATACAACACAGAGAACATGTAGAACACACATAACACATACAACACAGAGAACATGTAGAACACACATAATACATGCAACACAGAGAACATGTAGAACACACATAATACATACAACACAGAGAACATGTAGAACACACATAATACATACAACACAGAGAACATATAGAACACACATGACACATACAACACATAGAACATATAGAACACACATAATACATACAACACAGAGAACATATAGAACACACATGACACATACAACACAGAGAACATGTAGAACACACATAATACATACAACACAGATAACATGTAGAACACACATAATAGATACAACCCAGAGAACATGTAGAACACACATAACACATACAACACAGAGAACATGTAGAACACATATAATACATACAACACAGAGAACATGTAGAACACACATAATACATACAACACAGAGAACATGTAGAACCCACATAACACTTACAACAAAGAGAACATGTAGAACACACATAATACATACAACACAGAGAACATGTAGAACACACATAATACATACAACACAGAGAACATGTAGAACACACATAATACATACAACACAGAGAACATGTAGAACACACATAACACATACAACACAGAGAATATGTAGAACACACATAATACATACAACACAGAGAACATATAGAACACCCATGACACATAAATCACAGAGAACATGTAGACCACACATAATACAAACAACACAGATAACATGTAGAACACACATAACACATACAACACAGAGAACATGTAGAACACACATAACACATACAACACAGAGAACGTGTAGAACACACATAATACATACAACACAGAGAACATGTAGAACACACATAATACATACAACACAGAGAACATGTAGAACACACATAATACATACAACACAGAAAACATGTAGAACACACATAATACATACAATACAGAGAACATGTAGAACACACATAATACATACAACACAGAGAACATGTAGAACACACATAATACATACAACACAGAGAACATATAGAACACACATGACACATACAACACAGAGAACATGTAGAACACACATAATACATACAACACAGAGAACATGTAGAACACACATAATACATACAACACAGAGAACATGTAGAACACACGTAATACATAAAACACAGAGAACATGTAGAACACACATAATACATACAACACAGAGAACATGTAGAACACACATAACACATACAACACAGAGAACATGTAGAACAAACATAATACATACAATACAGAGAACATGTAGAACACACATAATACATACAACACAGAGAACATGTAGAACACACATAATACATACAACACAGAGAACATATAGAACACACATGACACATACAACACAGAGAACATATAGAACACACATAATACATACAACACAGAGAACATATAGAACACACATGACACATACAACACAGAGAACATGTAGAACACACATAATACATACAACACAGAGAACATATAGAATACACATGACACATACAACGCAGAGAACATGTAGAACACACATAATAGATACAACACAGAGAACATGTAGAACACACATGACACATACAACACAGAGAACATGTAGAACACACATAATACATACAACACAGAGAACATGTAGAACACACATAACACATACAACACAGAGAACATGTAGAACACACATAACACATACAACACAGAGAACATGTAGAACACACATAATACAAACAACACAGAAAACATGTAGAACACACATAACACATACAACACAGAGAACATGTAGAACACACATGACACATACAACACAGAGAACATGTAGAACGCACATAATACAAACAACACAGAGAACATGTAGAACACACGTAATACATACAACACAGAGAACATGTAGAACACACATAATACATACAACACAGAGAACATGTAGAACACACATAAAACATACAACACAGAGAACATGTAGAACACACATGACACATAAATCACAGAGAACAAGTAGAACACACATAATACCAACAACACAGAGAACATGTAGAACACACATAATACATACAACACAGAGAACATGTAGAACACACATAATACATACAACACAGAGAACATGTAGAACACACATGACACATACAACACAGAGAACATGTAGAACACACATGACACATACAACACAGAGAACATGTAGAACGCACATAATACAAACAACACAGAGAACATGTAGAACACACGTAATACATACAACACAGAGAACATGTAGAACACACATAATACATACAACACAGAGAACATGTAGAACACACATAAAACATACAACACAGATAACATGTAGAACACACATGACACATAAATCACAAAGAACATGTAGAACACACATAATACCAACAACACAGAGAACATGTAGAACGCATATAATACAAACAACACAGAGAACATGTAGAACACACATAATACAAACAACACAGAGAACATGTAGAACACACATAATACATACAACACAGAGAACATGTACAACACACATAACACATACAATACAGAGAACACGTAGAACACACATAACACATACAACGCAGAGAACATGTAGAACACACGTAATACATACAACACAGAGAACATGTAGAACACACATAATACATACAACACAGAGAACATGTAGAACACACATGACACATACAACACAGAGAACATGTAGAACACACATAATACATACAACAAAGAGAACATGTAGAACACACATGACTCATACAACACAGAGAACATGTAGAACACACATAACACATACAACACAGAGAACATGTAGAACACACATGACACATACAACACAGAGAACATGTAGAACACACATAACACATACAACACAGAGAACATGTAGAACACACATAACACATACAACACAGAGAACATGTAGAACACACATAATACATACAACACAGAGAACATGTAGAATACACATAACACATACAACACAGAGAACATGTAGAACACACATGATACATACAACACAGAGAACATGTAGAACAAACATGACACATAAATCACAGAGAACATGTAGAACACACATGACACATACAACACAGAGAACATGTAGAACACACATAATACATACAACACAGAAAACATGTAGAACACACATAACACATACAACACAGAGAACATGTAGAACAAACATAATACATACAATACAGAGAACATGTAGAACACACATAATACATACAACACAGAGAACATGTAGAACACACATAATACATACAACACAGAGAACATATAGAACACACATGACACATACAACACAGATAACATATAGAACACACATAATACATACACCACAGAGAACATATAGAACACACATGACACATACAACACAGAGAACATGTAGAACACACATAATACATACAACACAGAGAACATATAGAATACACATGACACATACAACGCAGAGAACATGTAGAACACACATAATAGATACAACACAGAGAACATGTAGAACACACATGACACATACAACACAGAGAACATGTAGAACACACATAATACATACAACACAGAGAACATGTAGAACACACATAACACATACAACACAGATAACATGTAGAACACACATGACACATAAATCACAAAGAACATGTAGAACACACATAATACCAACAACACAGAGAACATGTAGAACGCATATAATACAAACAACACAGAGAACATGTAGAACACACATAATACAAACAACACAGAGAACATGTAGAACACACATAATACATACAACACAGAGAACATGTACAACACACATAACACATACAATACAGAGAACACGTAGAACACACATAACACATACAACGCAGAGAACATGTAGAACACACGTAATACATACAACACAGAGAACATGTAGAACACACATAATACATACAACACAGAGAACATGTAGAACACACATGACACATACAACACAGAGAACATGTAGAACACACATAATACATACAACAAAGAGAACATGTAGAACACACATGACTCATACAACACAGAGAACATGTAGAACACACATAACACATACAACACAGAGAACATGTAGAACACACATGACACATACAACACAGAGAACATGTAGAACACACATAACACATACAACACAGAGAACATGTAGAACACACATAACACATACAACACAGAGAACATGTAGAACACACATAATACATACAACACAGAGAACATGTAGAATACACATAACACATACAACACAGAGAACATGTAGAACACACATGATACATACAACACAGAGAACATGTAGAACAAACATGACACATAAATCACAGAGAACATGTAGAACACACATGACACATACAACACAGAGAACATGTAGAACACACATAATACATACAACACAGAGAACATGTAGAACACACATAACACATACAACACAGAGAACATGTAGAACAAACATAATACATACAATACAGAGAACATGTAGAACACACATAATACATACAACACAGAGAACATGTAGAACACACATAATACATACAACACAGAGAACATATAGAACACACATGACACATACAACACAGAGAACATATAGAACACACATAATACATACACCACAGAGAACATATAGAACACACATGACACATACAACACAGAGAACATGTAGAACACACATAATACATACAACACAGAGAACATATAGAATACACATGACACATACAACGCAGAGAACATGTAGAACACACATAATAGATACAACACAGAGAACATGTAGAACACACATGACACATACAACACAGAGAACATGTAGAACACACATAATACATACAACACAGAGAACATGTAGAACACACATAACACATACAACACAGAGAACATGTAGAACACACATAACACATACAACACAGAGAACATGTAGAACACACATAATACAAACAACACAGAAAATATGTAGAACACACATAACACATACAACACAGAGAACATGTAGAACACACATGACACATACAACACAGAGAACATGTAGAACGCACATAATACAAACAACACAGAGAACATGTAGAACACACATAATACCAACAACACAGAGAACATGTAGAACACACATAATACATACAACACAGAGAACATGTAGAACACACATAATACATACAACACAGAGAACATGTAGAACACACATAATACATACAACACAGAGAACATGTAGAACACACATGACACATACAACACAGAGAACATGTAGAACACACATGACACATACAACACAGAGAACATGTAGAACGCACATAATACAAACAACACAGAGAACATGTAGAACACACGTAATACATACAACACAGAGAACCTGTAGAACCCACATAACACTTACAACAAAGAGAACATGTAGAACACACATAATACATACAACACAGAGAACATGTAGAACACACATAATACATACAACACAGAGAACATGTAGAACACACATAATACATACAACACAGAGAACATGTAGAACACACATAACACATACAACACAGAGAACATGTAGAACACACATAATACATACAACACAAAGAACATGTAGAACACACATAATACATACAACACAGAGAACATGTAGAACACACATAATACATACAACACAGAAAACATGTAGAACACACATAATACATACAACACAGAGAACATGTAGAACACACGTGACACATACAACACAGAGAACATGTAGAACACACATAACACATACAACACAGAGAACATGTAGAACACACTTGACACATACAACACAGAGAACATGTAGAACACACATAACACATTCAACACAGAGAACATGTAGAACACACATGACACATACAACACAGAGAACATGTAGAACACACATGACACATACAACACAGAGAACATGTAGAACACACATAACACATACAACACAGAGAACATGTAGAACACACATAACACATACAACACAGAGAACATGTAGAACACACATAACACATACAACACAGAGAACATGTAGAACACACATTATACATACAACACAGAGAACATGTAGAATACACAGAACACATACAACACAGAGAACATGTAGAACACACATAATACATACAACACAGAGAACATGTAGAACACACATAACACATACAACACAGAGAACATGTAGAACACACATAACACATACAACACAGAGAACATGTAGAACACACATAATACAAACAACACAGAAAACATGTAGAACACACATAACACATACAACACAGAGAACATGTAGAACACACATGACACATACAACACAGAGAACATGTAGAACGCACATAATACAAACAACACAGAGAACATGTAGAACACACGTAATACATACAACACAGAGAACATGTAGAACACACATAATACATACAACACAGAGAACATGTAGAACACACATAAAACATACAACACAGAGAACATGTAGAACACACATGACACATAAATCACAGAGAACAAGTAGAACACACATAATACCAACAACACAGAGAACATGTAGAACACACATAATACATACAACACAGAGAACATGTAGAACACACATAATACATACAACACAGAGAACATGTAGAACACACATGACACATACAACACAGAGAACATGTAGAACACACATGACACATACAACACAGAGAACATGTAGAACGCACATAATACAAACAACACAGAGAACATGTAGAACACACGTAATACATACAACACAGAGAACATGTAGAACACACATAATACATACAACACAGAGAACATGTAGAACACACATAAAACATACAACACAGATAACATGTAGAACACACATGACACATAAATCACAAAGAACATGTAGAACACACATAATACCAACAACACAGAGAACATGTAGAACGCATATAATACAAACAACACAGAGAACATGTAGAACACACATAATACAAACAACACAGAGAACATGTAGAACACACATAATACATACAACACAGAGAACATGTACAACACACATAACACATACAATACAGAGAACACGTAGAACACACATAACACATACAACGCAGAGAACATGTAGAACACACGTAATACATACAACACAGAGAACATGTAGAACACACATAATACATACAACACAGAGAACATGTAGAACACACATGACACATACAACACAGAGAACATGTAGAACACACATAATACATACAACAAAGAGAACATGTAGAACACACATGACTCATACAACACAGAGAACATGTAGAACACACATAACACATACAACACAGAGAACATGTAGAACACACATGACACATACAACACAGAGAACATGTAGAACACACATAACACATACAACACAGAGAACATGTAGAACACACATAACACATACAACACAGAGAACATGTAGAACACACATAATACATACAACACAGAGAACATGTAGAATACACATAACACATACAACACAGAGAACATGTAGAACACACATGATACATACAACACAGAGAACATGTAGAACAAACATGACACATAAATCACAGAGAACATGTAGAACACACATGACACATACAACACAGAGAACATGTAGAACACACATAATACATACAACACAGAAAACATGTAGAACACACATAACACATACAACACAGAGAACATGTAGAACAAACATAATACATACAATACAGAGAACATGTAGAACACACATAATACATACAACACAGAGAACATGTAGAACACACATAATACATACAACACAGAGAACATATAGAACACACATGACACATACAACACAGATAACATATAGAACACACATAATACATACACCACAGAGAACATATAGAACACACATGACACATACAACACAGAGAACATGTAGAACACACATAATACATACAACACAGAGAACATATAGAATACACATGACACATACAACGCAGAGAACATGTAGAACACACATAATAGATACAACACAGAGAACATGTAGAACACACATGACACATACAACACAGAGAACATGTAGAACACACATAATACATACAACACAGAGAACATGTAGAACACACATAACACATACAACACAGATAACATGTAGAACACACATGACACATAAATCACAAAGAACATGTAGAACACACATAATACCAACAACACAGAGAACATGTAGAACGCATATAATACAAACAACACAGAGAACATGTAGAACACACATAATACAAACAACACAGAGAACATGTAGAACACACATAATACATACAACACAGAGAACATGTACAACACACATAACACATACAATACAGAGAACACGTAGAACACACATAACACATACAACGCAGAGAACATGTAGAACACACGTAATACATACAACACAGAGAACATGTAGAACACACATAATACATACAACACAGAGAACATGTAGAACACACATGACACATACAACACAGAGAACATGTAGAACACACATAATACATACAACAAAGAGAACATGTAGAACACACATGACTCATACAACACAGAGAACATGTAGAACACACATAACACATACAACACAGAGAACATGTAGAACACACATGACACATACAACACAGAGAACATGTAGAACACACATAACACATACAACACAGAGAACATGTAGAACACACATAACACATACAACACAGAGAACATGTAGAACACACATAATACATACAACACAGAGAACATGTAGAATACACATAACACATACAACACAGAGAACATGTAGAACACACATGATACATACAACACAGAGAACATGTAGAACAAACATGACACATAAATCACAGAGAACATGTAGAACACACATGACACATACAACACAGAGAACATGTAGAACACACATAATACATACAACACAGAGAACATGTAGAACACACATAACACATACAACACAGAGAACATGTAGAACAAACATAATACATACAATACAGAGAACATGTAGAACACACATAATACATACAACACAGAGAACATGTAGAACACACATAATACATACAACACAGAGAACATATAGAACACACATGACACATACAACACAGAGAACATATAGAACACACATAATACATACACCACAGAGAACATATAGAACACACATGACACATACAACACAGAGAACATGTAGAACACACATAATACATACAACACAGAGAACATATAGAATACACATGACACATACAACGCAGAGAACATGTAGAACACACATAATAGATACAACACAGAGAACATGTAGAACACACATGACACATACAACACAGAGAACATGTAGAACACACATAATACATACAACACAGAGAACATGTAGAACACACATAACACATACAACACAGAGAACATGTAGAACACACATAACACATACAACACAGAGAACATGTAGAACACACATAATACAAACAACACAGAAAATATGTAGAACACACATAACACATACAACACAGAGAACATGTAGAACACACATGACACATACAACACAGAGAACATGTAGAACGCACATAATACAAACAACACAGAGAACATGTAGAACACACATAATACCAACAACACAGAGAACATGTAGAACACACATAATACATACAACACAGAGAACATGTAGAACACACATAATACATACAACACAGAGAACATGTAGAACACACATAATACATACAACACAGAGAACATGTAGAACACACATGACACATACAACACAGAGAACATGTAGAACACACATGACACATACAACACAGAGAACATGTAGAACGCACATAATACAAACAACACAGAGAACATGTAGAACACACGTAATACATACAACACAGAGAACCTGTAGAACCCACATAACACTTACAACAAAGAGAACATGTAGAACACACATAATACATACAACACAGAGAACATGTAGAACACACATAATACATACAACACAGAGAACATGTAGAACACACATAATACATACAACACAGAGAACATGTAGAACACACATAACACATACAACACAGAGAACATGTAGAACACACATAATACATACAACACAAAGAACATGTAGAACACACATAATACATACAACACAGAGAACATGTAGAACACACATAATACATACAACACAGAAAACATGTAGAACACACATAATACATACAACACAGAGAACATGTAGAACACACGTGACACATACAACACAGAGAACATGTAGAACACACATAACACATACAACACAGAGAACATGTAGAACACACTTGACACATACAACACAGAGAACATGTAGAACACACATAACACATTCAACACAGAGAACATGTAGAACACACATGACACATACAACACAGAGAACATGTAGAACACACATGACACATACAACACAGAGAACATGTAGAACACACATAACACATACAACACAGAGAACATGTAGAACACACATAACACATACAACACAGAGAACATGTAGAACACACATAACACATACAACACAGAGAACATGTAGAACACACATTATACATACAACACAGAGAACATGTAGAATACACAGAACACATACAACACAGAGAACATGTAGAACACACATAATACATACAACACAGAGAACATGTAGAACACACATAACACATACAACACAGAGAACATGTAGAACACACATAATACATGCAACACAGAGAACATGTAGAACACACATAATACATACAACACAGAGAACATGTAGAACACACATAATACATACAACACAGAGAACATATAGAACACACATGACACATACAACACATAGAACATATAGAACACACATAATACATACAACACAGAGAACATATAGAACACACATGACACATACAACACAGAGAACATGTAGAACACACATAATACATACAACACAGATAACATGTAGAACACACATAATAGATACAACCCAGAGAACATGTAGAACACACATAACACATACAACACAGAGAACATGTAGAACACATATAATACATACAACACAGAGAACATGTAGAACACACATAATACATACAACACAGAGAACATGTAGAACCCACATAACACTTACAACAAAGAGAACATGTAGAACACACATAATACATACAACACAGAGAACATGTAGAACACACATAATACATACAACACAGAGAACATGTAGAACACACATAATACATACAACACAGAGAACATGTAGAACACACATAACACATACAACACAGAGAATATGTAGAACACACATAATACATACAACACAGAGAACATATAGAACACCCATGACACATAAATCACAGAGAACATGTAGACCACACATAATACAAACAACACAGATAACATGTAGAACACACATAACACATACAACACAGAGAACATGTAGAACACACATAACACATACAACACAGAGAACGTGTAGAACACACATAATACATACAACACAGAGAACATGTAGAACACACATAATACATACAACACAGAGAACATGTAGAACACACATAATACATACAACACAGAAAACATGTAGAACACACATAATACATACAATACAGAGAACATGTAGAACACACATAATACATACAACACAGAGAACATGTAGAACACACATAATACATAAAACACAGAGAACATATAGAACACACATGACACATACAACACAGAGAACATGTAGAACACACATAATACATACAACACAGAGAACATGTAGAACACACATAATACATACAACACAGAGAACATGTAGAACACACGTAATACATAAAACACAGAGAACATGTAGAACACACATAATACATACAACACAGAGAACATGTAGAACACACATAACACATACAACACAGAGAACATGTAGAACAAACATAATACATACAATACAGAGAACATGTAGAACACACATAATACATACAACACAGAGAACATGTAGAACACACATAATACATACAACACAGAGAACATATAGAACACACATGACACATACAACACAGAGAACATATAGAACACACATAATACATACAACACAGAGAACATATAGAACACACATGACACATACAACACAGAGAACATGTAGAACACACATAATACATACAACACAGAGAACATATAGAATACACATGACACATACAACGCAGAGAACATGTAGAACACACATAATAGATACAACACAGAGAACATGTAGAACACACATGACACATACAACACAGAGAACATGTAGAACACACATAATACATACAACACAGAGAACATGTAGAACACACATAACACATACAACACAGAGAACATGTAGAACACACATAACACATACAACACAGAGAACATGTAGAACACACATAATACAAACAACACAGAAAACATGTAGAACACACATAACACATACAACACAGAGAACATGTAGAACACACATGACACATACAACACAGAGAACATGTAGAACGCACATAATACAAACAACACAGAGAACATGTAGAACACACGTAATACATACAACACAGAGAACATGTAGAACACACATAATACATACAACACAGAGAACATGTAGAACACACATAAAACATACAACACAGAGAACATGTAGAACACACATGACACATAAATCACAGAGAACAAGTAGAACACACATAATACCAACAACACAGAGAACATGTAGAACACACATAATACATACAACACAGAGAACATGTAGAATACACATAATACATACAACACAGAGAACATGTAGAACACACATGACACATACAACACAGAGAACATGTAGAACACACATGACACATACAACACAGAGAACATGTAGAACGCACATAATACAAACAACACAGAGAACATGTAGAACACACGTAATACATACAACACAGAGAACATGTAGAACACACATAATACATACAACACAGAGAACATGTAGAACACACATAAAACATACAACACAGATAACATGTAGAACACACATGACACATAAATCACAAAGAACATGTAGAACACACATAATACCAACAACACAGAGAACATGTAGAACGCATATAATACAAACAACACAGAGAACATGTAGAACACACATAATACAAACAACACAGAGAACATGTAGAACACACATAATACATACAACACAGAGAACATGTACAACACACATAACACATACAATACAGAGAACATGTAGAACACACATAACACATACAACGCAGAGAACATGTAGAACACACGTAATACATACAACACAGAGAACATGTAGAACACACATAATACATACAACACAGAGAACATGTAGAACACACATGACACATACAACACAGAGAACATGTAGAACACACATAATACATACAACAAAGAGAACATGTAGAAAACACATGACTCATACAACACAGAGAACATGTAGAACACACATAACACATACAACACAGAGAACATGTAGAACACACATGACACATACAACACAGAGAACATGTAGAACACACATAATACATACAACACAGAGAACATGTAGAACACACGTAATACATAAAACACAGAGAACATGTAGAACACACATAATACATACAACACAGAGAACATGTAGAACACACATGACACATACAACACAGAGAACATGTAGAACACACATAATACATACAACAAAGAGAACATGTAGAAAACACATGACTCATACAACACAGAGAACATGTAGAACACACATAACACATACAACACAGAGAACATATAGGACACACATGACACATACAACGCAGATAACATGTAGAACACACATAATAGATACAACCCAGAGAACATGTAGAACACACATAACACATACAACAAAGAGAACATGTAGAAAACACATGACACATACAACACAGAGAACATGTAGAACACACATAATACATACAACACAGAGAACATATAGGACACACATGACACATACAACGCAGATAACATGTAGAACACACATAATAGATACAACCCAGAGAACATGTAGAACACACATAACACATACAACACAGAGAACATGTAGAACACATATAATACATACAACACAGAGAACATGTAGAACACACATAATACATACAACACAGAGAACATGTAGAACCCACATAACACTTAAAACAAAGAGAACATGTAGAACACACATAATACATACAACACAGAGAACATGTAGAACACACATAATACATACAACACAGAGAACATGTAGAACACACATAATACATACAACACAGAGAACATGTAGAACACACATAACACATACAACACAGAGAATATGTAGAACACACATAATACATACAACACAGAGAACATATAGAACACCCATGACACATAAATCACAGAGAACATGTAGACCACACATAATACAAACAACACAGATAACATGTAGAACACACATAACACATACAACACAGAGAACATGTAGAACACACATAACACATACAACACAGAGAACGTGTAGAACACACATAATACATACAACACAGAGAACATGTAGAACACACATAATACATACAACACAGAGAACATGTAGAACACACATAATACATACAACACAGAAAACATGTAGAACACACATAATACATACAATACAGAGAACATGTAGAACACACATAATACATACAACACAGAGAACATGTAGAACACACATAATACATACAACACAGAGAACATATAGAACACACATGACACATACAACACAGAGAACATGTAGAACACACATAATACATACAACACAGAGAACATGTAGAACACACATAATACATACAACACAGAGAACATGTAGAACACACGTAATACATAAAACACAGAGAACATGTAGAACACACATAATACATACAACACAGAGAACATGTAGAACACACATAACACATACAACACAGAGAACATGTAGAACAAACATAATACATACAATACAGAGAACATGTAGAACACACATAATACATACAACACAGAGAACATGTAGAACACACATAATACATACAACACAGAGAACATATAGAACACACATGACACATACAACACAGAGAACATATAGAACACACATAATACATACAACACAGAGAACATATAGAACACACATGACACATACAACACAGAGAACATGTAGAACACACATAATACATACAACACAGAGAACATATAGAATACACATGACACATACAACGCAGAGAACATGTAGAACACACATAATAGATACAACACAGAGAACATGTAGAACACACATGACACATACAACACAGAGAACATGTAGAACACACATAATACATACAACACAGAGAACATGTAGAACACACATAACACATACAACACAGAGAACATGTAGAACACACATAACACATACAACACAGAGAACATGTAGAACACACATAATACAAACAACACAGAAAACATGTAGAACACACATAACACATACAACACAGAGAACATGTAGAACACACATGACACATACAACACAGAGAACATGTAGAACGCACATAATACAAACAACACAGAGAACATGTAGAACACACGTAATACATACAACACAGAGAACATGTAGAACACACATAATACATACAACACAGAGAACATGTAGAACACACATAAAATATACAACACAGAGAACATGTAGAACACACATGACACATAAATCACAGAGAACAAGTAGAACACACATAATACCAACAACACAGAGAACATGTAGAACACACATAATACATACAACACAGAGAACATGTAGAACACACATAATACATACAACACAGAGAACATGTAGAACACACATGACACATACAACACAGAGAACATGTAGAACACACATGACACATACAACACAGAGAACATGTAGAACGCACATAATACAAACAACACAGAGAACATGTAGAACACACGTAATACATACAACACAGAGAACATGTAGAACACACATAATACATACAACACAGAGAACATGTAGAACACACATAAAACATACAACACAGATAACATGTAGAACACACATGACACATAAATCACAAAGAACATGTAGAACACACATAATACCAACAACACAGAGAACATGTAGAACGCATATAATACAAACAACACAGAGAACATGTAGAACACACATAATACAAACAACACAGAGAACATGTAGAACACACATAATACATACAACACAGAGAACATGTACAACACACATAACACATACAATACAGAGAACATGTAGAACACACATAACACATACAACGCAGAGAACATGTAGAACACACGTAATACATACAACACAGAGAACATGTAGAACACACATAATACATACAACACAGAGAACATGTAGAACACACATGACACATACAACACAGAGAACATGTAGAACACACATAATACATACAACACAGAGAACATGTAGAACACACATAACACATACAACACAGAGAACATGTAGAACACACATGACACATACAACACAGAGAACATGTAGAACACACATAACACATACAACACAGAGAACATGTAGAACACACATAACACATACAACACAGAGAACATATAGAACACACATGACACATAAATCACAGAGAACATGTAGAACACACATAATACAAACAACACAGAGAACATGTAGAACGCACATAATACAAACAACACAGAGAACATGTAGAACACACATAATACAAACAACACAGAGAACATGTAGAACACACATAATACATACAACACAGAGAACATGTAGAACACACATAATACAAACAACACAGAGAACATGTAGAACGCACATAACACATACAACAGAGAGAACATTTTGAACACACATGACACATACAACACAGAGAACATGTAGAACGCAGAGAACACACAGAACACGCTCAACACAGATACAATGTACAGCACATGGAACACAGAGAACACGTAGAACACAGAGACAACGTGTAGCACATGGAACACAGAGAACTCGTAGAATACAGAGACAACGTATAGCACATGGAACACAGAGAACACGTAGAACATAGAGACAACGTATAGCACATGGAACACAAAGAACACTTCGAACAGAGAGACAACGTATAGCACACGGAACACAGAGAACACGTACGTAGAACACAGAAACAACGTATAGCACATGGACCACAGAGAACACGTAGAACACAGAGACAACGTATTGCACACGGAACACAGAGAATACGTAGAACAAAGAGACAGCGTATAGCACATGGAACACAGAGACAACGTATAGCACACGGAACACAAAGAACACAAAGATCACAGCATTAACGTATAGCACATGGAACACAGAGAACACGTCGGACACAGAGATAACGTATAGCACATGGAACACAGAGAATACGTAGAACAAAGAGACAGCGTATAGCACATGGAACACAGAGAACACGTAGAACACAGAGACAACGTATAGCACACGGAACACGGAGAACACGTAGAATACAGAGACAACGTATAGCACATGGAACACAGAGAATACGTAGAACAAAGAGACAGCGTATAGCACATGGAACACAGAGAATACAGAGAACACAGAGACAGCGTATAGCACATGGAACACAGAGAACACGCAGAACACAGAGACAACGTATAGCACACGGAACACAGAGAACACGTACGTAGAACACAGAGACAACGTATAGCACATGGACCACAGAGAACACGTAGAACATAGAGACAACGTATAGCACATGGACCACAGAGAATACGTAGAACAAAGAGACAGCGTATAGCACATGGAACACAGAGAATACAGAGAACACGGAGACAGCGTATAGCACATGGAACACAGAGAACACGCAGAACACAGAGACAACGTATAGCACACGGAACACAGAGAACACGTACGTAGAACACAGAGACAACGTATAGCACATGGACCACAGAGAACACGTAGAACATAGAGACAACGTATAGCACATGGACCACAGAGAACACGTAGAACACAGAGACAACGTATTGCACACGGAACACAGAGAACACGTACGTAGAACACAGAGACAACGTATAGCACATGGACCACAGAGAACACGTAGAACATAGAGACAACGTATAGCACATGGACCACAGAGAACACGTAGAACACAGAGACAACATATAGCACATGGAACACAGAGAACACGTAGAACACAGAGACAACGTATTGCACACGGAACACAGAGAATACGTAGAACAAAGAGACAGCGTATAGCACATGGCACACAGAGACAACGTATAGCCCACGGAACACAAAGAACACAAAGATCACAGCATTAACATATAGCACATGGAACACAGAGAACACGTAGAACACAGAGATAACGTATAGCACATGGAACACAGAGAATATGTAGAACAAAGAGACAGCGTATAGCACATGGAACACAGAGAACACGTAGAACACAGAGACAACGTATAGCACACGGAACACAGAGAATACGTAGAACAAAGAGACAGCGTATAGCACATGGAACACAGAGAACACATAGAATACAGAGACAACGTATAGCACATGGAACACAGAGAATACGTAGAACAAAGAGACAGCGTATAGCACATGGAACACAGAGAACATGTAGAACACAGAGACAACGTATAGCACACGGAACACAGAGAATACAGAGAACACAGAGACAGCGTATAGCACATGGAACACAGAGAACACGCAGAACACAGAGACAACGTATAGCACACGGAACACAGAGAACACGTACGTAGAACACAGAGACAACGTATAGCACATGGACCACAGAGAACACGTAGAACATAGAGACAACGTATAGCACATGGACCACAGAGAACACGTAGAACACAGAGACAACATATAGCACATGGAACACAGAGAACACGTACGTAGAACACAGAGACAACGTATAGCACATGGAACACAGAGAACACAAAGATCACAGCATTAACGTATAGCACATGGAACACAAAGAACACGTAGAACAGAGAGACAACGTATAGCACATGGAACACAGAGAACACGTAGAACAAAGAGACAGCGTATAGCACATGGAAAACAGAGAACACGTAAAACAAAGAGACAACCTATAGCACATGGAACACAAAGAACACGTAGAACAGAGAGACAACGTATAGCACATGGAACACAGAGAACACGTAGAACAGAGAGACAACGCATAGCTCATGGAACACAGAGAACACGTAGAACAGAGAGATAACGTATAGCACATGGAACACGTAAAACACGTAGAACACGTAGAACACAGAAAACAAGTAGAACACACAGATATATACATATATATATATATATATATAATGTATATATATAATTGACCTAACTTAATGCAGGTATTCTTAGCCTCGTCGATGCAGATGGAGGCTCACGAAACATATTCATCATCACCACTCCTGTGCAAGCAGCAATTGCAGCACGTCGCTGTTTCATGCATGCAAGTCAACGAGACCACATTCCGACGCCTGTTCTAATTGTGGTTAGTTGAACACAGAACCGATATAAACTGACATCGTCCTGTTGAGAATGCAAAGCCCTAAAGCGAAGATGGCCTGTAACCAATACTGAATCACGGCCGACATGTGGGACAAAGCAAATGCCATAGGTGTATATTTTCGGGCAAGCAGACCGCGCTGGACGCAGTCACGTTAATAAACCGAAAGTAACACAATCTGTAAGGACAATCAGCAGATAATCTGTTCCATTTATTTAGAGTCGCTTGTGAAAATGATAACTTTCTTATATCTAATCTATACTGCTTCTTTACTCATGTAACTTCATGTCCTCTAGTCTTTCTATCTTTCTTAACTGAAAAAAACATATTTCTCTAAATATTTTCATAACCATTCATTATTATAAACACTTCTATCTGATCTCCTCTCAATCTCCTGGTCTTTAGTGTTGTCAAACCACATTCGTTTATGCGTTTTTCATAACTAACATCCTTCAGTTTTGGCATCATTTTAGTCGCTCTCTTATGTACACTTTCTAACATATCTATGTCCTTCTTGCGGTATGGTCTCCACGACTGTATACAATATTCTAAATTAGGCCTAACTATTGTTTTGAACAACAGTATTATTAGTTCTTTTTCCTTATACGCTATATTTCGCTTAATTAATCCAATTATTTGATTTCCCTTTGAAACTAAACTGCAATTCCGCACTGCTCTGAAACCTTCATATCAGCACTGAGGTTAACCCCAAGTCCTTTTCTTTTACAGTAGTATTTAGTAGAGTACCCCCATTGAATATTCTACATCTTCGTTCCCATGTCCTGTGTGGAGGCATTTCCATTTCCCAAAATTGAACAACATTTGCCACTTTTCAGATCATTTGATCAACCTGTTAAGATCATCTTGTAAATGGTATATATCTCCATCACGTTTAATCCTTCTAAAAAAAATTCAATACCTTGCTTGTTATATCATCGCCCAAATCGTTGATATATATTAAGAATAATATAGGTCCCAGTACTGATCCCTGTGGCACCCCACTCAAAACTGATTTCCAGTTTGAAGTCTCCCCATCAACAACTACCCGTTGTCTTCTGTCAATCAGCCATTTTTCTATCCAGTTAATTATACAATTTGTTATGCCATGGGCCTTTAGTTTAAGTAGTAATCTTTGATGTGGCACTTTGTCGAAAGCTTTTTGAAAATCTAAGTATGATATCTATCCCTCGTCTACCCATTTAGTGATATCTTCCAAAAAACATAACATATTTGTTAAGCATGACCTCGCTTTTAGAAACCCATGTTGAGATGGGTTTATCAAGTTATGTTTAACAAGAAAATCGACCATGTGATCTTTAATTAATCTTTCTAATAATTTGCAAATCACTGATGTTAAACTAATTGGTCTATGGTTATGTGACTTGTTTCCCGAACCTTTTTTTTAAATAACGGTATAATGTTTGCTTCTTTCCATTCTAAAGGAACCACTCCCTCTTCTGATGACGAATTGAAAACTGTTGCAAGCGGTATGATAATTTGTTCTACAATTTCCAATAGCAGTTTCGGCTGAATCCCATCCACTCCAGGTGGTTTATTCTCGTTCATAGCCCATATTGTCTTAGCTACCATTTCCGGGGTTACAATTAACTGCCCCAAATAGTCTGATTCTGCACCCTTGAACTTAGCCTCTGGTACTAGCAGTGAACTAATGTCTTCTCTGGTAGACACCGAACTAAAATACTCATGCAGGTCTTCTGCCATTAAGAATCCCTCTGATATTATATTTCCAGCACTATTTTCTAGAGGACCGACCTTATCCTGAACTTCCTGTTTGCTTCGAACATACGCATAAAAACTGTTGCTGTCATGTTTTATATTACAAGCTATTTTTTGTTCATTCTCTTTGAATTTCTAATTTCAGCTGTAGCTTGGTTTAGTGCTTCTTTATAAGTTTATTTTATGTTGGAATCTTCATCATTTCCAGTATGTCTATATGACTTCCACATTATTTGTTTGTACTTAATATTTATGGCTTCTTTCGATAAGTGTTTCTTTCTGGACCGTCTCCCTTGTTTTTTCAAGGGAACAAATTTATCTACGATGCATTTAATTTCGCTCTTTAAGATATTCCACCATTCTGTTACTGTCTTATTTGTTTGATAGACACCGCATCATTATCATATTTCTGTATTATACACACTGTATTTGGTATTAGTGACATTGATCATGGTGTATGATCGCTGTACGCAGCGCCGATATAACCCAATCTACGTTGATTCAGTGACATGTACACACTCGTCATCGAACGGCGATATTGAAGTTGGTGAGAATTAATGACAAATATATGTTGACAGGGACAACTATGGCTATGAACTCATGATTAAAATACGTTGTCAAATTTAGGGAGCTTTTTCAAAATGCATAACGTCAACGCCGTACAACCGACGACACTATTTCCGTTGATCACACGTGAATGTGTCCCACTAGCGTGTCGTGATGTTGACAGTTTTCATAATACAAGATCATTGATAAGGAGAGAAACTGGCTTCAGTGAGCAAATTGCGCTCACGAACGCATAAGAATTTTCATTAAATAGTCCTCATGCTGTTGCAATTTGGTCCATGTCGTCATGGCAACGGGAAAGTACAAATATAATAATGACTGTAAACATTAAAATAATTTGTTCAGGATGATAGTTGCTACCGGATTCAGTTAACTGAATTCATAATTTTCAAGGTAATTCTATTACCTTTTCTGAATCTTATATGGCTCGACCAGAGGTTACGGCATACTCGCGATGCACACGTCAGCCTTATGCTAGGATTCCATATGTACGGGAACGCATCCGGAGTGGGGAATACCTCTGTAGTGACGTCACTACTGGGAATTTCCTTTCCGATTCGTGTGCGGATACGATTCGAATCGCTACACGGAGCGATTCAATTTGCCGCAGCCGCAGCCGCAGCCGCAGCCGCAGCCGCAGCCGCACGACACAACTCATCCCCCTATGTACGTTTGGAACTACTTGTGTTACTTTCCACCGGGCACTATAGTCATTGTTTTGCCGCATGTCGTATCCGCGCATATGTAAACGTTTTTTACACTGAATCACTTTCGCTCGCCGTATGCCATCGTCACGTGACTGCAGTTCCAAGTTCTATTAAATATTTCTGTGGGTCCTTTTCCCGAAGAAACAGAATTCAGAGGCGCAACAAAATAAGAATCCCGAGGCAAAATCCAGAACAGGAACTCGCAAGAAATGTCATTGTATTGATGTAATTTGAAATGTTTGTATGGTGTTTCATAGAGGTAATTATAATTGTTTTACGCGGTTTTACAGTAGCGATATGAGGAGTTAATTCAATGTTTGGTGCAGTGTAAGAGAAAACTCGTTTGCCACAGTTAAGAAGAAGAAGAAGGACATATGAGAAAGAGAAATATATTATTTATACTAATAATAAAAATAATAATGGAAAGACTTTTAGCGCCAATATCCTCGGATAATCCTAGCTCAGTGGCGCAATAAATCCAAAGGATACAGGGCAAAAATCGTCAAAAGAAAGATGGAATTGCTAGGTACCTAAATAGGATATGCAGTATTAAAAAATATTACGTTAGATGTCGGCGAAATGAAACTATATTTCTTACTGACATAACCAATCGGGAGTAAGTTCCACAACGTTGGTGCAGCAACCAAAACGTCTCAAGTTTCAACATTCCTTTTGACCTCGAATTCACACTTACTGCATCACTTGGCAGCTGTACGACAGGCCTCTTTGTGACTGGTGTATGTAGAGCTTTGAAATTATATAACATTTGGGTGTGTGTATGCCGGCATCGAAACTCTTAAATTGGCCTTTTGATGACAGCATCTTTGGAGATGAGGAGTTCGCGGCCGCATAAGTCACCGAGGAAGCACTCTCCGCTGAAGTGGATCAGGTCAACATGCGTGCCGATGTACATACGGTTGACAATCAACCTGCACCTGATAACGCACCGACTGCTGCCACGTTGTCATCTGCTGACCAGATACCGACTGTTGTCCCGTTGCCCCGTTGCCCCGTTGCCAGTTGCAGTTCGAGCCCCTAATGCCGTGACGGGGCTGTCTCCTGACCAGGAGCCAGTTGCAGTCTTGGTGCCGAATGTTGGCCCAGCGCCCACTGCTTCCCCGGTACCGAGTGCTGTTGTGGGACCTTCTGGTTTACAAAGTCTTCCTCTGGTGGGACAAGTCATCACAAAACGCTGCCCACTTCCGAAGATCGAAAGACCAAGATCAAGGACCAGGAAGGCTGAGTTAGCTGAGTGTATCACATCGTCGCCATTCAAACAACATTTCCAAACCCAGTTAGACGAGCAGAGAACGACGATGTCTAAGAAGAATAAGTCTAGGGGGAAGCGACAATAGAATCTGAACAAGCAAGAGAATCAGACAGCACTGATGACGAAGAAACGCCATGCTTGGTGTGTGGCGAGACCTTTGCGACGAGCAGGCCGCGCGAGAAATGGGTGCAATGCCAACAGTGCAAGAAGTGTGTGCACGAAGTATGCACGCCGGGGGAGAGGGGTTTCATATGTCTCAACTGCGACTCTGATGACGACTAGTCACGCTTATGGAATCGCAATAACGATGTTTAGTTGTTTAAGAGATGTGAGTTCACACGTATACTATGAATCATCTAAGTCAGGATTGACTGAAATTGTGTCGTGTTAGTTTGTTTGGCTTTTCTTGACTTTGCACGTCGTTGTCATTTTATTTACGGAGAACTGTTGTGAAGACATTGACTGTCTAATAGTGGGATACGTTTAATTCTGAATTAATATTAATTGGACATTCTAGTCAGTCGTTATCAGTTTATTTACGAAGAACTATGTTGTGATGAATAATGACAATGACTGTTACTAAGAGACAATACTAGGCCCCTATAAATATTTAATTGCGAACGAAGATTGATTGAACATCCTTTTCAGGACATCCTTTTCAACGAATGTCACATCGGTGTCAGTTTATTTACGAAAGACTACGATGTGGTGACATTTTTATAGTACTAGATAATACTACATATATTCATTGTTGAAGTAATATTGATTTGACATTCTCTTGCACGTCATTAATTTAGTACGGGGCAATAGGCCCACCCGTAGGCTATTGGCCCCGTTCACTGGGCGTATTGCCTCACCAAGCGGGGTAATGCGCCTACCAGAACATATTTTGTTTTAACACATAACTTGTTATTACTTTACTGGAATGCTCCAATACACATATGTGATGGGGAACTTATACATGTTTTTGTCGGATACAATATTTTGTGAATAAATGTTTATTTTACGAGTTATGTCGTTTTGCGCTTAAGGTAGGCTAACTCCCTACTCCATCATAGGTCAAATGAGTAATCGGGTAAATAAACTGTAAATATGTACTTACTTCACTATCTATTTACTTACTAAATTCGTTCTCCAAGTGTTAATGCCTTTTCCGGACACCTTGACGCATGTTTGTTAACATATCTGGCATTAGAAACCCCCATGAGCTATCGCGACGAATTTAGGATGTGTCATCTAAAATGTTGACCTTTTGTCTATTAAAAATAGCGACAACTATATTTATACTCTTACTGGTTCCGTTCCTGTCAGGTTGACCCAGTGCTGTGATATAACACTCTGACATGTCAGAGTACAATGCACACGCTGACCAGTATGTCGCCGAGAAGTGGCTTCGCCGTGAAACGTCCTAACGGTCAAGAGTCTCACCGCCGTAATAAATACGTCGGCGATGTCTCGTTCTGCATTGAGCCTGGCTATGGACGTCGGCGAAGACAACTACAACGGACGCAGAAGACTATTCCATCGTTCATTCGGACAGAGAGTTGCAAAGAACCGATGGCTGTAGAAGAGTGTAGAGGTACGTGGATGTGTTGCGTAGATGTGTTTGGAGAGCGAGTAAAGAATAATGACATGTATAATAATGTTTAATACAGATTTGGTGAGAAAAACTGTCGGAAATGAGCTTAATGTTTTAATAATAATAATAGTATTACCTCAAAACGATGCAGGCTCCCAAAGGAATGTCGTCACGGAAACTCTTTTGTCTTGATGCGCTTCTGAGTGTTGTTTCCAAGGAGTTAGGCGCGAAAGAAATGACCTTATTATTAGTGGTATACTTAGTATTCCACAATATTTATTTACATTTATGTCGCCCGAATCTGATGTTGGTGAATTATCTTTTAAAATCATAATTACACTACAGTAACTAGCGAATTAAGCGTCGACAGCATGTACAGAAGTAAAGTGCGGTTTGACAGTCGCGTTAGACACTGGTCTATTTACTTGAAATGTCTTCATACTATGTGATATTTATTTTTAAATACAGTGTATATGTATTTCATACAATTGTTCAGCCTATTTCCTAATTTGTCGAGATCGTCTTTTAATTGTCAATATATACGTGTGCGTGTGTGTTTGTGTATGCGTGTGCGCGTAAGCGTGCGCGTAAGCGTGCGCGTAAGCGTGTGTGTGCGTGTGTGTATCATTACAAATAAATATATATATATATAAATATACATATATCGGGCGATATATTTTAAATAGAAATCATCGAAATTAAAAAAATCTCGACAAATTAGGAAATAGGCTGAACAATTGTATGAAATCACATTTATTCAATTTGTAACAGTGGGTCTTAACCTTTTTTGGCCGCGACCCAAATTCCGGTCCATGAACTTGTTTGCCGAAGCATGACCCTTGCCTTCAAACAGTTCACCTGTGATAAACGATGACATGAATAAGGCATAAAATAAATAAATGAAAAAAGTTAGAATAATTTATGTAACGCGCGTACCGAACACGGAGCCAGGAATCACCAACGCCGTTCATTGGTGTTCAAACGTAAAAAGAGGGCACAGCAGGAAACTCGAAGGTAACGTTTTCGGACGAATTCGGAATAATCATACGATTTTGATATTGTTTTAATGATATTACGCTAGTTTAGTTCTTACTAGTGACAAGGAAGCAACCAACCAATAGAGACTTTGATGTGCCTGGATATGCTGATTAAAGCAGTATTTGTCTGTGATTGTGTACGTTGAAAGTTCCGATCATAAGTGAAACAAAAACGGCACCGACTTTCACGCATGACGCACTTTCATCGGCATCAAACAGCATATCTCTTGCACATACCATGTGCAAACGAGACGATAAATTTACTAACAAAATCATATTAATTTGAAATGCTGCCTGGAGTTATTCCAAATTCATCAAAATGTGCATGCATGGTAATGTCAAACGGAACAATAAAGGAACGTTCGCACAATTGCTTGACACTGGAATAAATACCAGTTGGAACAATATTTGATCAAGTAAACCACACGGGGCATACAGTATGCCATGTGTTCAAAAACAGATCATGTTTCCAGGACAATGCACGAATACAGCAAACAGCACAAAGAGAAAGACACTACTAAAAGTAAGTGAGAGTAGTCGATATGTAAACTGATATAATTTATGTTATTTTGATGCATTTTACATATTACACTAGCACAATACGGGGTTAAACAAACGTTCCTTCACTGTTTGGGCGACATTTCATAAATGGCGTTTTTCGAGTTTTGTCCTAAAATTCTTCATACAAATGTGTGTGTGTGTGTGTGTGTGTGTGTGTGTGTGTGTGTGTGTGTGTGTGTGTGTGTGTGTGTGTGTGTGTGTGTGTGTGTGTGTGTGTGTGTGTGTGTGTGTGTGTGTGTGTGTGTGTTTATGTGTGTGTGTGTGTGTGTGTGTGTGTGTGTGTGTGTGTGTGTGTGTGTGTGTGTGTGTGTGTGTGTGTGTGTGTGTGTGTGTGTGTGTGTGTGTGTGTGTGTGTGTGTGTGTGTGTGTGTATGTGTGTGTATGTTTGTGTGAATATGTGTATTTAAGTGAGTAATTGAGTATGTGTGTATGTACATGTGTGCGTGTGTACATATGCGCATACATGTGCGCATGGGTATGGACGTATGCCAACGTTTCCCATAAGGACGGTTTACATCTCGGGCGCCAAACTATCAGGGATTTATCTACAACCAAACATGTAATGGTGATGAACCAAACCAGCGCATGAGTGTTATATCGGTGTCTGCAGGTCCTGCTGGTCGCTCTCTTGCTCTGTGTTGATGTTGGCGACGGAGCGTTCTACATGTTTGGACCGGCACATTTGCGATCGTGCAAACGTCGATGTCAGACAGCGTTCATCAACTGCATCTCCAAGGCATGCCCGGCAACAATTTCACCCAACAAGAACAAAGAAGATCTTGGATATTGTAACAATCAGTTTAAAATTTGCTGCCTTGCCTGCGACGGTCTGGTTAAAATAGAAATCTTAATTGACAGAACGAAACCCACTGATTAACATGACAAGCTGCGCCAAAAGCTGGATTATACGCTGGGGTGTGGTGCCGCGTGATTGACTATACATTATGTACTCCAAGGATTCACAAAAGACGTTTGTATACGTCCCTGTGTTATTACACACGCGTGCAATGTACTCTCTCCAATACAAACCTCCAGGTGTGCAGTTGTGGACATGGCTGATTATGGTCGTGCCATACCGTAAAGTCGTGACGCCATCAACTCATTTCACAATGGCGCATGTGGTGACAACTCAGCTGTTACCTACGTGATTGCGTACGGAATGGAAAGCGCACTTATCAGTTAACGGATCCGCGGTTTGTCTTCAGAATCAAGATTATGCGTGTGACCTCCTGACAAGCCTTGCCTTTGCCAACAGTGTTTCTGTCTGTATTATATTGTAATTGCAATTGTGGTCAGCATTTGGATATTTACTTAGTGTATTATACATTTCATCCAAAATGGTACCTTGTTTCAAATTGTACATTGGTACTTTATTTTAAATACAGTTTTTCTTTAGCGAATTAAGGAGTAATTTTAGTTTTTTATGTTTATTTACATTTTTAAGATGTATGGTTGATGATCAAAAGTGTTGGTAAAGATCCCTGCTGTACGTTCTAATATATTTATGTTTATCTTGCAGAAAAAGGGTTGTTTTTCAATGTTCCATTTGTTCTAGTGAATTGTGTTGCAGACGTATTTTGAAGCCAGAGACTGCATACAAATCAATGTATATTCCGTTTTCCTATATTTTCCCTAAATTTATATTTACATTCCCGGAAATAAATAAACGACTACACATTTCATGAGTATATACAGTCGATATAAATGTCTCAATACATTCTGCGATATTTTCATTTATTGAACTTAGCGGTCGATAAATATGTTACCAATAGTAATAGTTTTTTCATAATTTGCTTCCTGAAATTTGAATTATTATCCCCTCACCATGGTTTTTTTTTTCTTCTCAACCATACTGCTTATCAACGTATATAATAAAACCGCCTCTGTCTCTGCATATCGACTAAATCATATACATTGCAAATTGGATTGAGCTAAATCATATTTTTGATTTTTATGAATCTTCCAAATATATGATGTTACTTAAATTTTCGTTGTACATAGGAGCTCTACAAAAACCCAGTTCATCAAATTTATCATTAACGAAATGAAATGAGCTTGATATATTGCTAGACACTGAAGATGCTGCAAGTAACCTAGACAGGACGAGATGAAGATATATGACATCCTGAAGGATAATTAGGGGTCACATTGCCCTAATCATTTAAGTCACGTAAGCCAAGTCAAAAAGTATTCAAACGTTATCTATATTTTTCGTTGCTAAATTATCAAGTGCATATGTCAATGTTGCGAAACGCTCAGTGTAGGTTAGTCCGTTACTTGATAAAGCCATACAAAGACTTAATATAAACACGGAGGGAGCTAAGAGAGAGAATGACACATTTGATAGCCAAAGCACAACACCATTATGAATTGTCCCATCAAATAACTACATTTATTGTATTTCCAATAATTATGCACATTTGGTAAGGATATAAACACGTGTATAGGCAAACCTTTATTCTACACACAACCAGTACATTGAGTGTGAACTATCGCGACATGGAAAATTTAAATTATTTAACCGAATTAATTTAACTACTTCGCTTGCCAAGCAGTTTTTTCAATATTCTAACATAAATGTGTAACTATTACATAAACACCTGCGTAAGTCTTGTTAAAAACGCAGTATCATAAAACAAAAAACATGGTAATTAACTAATGGATTTTTACGTCTATATATATATATATATATATATATATACATATTAACAAACAACAATATCAACGAAAAACCATGCCAGTCAATTAACATCACAACATATCCCACGTTGTCTTTGTAGTTCACATACAATAAACTTAAGCGCAGAAATTACGTTTTATAAACGGCCAAAGTTTAAACATCGCCAACAAGTACAGCATGATTTCAACGTGATTTCTTAAGCAAGTTAATTAAAACTACATTTTCTGAAGGAATACGACATATGGGAAAATACATTCAGTTGCAAAAAGACGACATCTTGATTCTAGTCTGGCGGTAGAACTGTCTCACGTCTTCCCGAAACATGGCGCTGGCGACGCCGTAAATGAACGGATTGATAACGGAGTTCAGTACATATAGTTGCCTGACTTTTGGCGCTACGTAAAGGCCGACGCTGTATAGCCACACCGGCATCCAGCAGGCAATGAAGGTAATCGTAATAATGAATAGAACAAAAACACCTTTGAAATGTTTGGCTTGAGAGACAGTTGTGTTGTTGGTAGCTGTTATTTGTCCTGGTTTCGTTGTGATGTATGGCATATTTATGTTAGTGTCGGTGGTTATATGTCTGCGACTACTATTCTGCGCAGTGTCATCCTCTAGTGATCGTGTCAATTCAGATGTTCCCGGTTGTGGGGAAAGTGCCGTGTTTATGACTACTATTTTGTTGCGCGACGTTCTGACCTTCTGCAACATCGCTGCCGCCATTAGCGTGTAGCAAATTATCATTACAGCTGTGCTAGAAAAGAGGACACACAGCTGAAACACCCTAATGAATCGTCCGTATTTCATAAATATGGACACATCTGTCACTGCCGTGTATATGGCTGTAGCCAGAGCAATGAGTGTTAGAGCCTTCTTCGCTCGTCGTGGTTCCATGTTGAATGAATGCGGCCACAGAACCGCGATTAGACGCTCGATTGATACAAACGCAAGCAGAAAAATCGAAAATATGACACTGGAACTGAGAATATTGATGACAATTAACTTCGGTACGAAGTCCTTAGCGGAAGCTGCCTGGGCGATTCTACATATACAGATTAATGAATCAGCGACGGCCAACGCAAACAAGTATACTTTCGTCGATGTCGTCATTTTCATGATATACACCGCTATTACAAGAATATTACCAGGCAGACCAAGCACGCATATAAGAATCATTGCAACGGTAGAAGGATCGATTCGATGCGATGATGTGTTGTCGATCAGGGTCAAATTGTCTGTTAAATTATTCTGCATAAGTATAGAACCGTTCACCCAATTTGAAATGTCATTAGAATCCTTACTTTTTGCTTGCTGGAATGTCGCTGCATGCACCGCAGTATACACAAGTTGTGTAGCGACAGTAAATATCACGAACAACTTCATTGAACAGCATATTCGATTCGAATTAATATATAACATACTCACGAACAGTTCACACCTCAATAGATATTCGTTTGGTCGGTAGTTACGGAAACTAAAGTATCCGTTGAATGAATGCTTAACAATCCCAGGTGTGTTCTGTTCACCAACTATGTCACGCAATTGTTCAATACAAAACAATCCGGCTTCGTGAGCAGCAAAATATCACCACGTATCAATTGCGTATGTGTAATACAGTGTATGTTTGGTAGAGAGCTCATACAAAATGTACACACCCTTTTGACGAATTAGTGCATTCCGTTCTTCAGGTGGCAACATAATCTATAGTAGTATGGTGAAGCATTTCAATGCCGGTTGTAATTCTAACAAACGTCACTCCACCCTTCTTAAATTTCATATCATTTCAACAACACGATCTGTAGTTCCACCTTCTTTTCTTTTGTACGTTTCTTCAGTTACACGGATCTTTCGCTTCACACGCGTTTTCAATTATATTGCTCTTTCGCTCTACGTATCTCCAGCTATACGGATTGTTCGCTCAACGCGTCTTCGACTATACGGATATTTCGCTTTATGCGTCTTCAGCTACATGAATCGTTTGTTTTCACGCATCTTTAAATACCTGGAATTTTCGCTCCCTGCGTCTTCACTTACACGGAACTTTCGCTTCAGGCGTATTCAACTACACGGATCTTTCACTCCACGCATCTTCAGTTACACGAATCGTTTTGTTTCACCCGTCTTCAATTACTCGGATCGTTCACGCCACGGTGCTTAAACTCTTCGCTACTTAAACTAAACACGTGTTTTCAACAGGTCCTTCGAGTGGTCAACGTCGTGCCGGCAGCGATATATTTCGCTTAGCAAGTATATAATTCATGCGATTCCATGTACGTACACCAAGAGATTGAGATCAGGAGTGATCGGCAATAACAACGAAGCTAGAAGACGTGTTCAGTGCAAGTGTTTAGTGGGCGGTACTTCTGCAACGTGAATGAACGTCTGACGGTAATTGATTAACACTAGAACGGATGGTGTTACATACACATAATATATTCGCACAAGATGGTTTCCTGATGAATTTGATAATGACATTTGTTATGACGAACTTTTCATGAGCTCCTTCCAGTTAAAACAAGCTACGTTAATCGTACTGAATTGATCGGCGTTCTTCGGACGGTAGATTAACCCATGACAGTGTAATGTCAGAAGTGCAAACGAGGACGAAAACGTTGTCATACCCTACGCACGTACGCAAGCATGCATGCAAGCACGCATACACAAACGCGCACACACATGCACGTAAGCACGCACACACGCACACACGCACACACGCACACACGCACACACGCACGCACATACACGCATGGAGAGAATACACTCCTCTCTCTATATATATATGTGTGTGTGTGTGCGTGTGTGTGTGTGTGTGTGTGTGTGTGTGTGTGTGTGTGTGTGTGTGTGTGTGTGTGTGTGTGTGTGTGTGTGTGTGTGTGTGTGTGTGTGTGTGTGTGTGTGTGTGTGTGTATGTGTGTATGTGTGTGTGTGTGTGTGTATACTTGCACAGTTAAATATATCGTTACCGGCACGACGTTGACCACTCGAAGGACCTGTTGAAAATACGAGTGTGGAGTTTAAGTAGCGACGAGTTTAAGCACCGTGGCGTGAACGACCCGAGTAATTGAAGACGGGTGAAACAAAACGATTCGTGTAACTGAAGATTCGTGGAGCGAAAGATCCGTGTAGCTGAAAACGCCTGAAGCGAAAGTTCCGTGTAAGTGAAGACGCAATGAGCGAAAGATCCAGGTATTTAAAACGCGTGAAAACAAACGATCCGTGTAGCTGAAGTCGCGTAAAGCGAAAGATCCGTATAATCGAAGACGCGGTGAGCGAACAATCCATATAGCTGGAGATCCGTGGCGCGAAAGAGCAGTATAATTGAAATCGTGTTGTTGAAATTATATGAAATTGAAGAAGGGTGGAGTGACGTTTGTTAGAATTACAATTGGCATTGAAGTGCTTCACCATATTACTATAGATGGTGTTGCCACCTGAAGAACGGAATGCACTCATTCGTCAAAAGGGTGTGTACATTTTGTATGAGCTCTCTACCAAACATACACTGTATTACACATACACAATTGATACGTGGTGATATTTTGCTGCTCACGAAGCCGGATTGTTTTGCATTGAACAATTGCGTGACATAGTTGGTGAACAGAACACACCTGGGATTGTTAAGCATTCATTCACATAAAGAAAAAGAACTAATAATACCGCTGTACAAAACAATAGTTAGGCCTCATTTAGAATATTGTATACAAGCGTGGAGGCCATATCGCAAGAAGGACATAGATGTGCTAGAAAGAGTACAGAGGAGAGCGACTAAAATGATACCAAAACTGAGGGATCTTAGTTATGAAAAACGCCTAAAAGAATGTGGTTTAACAACACTAGAGACCAGGAGATTGAGAGGAGATCAGCTAGAAGTGTTTAAAATATTGAATGGTTATGAAAATATTGATAGAAATATGTTTTTTTTTACTTAAGAAAGATAGAAAGACTAGAGGACATGAAGTTACATTAGTAAAGGAGCAGTATAGATCAGACGTAAGAAAGTTCTCATTTTCACAAAGGACTGTGAATGAATGGAACAGATTATCTGATGATTGTGTGGGTGCTAGTAGTGTGAATATGTTTTAAAATAAAATCGACACATACCTCAGAAGGGCTGGATATATGTAGATAAAAGGGTTGGGCTCTCGATAAGCCGAAGGGCTTCCTTGTCCACTTGCCATCTAGAGTTAAATCTCTGGATGGCAATCTTGTTAAATACTGCGGTGCGTGCAGCGACATTCCAGCAAGCAAAAAATAAGAATTCTAATGACATTTCAAATTTGGTAACGGTTCTACACTTATGCAGAATAATTCAACAGACAATTTGACCCTGATTGACAACATAGCATCGCATCGAATCGATTCTGCTATCGTCGCAATTATTATTGTATGCATGCTTGGTCTGCCTGGTAATATTCTTCTAATGGCGGTGTATATCATGAAAGTGACGACATCGACGAAATTACACTTGTTTGCGTTGGCCGTCGCTGATTAATTAATCTGGATATGTGGAATTGCCCTTTCCGAAGCTAATTATCATCAATATTGTCAGTTCCAGCGTCATATTTTCAATTTTTCTCCTTGCGTTTGTATCAATCGAGCGTCTAATCGCGGTTCTATGGCCACATTCATTCAACATGAAACCACGACGAGCCAATAAGGCTCTAACTATCATTGCTCTGGCTACAGCCATATACACGGCAGTGACAGATGTGTCCATATTTATAAAATACGGACGATTCATTAGGGTGTTTCAGCTGTGTGTCCTCTTTTCTAGCACAACTGTAATGATAATTTGCTACACGCTAATGGCGGCAGCGATGTTGCAGAAGGTCAGAACATCGCGGAACAAAATAGTAAACAGAATCATAAACATGGCACTTTCCCCACAACCGGGAACATCTTAATTGACAAGAATAGTAATCGCAAACATATAACCACCGACACAGGAAAAATAACAGCTACCAACAACACAACTGTCTCTCAAGCCAAACATTTCAAAGGTGTTTTTGTTCTATTCATTATTACGATGACCTTCATTGCCTGCTGGATGCCGGTGTGGCTATAAAGCGTCGGCTTTTACGTAGCGACAAAAGTCAGGCAACTATATGTACTGAACTCCGTTATCAATCCGTTCATTTACGGCGTCGCCAGCGCCATGTTTCGGGAAGACGTGAGACAGTTCTACCGCCAGACTAGAATCAAGATGTCGTCTTTTTGCAACTGAATGTATTTTCCCACGTGTCGTATTCCATCAGAAAATGTAGTTTTAGTTAACTTGCTTAACAAAACACGTTTAAATCATGCTGTATTTGTTGGTGATGTTTAAGCTTTGGCCGGTTATAAAACGTAATTTCTGCGCTTAAGTTTATTCTATGTGAACTACTAAGACAACGTGGGATATGTTGTGGTGTTAATTGACTGGCTTGGTTTATTGTTCATGTTGTTGTTTGTTAATATTATATATATGTTTACGAAAAAATATTACATAGTTACCATGCTTTATGTTTTATGATACTGCGTTTTTAACACGACTTATGCATATACAAATGTACGTGGTTATATAATAGTTATACATTTATGTTAGAGTAATGAAACAACTGCTTGGCAAGCAAAGTAGTTAAAGTAAAACGGTTTCCTGTATCTAATAAGAAATACAACCAAACCGAAACAACACCTAAGTTAAATGATTTTCGTTTTCCATGTCGCGATAGTACACACTCAATTTACTGGTTGTATGTAGAATAAACGGTATGACTATACACGTGTTTATTTCCTTACCAAATGTTCATGATTAGGAGAAATGCAATAAATAAATGTAGTTATTTGATGGGACAATTCATAGTGGTGTTGTGATTTGGGTATCAAATGTGTCATCTTCTCTCTCTTAGCTCCCTCCATGTTTGCATATGGTAAGCATTTGAATGGCTTTAGCAAGTAAGGGACTACTCTACACTTGACATGCACTTAATAATTTAGCAAAGAAAAATACAGATAACGTTTGAATGCTACTTGACTTGGCTTACGTGACTTAAATGATTAGGCCAATGTGACCCCTACCTATCCTTCAGGATGTCATGTACTCGTCCTGTCTAGATTACTTGCATTGTTAACGGCGGATCTTCAGTGTCTAATAATATATCAAGCTCATTTTATTTCATTAATGGTAAATTTGATGAACTGGGTTTTTGTAGAGCTCCTACAACGACATTTTAAATAACATAATATATTTGCAAGAGTCATGAAAAAAATAAATATATATTTAGCACAATTCAATTTGCATGTATATGATTTAGTCCATGTGCAGAGACAGAGGCGGTTTAATTATATATGTTGATAAGACAGTATAGTTGTGAAGAAAGAAGAACATAACCATGTAGGTATTTATATGACAACCATGGGAGGGGATAATAATTCAAATTACTGGAAGCACTTTATTTTTTTAAATGTTACTATTGAAACATATATACCGACCACTAAGACCAATAAATGAATGCGTCGCATAATGTATTGAGCCATTTATATTGACTATACTATACTCATGAAATGTGTAGTCGTTTATTTATTTCCGGGGATTTAAATGTAAATTTACGGAAAATACAGGAAAACGGAATATACAGTGATTTGTATCCAGCCTCTGTCTGTCTGCAACACAATTCACTAGAGCAAATGGAACATTGAAAAACAACTTTCTTTCTGCAAGATAAACACAAATATATTAGAACGTACAGCAGGGATCTTTACCAACACTTTTTATCATCAACCATACATGTTACAATAAATCAGCATAACAAACTAAAATTACTCCTTAATTCGCTAAAGAAAAATCGTATCAAAATAAAGTAGACGATAGCTGTGTTGTCACCGCTTGTGCCATTGTGAAAGAGTTGATCGCGTCACGACGTTAAGAAATAGTACGACCATAATCAGCCATGTCCACAACTGCCCACTTGGAGGTTTGTATTAGAGAGAGCACGTTGCACGCGTGTGTAATAACACAGGGAAGTCTGCTAACGTCGTTTGTGAATCCTTGGAGTAAATCATGTATAGTCAGTCACACAGCACCACACAGCAGCGTATAATCCAGCTTTTGGCGCAGCTTGTCATATTACTCAGTATGATTAAAAACATTCATTTTGTTTAGTTCGTAATTGTCCTCGTCTCTGTTGATTGGTGTTCTGGTCTTCCTGATTTAGATGGCTTCCTTGATATGCCGGATTCATCGGTTGGGTTACTTGTCTACAATTTTCAGTTGTCGCATGATCTGTAAGGGCTGATTTATTGATGGTAGACATCAATGTTTGTCACGCTCCATGTGTATTTATCGTTTTCCATGTTGTCTGCTTCCTTTCTGTGTTCCGCCAGTCGTGTTTAGAGTAGTCTTCCTGTCTCTCCAATGTACGCAGCACCACAGTTCTTGCATGGTATTTGGTACATCAGTTCGCCCTGTCTTCTAACTCTACTTTGTCCTTCGGATGTAACAGGCGCCTGAGGGTGGTGTGGGGACGCATGGCTGTTAGTATTCCATACTTCTTCAGTACTCGATGTACTCTCTCTGAGACCCCTCCACGTACGGGATGACAACCTGGCTCCTGTAGTTTCTGTCCTTTGTCGTTTTGTTGGCCTTTTTTTCTTTTTGCTATCTGTTACCTTTTTTAAGGCCCAGGACGGATAGCCACATACTCTTAGAGCTCCTCTCAAATGTTCCACCTCTTCTTTCTTGTGCCCCTCCTCTGAATTTATCGTCTCCCACCTGTTCATAAGGGTTCTGACAACTCCTAACTTCTGATGTTTGGGGTGGTGGGAGCCATCTTCCTTGAGTGAAGAGGTTCATCAGACTGGGTGGTTCAAATGAGTTATATTTTTACTTATTTCACAGTCAGTTTACCTTTTGTTCTCGTGACGTTTCGACTGCTTTCTTTTCTTGAAGAGCCACCCAGGGCGCAGCCGTGGGGGGCACGCACCTGAGTGACTACGTCTGCGCTGAAGGACTACCGTGTTGCCATCTAGCAGTAGTCGTCTGAAGAAGACTGCTGAAAGCAGTGGAAACGTCACGAGAACAAAAGGTAAACTGACTGTGAAATAAGTAAAAAATATCATTCATTTGCCATCTTCCTTTCTGGTGAACGTCGCATCCAAGAAGGGCATGCTGTTGTTCTCTTCTTCTTCTCGCATGAAAACGATGCTACCCGTGGGGTCTACCGTGTTCATATATTGTTGTAATTTCTTTGCCTGTCCTGTGTGTACCAGGCAAATTACATCATCCACATATCTCTTCCAGTTTCTCGGTTGGCAATCTTCTGGTGCTGTGACTATGATTTTCTGCTCCAAGTCCTCCACGTACACCATGATGTTGTCTACGTTTAGGTTGGTTCTCTTCATTAGTGTCTTGTCATTCTCTAGTCTTTTTTGATGTTGTGACACTCTTCTTTGATCGGAATCTTCGTGAACCGCGACACAACGTAATATGACACAAATGATTCTCCTTCTTCCACTCTCAGCTTTGTTATTTCTTTCAGCATACCATAGACTGGGAGGCAGCGAAAATTGTAGACAAGGAACCCAACTGAAGAATCGGCACATTTAGGAAGCCATCTGGATCAGGAAGACCAGAATACCCATCAACAGGGACGAGGGCAATTACGAACTGCCCCACGTGTGCGATGACGTCATCGGTACTGAAGAAGTCAACGTGAGACGTTAGACGAAAGCCTCTACCAGGTAAAACTACACTTTGGATATGAAAAACTGAAAGTTTTTGATCTGAAAACTGATATATATATATATATACCAGTATATATATATATACATATATATATATATCAGAAAGCCTCTACCAGGTAAAACTAAACTTTGCAAGATCTGAATAACAAGACACACACACACACACACACACACACATATATATATATATATATATATATATATATATATATATATATATATATATATATATATATATCAGAGATATATAGTCTCAATAGAGTTTCCTTCTGCCAATTAAGCCTCCTATTTCAATCGGTCCGCCGCAGGCATAGCTGCAATTTTTTTGTTTTGATTGTTACAATATCCAAGGTTTTTCTTGTTCTTGTCAGGTGAAATTGTTGCCGGGCATGCCTTGGAGATGCAGTTGGTGAACGCTGTCTGACATCGACGTTTGCACGATCGCAAATGTGTCGGTCCAAAAAAGGAGAACGCTCCGTCGCCAACATCGACACATAGCAAGAAAACGACCAGCAGGACCTGCAGACGGCGAGATGACACTCATTCACGCGCTGGTTTGGTTCATCGCCATTACAAGTTTGGACGTAGATAAATCCCTGATAGTTTGGCGCCCGAGATATTAAACGTCCTTGTGGAAAACGTTAGCATACGTCCATACCCATGCGCACATGTATGCGCATATATACATACGCACATATGTGCATACACACATACTTACTACACACATACACACAGTCACACATTCATAAATACACATATTCACACACACACACATACACACACACACACACACACACACACACACACACACATATTATACACATGTACGTAGCTCAATTATTATAGTTATGTATGAAAAGTTTGAGGGCAAAACTCGAAAAATGCCATTTATGAAATGTCGCCCAAACAGGGAAGGAATGTTTGTTTAACCTCGTATTGTGCTAGTGTAATATGTAACTTATATATATATATATAATACATATAATATTATATATAATATATATATATAATATACACACATATATATATATATGTGTATATTATATATATATATATATTATATATAATATTATATATTATTGGAAAGCTTATTGTATCTCCTTCAAACTGTGGTACGATGTGGAGCTGTTACCTGATACCCTACGAGTGGAGCTACGGTCAAACAAGGTGACCGTGAAATGATGAATATTCGTTTTTTTGGGTAATTCTGCAAAAGTAATAAAATTATAATGACCTTGCAACTACTTCATTTATATGCACATAGCATATACTGTATGAAAGAACCATTTCGCCCTGTCGATACGAGGTACGATATGGAGGTGTTACCTGATACCGTACGAGTGGAGCTAAGGTCAAACAAGGTCACCTTGAAATGATGAATATTCAATTGTTTTGTAATTCCGCAAAAAGTCATAAAGTTACAATGACCTTGCAATTACTTCATTTATATGCATTCACGTATCATAGACTATGTGAAAGAACCATTTCGCCCCGTCAGAATGAGGTATGACTTGGAGCTGTCAGTTGATGGAGTAGGCATGAAGCCACGATCAGAGTCACCGTCAAATGATAAATGTTCGAAATAATGTCATCCTGCAAACGTCATACAATATAAATGGTTACGTATATCTACGTTACCTATCTATTCGTGGCAATGTCGTATACCGTCGGAACGCCAACTGTCTACCCGTAAAACTGGGATACGACGGGGAGTTATAAAGGGGTGCAGTAGGTGTGGAGTGAAGGTTAAACAAGGTCACCATGAAACGATGAATGTTCTAAACTACGCAACGCCATAAACGTGTTACACTTACGATGGTTGCGTAGCTACTTTATCTATATACATTAAGCTCTTTTGAAAGCATTTTGTATCCCCGTCAAAACGTGGTATGGCACGGAGTTGTATCGTGGTGCACTAATTGTGGAATGCAGGTAAAACAAGGTCACCGCCAGAAAAGATGAATTTTCTCAATTATGCCTTTCCGCAAATAGTAGGTTAACCAACATGTGGTGTTATATTTTAACTGCAATTTTTGTTTTAATGGCAGGAATTCTTAATAGTTCCTTCACACAATGGATAAGAAAATAGGTGTGTATGGATCCCACCCTCGATTTTGAAAGTTATTTGAATGTCACAAACTCAAACTTGTGTCAACATATTTTTTAATTAATTAATTAATATTACATATTCTTGTACACACCGTTGCATAAAACAAAATATTTTTTGATTTGTACATGTATTGTCTGTATTATCAGGTGTTGAAATTTGAATATTTTATAATAAATATATGGGATAATCAAATATAAAGACGTGATTTTCTCAAATGTGTTTATCGCGTACACCAAAGTTGTTTATACACCCAATTATTATCTGTATGTATTTTTGTATATATGTTATGTATTACTACACATGCACTTGGTTATTAACATGACGTGAAAGTCAAAGAACTTGCCCTAAATGGAGTTAAGATATTGAAGAAGAGAAATGGCAATCGCAGATTAGAACTCTACTCGCAACACAGTCGGCCAACTGTCAGATGTTTTGAGGAACAAGACAATTCAATATCTCAAGGGGAATCCAAATTTCAGGATACGTGGAAACTATGGAGATTATGCTGGACATCATCAGGGCTGACGACGATTGGCAGCTATACAGAATCTTTCGCTGGAATTATACATTGGCTAACCATCTACGATCATACAAATAAATAAATAAATATACTTATATAGCGCAAATTCTAGTTAGAAACTATTCAAGGCGCTTTACATGTAAAATAGTAATAAATCAAAAAAGTTATTAATTAAGTAATAAAAATGAATATTTAAAAAATATCTTTAAATATTAGTATTATCGTGTCATATAAACAAGATAATTTACAAAAGCTTAATGTCAAGTATAAAAGTCACAATAGCAGTTAAAATATTGATTAAAAGAGAGTGTTTAAAAGTGCTCTTAAAAGTCTCAGTGTTCATTACATGCATTGAAAACAAGTAGATTACAACCTATGCCCTCCCGATGGAGAACAGTCTCTCTGGCAGAAACCAAAAGGCACTTCAACCAAATTCCAGCTCATCAGACAACTGAAATGATGTATGGATTATACAAAGGATACGTGTTGCGTCACATGGTCAGAACGATTACGAATGTCACAGTACGCAAGATCCCCCTTCTTCAATATGGAAGACGACGAGAAAGAAACCACATTCTACTGCTCTAACGGTATCCGCCACGGATGAAGCATGGACACGTGATGCTGACGACCCAAAGAAGCTTGCACAAAGTGACTGGGGTGTTCAGAGGAACTGACGGTGAATATGGAAACACTGACTTACAGGTGAGAGCAATGGTCACGGAAGCAAGAGCGGTGGCTTTTTAACTACTGTTTGTTGCTCCATATCGACGGAGTTGCTTTCCCGTCAAGCGTGTATGTGTCAGCAACATCGTCGCTGACTTCATACAGAAGCATACAGCAGAAACCGGATTGACTCACAGAGTAACGACATGCCTTTAGTACCCATGGCAATAAAATACTCTGTTTCAAGTGACGTGATCAATAGTCAACTCATCTAACAGGTAAGGACAAAGAAACATAGTAGGTTATCGTTACAGTGAAGTAACGACTGGTTGAAGAAACCACATGGTTTCATGATGCACCGATGAAGCAACGTTCGTAAACCTTTGAAACTACACAATGTACAAAACACGACCAACATTGACAGAAAGCTACTGGACGAATAGTAGAAATGGTGAATGCCATGAAGCTTTAGCTATCCCCAGTGCCACTGTCTATAGCCGCATTAGGAGATGATATGAACTTAACACCAACGGTCTTGGACTTCGAACACCCTTGGAACTTCCAAAGCAATCCGAAAGACTTATACAACCTGCGATTGATAACCTGCTCAGTTTCCACGCAATAATATGAATTCAACAACAACCTTTTGTGGTCATATGAAGACATCGAGCTTGCAACATTTCCAGAATCTTGTCAACGGGAGTTGGTCACGACGGGGAACTTGCTCGGGCTGGATATTTGGTGTGTTACCTATTTTATGGTACTCGCTCGTGAGTGGCAAACCGTCGATCCTGTCAGGATCTGACTCTTTGGGTCTGACGATGCCAGCCCACCCGCCACCTTACAACTTCATATTGCACACGTTAATCACTACGCAAGGGTTTGGTTATATATTTATAATAAAATTCAAAGTTCAACAACTGATAACACAGAAAATACATGTACAAATCATAAAATATTTGGTTTTATGCAACGGTATGTACAAGAAGATGTCAATTAATTAATAAGCCTATTTAACACAAGTCTGAGTTTGTGACCCTCGAATAACCTTCAAAATCGAGGGTGGCATCCACATACACATATTTTCTTATCCATTGTGTGATGGATCTAGCATGAATTCCTGCTAATAACACAAATGCAGTTAAAAGTTTAATATCATCACATGTTGCCTAACCTTCGATATGCAGAAAGGCATAATTTTGAAAATCCGTTGACCTCGTTTAACCTGCACTCCACAGTTAGAGCACCACTTTACAACCCCATGCCATACCACGTTTTGACAGGGATACAATCCGTTTTCAAATGGTATGTAACAGCGCAGTGTAGACACAGTAGCTGCACAATCATTGTAAGTGTACAACTTTTGCGGAGTGAAATAATTTTGAACATTCGTCGTTTGACGGTGACCTTGTTTAACCTTCACTCCACACCTACACCGTAATGTTTACTGGGAGAAAGTTGACTTTCCATCGGTGTACGACATTGCCACGAATACATACGTAATGTAGATATACGCAACCATTTATATTGCATTACGTTTGCGGGATGACATTTTTTGAACATTTATCACTTGACGGTGAGTCTGTTTGATCGTCGCTCCACACCTAATCCATCAACGGACAATTCCATATCACATCTCGTTTGACGGGAAGAAATGGTTCTTACATACAGCATATGACACTTGCATATAAATGAAGCAGTTGCAGGGTCGTTGTAACTTTATAATTTTCGTGGTATTGCAAAACAATCGAATATTCATCATTTCACGGTGACCTTGTTTGACCTTAGCTCAGCTCGTATCATATCAGGTAACACCTCCATATATCGTACCTCAGTTTGGCGGTGAGACAATAAGCATTTCAAAAATATATGCTTGGCTATCTAGTACAGTAGATATGCGATCATTGTAATGTTAAGACTGGTGCCGAAGCGCACAATTTTGAAAATTCTTCATTTGACAGTGACCTTGTTTTCACGCTTACTGCACCACGTGGCAGCCTACGGGGAGATGTAGAACTTTCAAATGATATAACATTTGGGTGTGTGTATGGGGGCATTCCTGTCCGATAGGTGGTTCTACCACTCGCCTTAAGGTAGCGTTCCGCCGTTTTCGTGTGACGGAAAGCAAGGTGGTGGCACTTTAATCCGATATAGAGGTAGTCGCGTGCATGTGTCAGACGGGACAAAAGTGGGGTAGGCCTATCGCCTCACGTGGGGCAATCCTCCTACCCTACCATACGTATTTTGGTATTCATATTACTAGACAGGCTCCTCATCCGCCGTATAACTGATCAATTTGTATCCTTTATAAAACAACCCATCACAGTTATTTGTGAAAACTTAAAGTGCCTATGACACGATTGTTATAAGTTCTATTTGTTTTGTAATAAGCATCTATTAGCCAACTAAGATACTTTCACAACAGTACAAACCACGACTTTGCACACATATTCGTAATAGTTGAGACTAAATATGGTGATACGCAGCGACGTCGCTTGGTTCTTCTGAACCGGTCGCGCCATGTTGTGACGTCAGCTTGGGACATTTTTCAAGAAGAGCTATGTCAATAAACATGGTGACGGTCGATTGCAGTCTGGAAGACATCGACCTTCGCGAATCTTATGAATCTGACATCTTGTTGTTTACCTAGTATTATGTCAATATTGTATTCAATGACAGATTTCAGATTATGGGAACGTGAGCAACATTCCTTTCTAAACTTGATTTACGTGTACTTGATTGTGACACAAAAACACATCATGACAATTTATTTTAGGTTCAGCTGTGGCCACTGTGTGCCTAGACTAACGGTTAAAGAGTGTGTCTGCTGCATGGAACAGATGCGAGTGGCAGACATGATGCAGATTCAGCCACGGGTGACCTGTATCACCCAGCATGGTAGCTTTGCGGCAGTCTGCCTGAACGAGCATGCCATGTTGTTGTTGTTGGGTTTGCTTATCCATTTCCGGACGTTGCAGCCTTGATGGATTGTCTATAGACAGCTCTTTCGTTTGCCAGTCTCCGCACTCACCAGACGTCTCCTCCCATCCATTCCTCTATGTCCTTCCCCCATTGTCTTCTAGGTCTTCCTCTGCTTCTGCTGCCTTCCACTTTCCTTCCATTATTAGTCTCTCTAGAGATTGATGCCGTTTCACATGGCATATTTGCAATACAGGCAGCAGTATGGGCCAATACATTTTCATGGAAATTAGTAAATTATTTTATTTACATATTCAGGTGTAGTAATACGTAGTCACTTCACATGCATTCATCAAGTCACTCACGATTCAGTTACAACATATTCCACTGCACACTTTTCATCGCAGCTATTTCTGGCTTATATAAAACATCAAATATCTGTAACGTAGTACCATGAAGTATACATACTTCAACCTGATTCAACACGTAGCTGTTGAAGCCTTACCCCCGTCTTGCTGCCTCCTCTTCCCAATGTACGCATGAACATGCATAAATATGATGTGAATAGAAACTGACAATACAATGTATGTAAAACAAAACATCACATGTTTTAGATGGAAGAGATATACAGCACACAGACAGTTCATTCGATGGTGCTGCCAGTTCATGGGTAGGAAGATTCGTCCACTTCCATCATGTGTGGTTAAGACAATCCATCAAACCTTTCCATCAGCTTATTTCACTGGATTCCAGGAAGCAGACAGTAATAGTGACCCCTAAATGAGACACACCAAGCGTTTCTTCACACACACCGTTGTGGAATCTTGCAACATGAGCCTGCACAGCGTCAGCTTTGTTTGGTTTGACAAAGTCTGCATTCAGTGGTGGTGGCTCGGCTAATGCCGGGAAGTCCTCATCCAAATCAGCACTGGTGCACACACTACCGAGGTTTCCATCAAACCATAAGCATACCATGTAAAAGCAGCACATTCTTCGTAACAATAACTATCTCGAATTATATGTATTGATGTGCTTTAATAATTTTGTAGTAACATGAAAATATATGTTGACATGTATTACATAAAAAAGGTAAGTTTTTATATAGCGCAGTATCCAGTCCTCAGGACTGCTCAAAGCGCTTTACACTTTACTGGCAGATCTGTTCAATCGAACACCATCTCGACTTCTCTGGGAAGCATCCAGCAACGCTGCAATTAATGCACGAATACTATTAGTACACAAATGTCCACCACTGTCTATAGCCAGGTACTCATTCATACAGCTGAGTAAACTGGAGCAGCGTATAGTGAACTAACTTGCCCAAGGTTCGACACCGCCGCACAGGATTCGAACCCGGGTTCTCTCGTTTGAGAGTCCGAATCTCTAGCCACTGCACCACGGCGCTTACGTAATATGCATGCATGCTACAACAGTTGTTTTGTGGAGGGCAATTCAAACAAAGCTTCCATTATGATATAAGTGGAACGTAAGCATGATGTAGACATGATGTACATGTGCACATAACTTGTCAGTTTGATATTGACCTTCTTTTGGGCATTACACAAGGTTGCAAGACATTTTTCAAACATTCATCATTGACAGTTGCCATTTTGTTGTATTCAATCAAGACGATTGGAAACATATGTCTTGCATCTTTTTATAGTAGCTACATGTGTTAGTACATTGCATAAGATGATAGTGTTGAGTATGTTAGTAAGAATGAATTCATCATTGCTTTATCGAATGTTGGATCTTCGAGGACCTTCCTCACTATGTAGCCACCGAGTTTGTATTTGGGATAGTGTATACTAAACATGAGTTCTCCCTGCTGCGTAGAGCTTTACTGTCTTACCATATACTCATTGAAATGCAAGGCTGTCAGAATGGTCCTGGATAGTAAGACAATCATACTTACAGACATGTATTGTAACTGATAGGCACGTACTTACTGGAATTTGTTTGATAGGGATATGCTCTTGTAGTCCCCTGGATTTATTTATACGGCGATTTAGTTATGTGTAATCTTAGTCATCACACATTTATTTTTTAAACAACTGTTTGCCAACAAGTCCTTTTGACAACATCCAGTCAACATAAATGGATCATTTGTAGCTGCAATTACCGACACAACATTCCAGTGTATGAAAAGACGAGCCTCTTTGGAGCGAAACAAGTCACAAGACTGTGAAACGCTTCAACATAAGATGTTTGATGACCATGGAATAACTTTCTGATGTATATCAGAAACCTATTGTTCTCCACAAATTTTTCCAAGTGTAGTGCAACTTTGGTACCTTCACTTCACTTCACTTCACTTTCCCATAACCCATAAGGATCGTTGGGGCACCACTGACGACTTCTTAACCAGCTCTCTCCACGTTTCCCTGTTCACCACAGCCCTCTGGGAGTCGGCGAACTCCAGTCCTGTCCACGCTTTTATGTTGTCTTCCCATCTCTTTGTTTGTCTACCTCTTCTACTCCCCCCTCTCACGTACCTTGCAAGGTGGTCTTTGCAAGGCCAGAAGATCGTGAGACGTGGCCGTACCACTTCAGTTTACGCTTCTTGGCTGTTGTAAGGAGGTCTTAGTAAGGTCCGATGGCTTGTTTGATCTTGTTTCGAACGTCTTCGTTAGTAATATTGTCTTTGTATGATATTTGGTACCTACATGGATTAATAAGAATGCAAAGTAGTCGGAAGAATTAACTGATAATACTTCACTCAATATGTTATGGTAAATGAAAGCACAAATTTAAAATGTGCGACACTTTGTATGTATTGCTGGTGAAGCGTGTATGTTTCTTTGCAGAGGAGAAATAAACTATTACACTTGCACATTATACACATATATGCGAAACATACCATGCTCAAGCCAGGAATTCTGCCGTTCCGTCCCTTCTAGAGGGCTGATGCCACATTATGGAAACGGTTCACCGAAACCGTCATGTATATTTTTCACATGATGCACAATGGAAAACCATTTTGCTATCAACAAATCTCCATCCTCCGGCGGTGTCGACATAACACATCATTATAAGTGGTTCACTATGCTGGAGATCCATAGATCCAGAGGTGCTCCATCTGCTGCCTTGGCTAAGGCATGTAGCTTCTTCTTGAATCCTACCGAGATACACACGTGCTAGTGTTAGACTACATAATAAACATTATGTAAAGTTGAACAAGCACCTGTGCTATTCGGTTCACAGCAACTCCTGCAACGACAAAAATTACAATGGCCATATATATGTTGGACTAGCAAGCCAAAGAATGTCGACATACATCATGCTGCTCATTAAAAATAACTTAATTAGTTAAGCCAAGATACCGATATTCCAGTACATACCCTTAGCAACATACCAAATATCATAAAAACGCTTTATCCAAGGATAATCCTCTCGCATCATCTTTGTAATAGACACGTGCCTATCTATCACAATTTCTCCAACAGTTAGACAGTTATCTTCCAGCAACTGGAGTGACTGCTTCAGTCCCACCATTTCCATGTGATAACTGCCGCCTACTTGGTGTGTGTGTGTGTGTGTGTGTGTGTGTGTGTGTGTGTGTGTGTGTGTGTGTGTGTGTGTGTGTGTGTGTGTGTGTGTGTGTGTGTGTGTGTGTGTGTGTGTGTGTGTGTGTGTGTAAGTGTGGGTGGGTGGGTGCATAGGTGCGTGTGGGTGGGTGTTTGTGTACGTGCGTGCGTGCGTGCGTGCCTGTCTGTCTGTCTGTATGTCTGTGTTGACATACCTTGCGTGTGTGTATGCGTGCATGTGTATGTAAATTAACAAACCTGCACAAGCTGGACATCAAGGACAGCCTTGTTGTTTAGATCAATCAGTGTGTATGTCCCGAACTTGGCAGAATGGCCAGGGCTGTCGGCTCTTCCATCTCCACCACACACCAAGTCCTCTCCTTCTGCTTGATGGGTGGCAAACATCCACTGTTAACGTACCAACCAAACACGACGGATGGTCGACTGCAGGACATTAGACTGGCGCCGAAAGAATGTTGTGGCTGTAATTGCCATTACACCTAACTGGGACAGGACCCGGAGAACTTTCTCGATGGTAGCACCAGCAAACAGTGTTGCAGCTGACAAAAGAATATTCCCTGCAGGAAGATTACCAATATATGTCAATACAGGTGAAAGCTATAAGTAGCTTGGTTCCGATCTCACTTCTAGATGTTTGTAGTGCCCTTGAGCCACATTCAAAACAGCAACACATAGATATGAGCTGGAGCAACGATGTCCAGAAAATTATATATTTTGTTTCCTTGTGTACAGACGGTTTGTTTTCCATGCAAGGTTACTCAAAGTCAGGGCTGTCTGCTCCATGGTCAGATTCGCTGTCTGATGACATGTGCTGTGCGGGGACATAATCATCGTCTCCATCCTCTTCGGAATCGCTACTTGTACACATATCTTCATCTCGCGATCTTCTTGTGTCATCAGTTTGCGTCATGATGGTATACATAACTAATGACATGGTTTGTGGCTGCAAAACTACACACATATATATATTTTATGTTTTATCATTTGTATTACTATATTATTATGTTATATTTTAATCAATATGTTACAAAATAATTTTTTTTATTACATTCAGAAGATGACCCAGGCCCAGACCAGAACATATTCGTCCCAGCCCAAGCTAGCAGAATTTAATATTTGTCAGCCTAGGTCCGGTCTGGTCCGGCCCAGCCCACAAATTGTATACTCAGGCCTAACCCAGCCCGCCAAATGTACAAGAGACATGGCCCGGCCTGGCTCATGGGCCGCGGGCCCAAAGCCCAGCACGCGCAGGGCACTAGTGTATACTATATCATGAAGCCCTATTTTAAACGACTGTCATCTCTCAGATCCACAAGAAAAGGTCTACATTACACATAGCAATACAACTTATGTCTTACAAACTTTACATATCTACACATAACATTACAACGCAATATATGACAAGTGTCACATTATGAATATTCTATTATGGACTCAATACATTGAGCGAGTCTGGCTTCAAGTTACCTTTTGACTTCACTTTGATCATTACAGAGATCCCAACATTTCTACATGTTAATGGTAATTGTACCTGACAACCGACATTAGCTTGGCCCTATAACAACAATGTATTACATGTAAAGTCTTGTATAAGTAAATAAAATGACAAGAAGAAAACCAAATTGGGAAACAAAAAGGCAATTATTTAATTTTACTTGTATCAGTTTCTTTCAAATAATGAGTATAGCATAAACTATTTATAAAACAGTGTTTTGCTTTGGTACAGATACAACATTCAACATTACAATGCATCTTACATTATCACTATTACCTATATATTATTTAATTGAACTCATCAGAAAATATCAAATTAATACCTACCAGAAAAAGATTAAACGTACATAGACATAAACATGAAACATCTGGTATTGACCACGTGCATGAATCACTATATTATAGATGTGAACAAACAAATATGTATGTATGCAAGCATGCATGCATTTATAATTATGTACATATGTGTGCTTAACACCATTACTTGCATTTATTATATGATTTACGTCTTCTACATATGGAAGATCATAATATTATTGTGTAATAAAGATATTCATTGATCAAACACATCCAATCCAATGTAGCAACTATTTTCTTTTTTGTAATGACATGGTTGGCATATGAAAATAACAGGGAGAGGGAGAGAGAGAGAGAGAGAGAGAGAGGGAGGGGAGGGAGGGAGGGAGGGAGGGAGGGAGGGAGGGAGGGAGGGAGGGAGGGAGGGAGGGAGGGAGGGAGGGAGGGAGGGAGGGAGGGAGGGAGGGAGGGAGGGAGGGAGGGAGGGAGGGAGGGAGGGAGGGAGGGAGGGAGGGAGGGAGGGAGGGAGGGAGGGAGGGAGGGAGGGAGGGAGGGAGGGAGGGAGGGAGGGAGGGAGGGAGGGAGGGAGGGAGGGAGGGAGGGAGGGAGGGAGGGAGGGAGGGAGGGAGGGAGGGAGGGAGGGAGGGAGGGAGGGAGGGAGGGAGGGAGGGAGGGAGGGAGGGAGGGAGGGAGGGAGGGAGGGAGGGAGGGAGGGAGGGAGGGAGGGAGGGAGGGAGGGAGGGAGGGAGGGAGGGAGGGAGGGAGGGAGGGAGGGAGGGAGGGAGGGAGGGAGGGAGGGAGGGAGGGAGGGAGGGAGGGAGGGAGGGAGGGAGAGAGAGAGAGAGAGAGAGAGAGAGAGAGAGAGAGAGAGAGAGAGAGAGAGAGAGAGAGAGAGAGAGAGAGAGAGAGAGAGAGAGAGAGAGAGAGAGAGGAAGAATGTATGTGCACTCAAATGAACCTAAGTGAACAAACACCGCTGACATATTTACTGATCAACAGAGAATAATAAAATGTCATATACAGTATTTGGAGTACATATACTTACATATTTGGAGTACATATACTTACCGAGAGGCTGGGAAATCACAGGAGGGGTTCGCATGTTTGGTTATTGCTTGTTCGAGGATCTGGCCAAATGTAGAACAACTAATTACAATAAAGGCATTTGTTACAATTTACTTTATATTACATTGTATATATACATTACAACCGATTTCCGTAGGTAAGTCTACACACTCCATAATCTTAACTATAACTCTTAAAATTATATTTGCGTCAGTCAAATGCGTGCTATCTAATGTGTTATGCCGTTTTAACCAACAGAACAGCAAATTCTTACGTAGCATATCTCTAAAACCTATTCCGTCTAATTTGTGCAACAAAATGTTAGACAAGTTGTTTTGAGTGACATAGTTACTGATATAAACCGACGAAATCAAAATCTCGTAAAAGACACCTACTGCCCAAAATCGTGCATACTATCTACGCTGTGTAAATCACAACATTATAACATCGGGAAGACAACCAGGTCCAAGATAAAGATGCTCAGCTTGAACAGCCTCGATTTCACCGACCATTCCAATCCATGTTATTGTTAAATTATCTTAATTATAGTTCGATGTATAACACTAGTATCACTGAAATACATACCTGCATCTTGTTTCTTTTTTCGACCACAGACCTGGTTCTAGTCGGAGACTTGTGTCGACTAGATGTAGGGGACGAGACAGCGTCATTTTGCGTTGATTTCGATCTTTAAATAGTCGGGACTGCATTCTCCAACAATTCACGTTGATGCTGAACTGTATAACTAAGGGAAAGTTTAAGAGCAGGAGTTGGGGCAAAACAATCATCGGTGAAATGACTAGAACACAACACACAGCTCTGGTTATCTAACTCCGGCCCATTCCAACAGGCGCGGGTGCATTTCACCTGTTGGATCCATTTACGACGCAAAAGGCTATCTTTTGGAAATTTAATTAAACTAACGTTGTCTTTTATTGTATTGAAACAATTGGCTGCAACACAACACTTAGGCATATTTTAAATTAAGAAGAACAACCATTCAAAAATTACGAGACAACTCGAACAACGCAAACAATGGCTCAGTGAACATACGCTTCCCCTGTTTGCGTCATTTCCGGTTAACCTCCTACTCGAAAGGAAAATCTCGTTTCTTAGCAGTAAAGTCAAACTTCTTTAAAATATAACTATTCACATATTTTATTCACCAAAAAACTATCTAATGAATTTGGTTTAAGTTTTTCATTTAGAATAATGCCACAAATAGCAACAATCGTGTTATAGGCCCTTTATAAGTGCAAATACTGCCATGTTCCAATCCGAAATTCAGTCCACGTTTCAATCCACAACAAACGTTTGCGTTTGTCGTGATTGCTTGGACGTGTCGTTCAGTTGCTTAATAATGACATACATGACTCTGTAACGTCCTAGTTTTGTACAACGTACTTAAGCAACTAGCGGTTTTGAACATCTTAGCGATATTGTATAAGTATTTCCTTCTTGTCCTGTTTCGTCTGATCGATCCTCCTGTATTCATTCATGATGTAAACCTTTCTTCCTATGTGCCTTCGTGCCTCTCATCCTGCGCTTTGCTGTTGCATTCGTTCGTATTTGTAATATCATTCTCACATTTGTATCCATTTCCTCCACTTGCGGTTGATTTTGGTGTAACTTTTTTCCATATGTTCTTCTATATTAGTAGATCATAACTCACCACCGTCTGTAGCAGGCATGCACAGCTGGGTGAGTTTAAACAACTTGGAACGAATTAAACCACAAATGCGTCGACGCAGCAGAGAGATGATTTGAACACTGAGAGTCCGACGTTCTAACAAATATATATATATATATATATAATTATATTTATATATAATTATATATATATTAATATATGTGTAAAGTTAGCCACCTGCAGATAAATCGCAGAATGTACGTTTTGTAACATCATATCTTTTCCCGATATGACAAAGGTGTTGTATACCTTCATTTCCGTTCTTGTCGCCACACAACGCTGTCTGGTGTACGTAAGCTTTGAAATATTAATTGTGCCGTAATGGTGCCACTCTCTGGAAGGTTTGATGGATTCGACCCATGACATTACTCCATTGTGTGGGTTGATGATAGAAAACACCGATATTCGCTAGGTCTTATATCACATTTGATTCCGCATGCCGATTATGAAAGATATCGAATCGGTTCATGACTTCTAGGAAAGGTTTGCTGGGTTATCCGACGCCAACCATAAGAACAATATTATGATGTTGTGTCTCGCCCATATAACAACAACTGTATATATAAGTGTATGCTGGCAACCATTTGTTGAACAGTAGCATTGGATGGAGCAATCAATGTTTATCAGGGGGTGGCCCACAACAAATTGGCAGCGATATACAATAAATACATACGGACAAAGCGCCCATTATCTGAAAAAAACCGATAGTCCCTGCCATAAATAAGGCAATAACAAGAACACAAACATGATGTCGATGCAACAATTGATAAGTTAAAACGGAAATGAATGGATCGATGACTTACCCCAAAGTCGGATAAATCAGAACGACTTCCCCATAATTCAGTATACCCTCGGTAAATAGTGTCTACTTTGACCTGTCACGGAGGCACATGTCAAGTTGACCTTAATGAAACCGGTGACATTTTAGATTCACTGGGTCACTAGCAGATTCAAAATGTCATCTCGTGTCGAGAGCTCATCTTTTTTTCTAATTGTTTACTTGGGCTACAGGCTGTTCACCGGGTTACTCTGTACAGCACTGTCACTGCGTAATAGTTCAGACTTGTCGCGCCGTTGACAAGAGTTGTCCTGACTATCTTGACTGCCATGCACTAGTTCTTCCAAATCAGCTACGCTAAGAAGTGTTGATGAAATGCAGTTTCTAATGAGGTGATGTTCACAGCATGTTTCGTTGTTTCTTTGAGTGGTTTTAAAATAGAGCCAGATGGAGAGGGGTCAGTCTCGAGGCCTACAATGACGGGTCAGTATGGCCTACGCGTCTTCGTGTGTCAAGTGGTTTATAAGTGCGGCACTGGGTCCATTGTCGGCGGCATCTCATCTAGCGTTCATTGTCTCAATCATATACGCCAGTGTTGAGGTGTTCCTGTTTTTTTATGCATACATACAGAGACAGTTGTAGAACAGTGGACATTTTAATATACGTATACGTTTGCACACACACACACACGCGCGCGCGCGCGGACGCACGCACTCTCTCTCTCTCTCTCTCTCACGCACACACACACACACACACACACACACACACACATCACTCATTCTCTCTCTCTCTCTCTCTCTCTCTCTCTCTCTCTCTCTCTCTCTCTCTCTCTCTCTCTCTCTCTCTCTCTCTCTCTCTCTCTCTTTCTCTCACACTCTCTCTCGCTCTCTTTGTCTCGCTCTCTCTTTTTCTGTCTCTCTCTCTCTCTATCTCTCTCTCTCTTTCTCTCTCTTCCTCTCTCTCTCTTTCTCTCACACTCTCTCTCTCTCTCTCGCTCTCTTTGTCTCGCTCTCTCTTTTTCTGTCTCTCTCTCTCTTTCTCTCTTTCTCTCTTTCTCTCTTTCTCTCTTTCTCTCTCTCCCTCTCTCTTTCTCTCTCTTTCTCTCACTCTCTCTTTCTATCTCTCTCTCTCTCTCTCTCTCTCTCTCTCACTCTACCTCCTTCTCTCTCTCCCTCTCTCTCTCCTCTCTCTCTCTCTCCTCTCTCTCTTTCTTTCTCTCTCTCTCTCTCTCTCTCTCTCTCTCTCTCCTCTCTCTCTCTCTCTCTCTCTCTCTCTCTCTCTCTCTCTCTCTCTCTCTCTCTGGTGTACAAAGTTATCTTTGTGAAGTGATTACGTATACCTAAAAGCCCACTCATCTGAGCATGTTCATGCCTCGTGGTAATCGAGCATCACCCACAAGTGGCGTTTGACACAAGGTTAGAGGGTATGTACAAATTAAAACTTAACCTGTCTTGTGTCACGTACGGGAATTCTGTTAAATTTTTCATTCGAATTCAAAATGAGGAATGATTTCCGACGATTTCAAGGAATACATAGATCTATTTGTGAGTTTATTTATGTTACGCTTAATTAATTGTGTATGTATGTGGGGCATTATCAGATGTCGGCATACTTTTGATATTCCAAACGTTTGATATGCTCTCGTTGCTACTGAAATCAACAGAAACAAAAAATATACTGTGTATCGCATGCGCTTTATTGTAAAGGTAATATATTTATCATGATCTATAGTTTAGTTTTGTAGCGCCTTTGAGCAAGTATTTTACTCGGATACATGGCGCATAATAAATACTTAAATTATTATTAATATTATTTGTTTGTTGACAATTGGTTATGATGAATGAAATTAGCTTTCCACAAATATCACAAATCACCAGTTTTGCCTGTCACACTCAATACACACTTTTCATAGAATGGTCATAAACAAAATTAAGCACACACATTTGTCTTTGTTTTATGTCAGTACCTTGTCATAGTAATACTGTAGAGTTGTTGTGCAGCTGTTAGATGCAACACTAATTTCAGTAAAAAAAATCTTAGATATATGCGATGTTCGTTCCTAGAGCTATTACTCCATAACAACAACAACAGATTAAACAACCTCGTTAGACTGTCAGTCACAGATAGGAGCTGTTGACGCGTGTGCTCCGTTTGGCACTGTCGGCAATCGATGCGAGTTGGTTTTATAGTTTTTCTTTCTGCGAAATACATTTAAAATGTTATCATTCGCGTGTTTTTTACAAAGTCAACCCAGTGACGCAATTTCGGTAATGAATCAACTAATAATTTATTTATCTAGCTTTATATTTAGACATGATAACTACTATGTACACATTCATCTGTGACATGTTTTTTGTTAATAGATTACCTAAAGCTGAACTTATATCTGTCTGAATATACAGTGTAAACTATGGTATCGGCCATACCAATCAACTCCGCAATTATGCGGAGTTGTCTAGTTTGATTAATAATACATGATTAGGAATATATATAAAAAATATGCCTTGTCCGCATATCGCTATTTACATGTAAAAAAATTGAAAGTATCTACAATCTACGTACATGCGATACATATACATTTGCATGGTTTTAATTAATAATTCATACAGTTCTCAGTTTTGGTAAACAAACAGCAGCACGACGATTTATCATTCATGGGATGTTGAGGAGCTATCCAATTTGAAAAGTCGAAAAAATAAGTAAAATTTGCCATTCTTAAAAGCAAAACCCCCTAAAGTATTCACAACGCTGATAATGACCCATGTACATATGCGCGTATGAATATGTCATGTACATACGAGTATATTTGTGTATGTGTGTATGTATGTATGTATGTATGTATGTATGTATGTATGTATGTATGTATGTATGTATGCATGTATGCATGTATGTATGTACGTATGTACGTATGTAATATGTACGTATGTAAGTGTGTATGTGTGTATGTATGTATGTGTGTATGTGTGTATGTTTGTATGCGTGTATGTATATATGTATGTGTGTATGGACTACGGATAGATTGGGCTCGTCACTCCGGGAGGACAACTTATCTAGGAGACGGAAAACTCTAATTTAAAACCTGGGTAGTTGTGGCTCATCAGCCTTGGAAGGCAGCTCAACTAGGAGAAGGAAAACTCCGGTTTTAAACCTCCGCTGCCTTGCGGCTATACTCACCTATAGGAAAGGCTTCGGGAGTAAACCCTTAGGAATAATCAGGAGTCGGAGCCCCAAAGGCTGTTCGACGTTGACTTTAACATTCTTGTCCATCAGCTGCATGAAGAGGGGGAACACGCTGCATGGGCAACAGCTCGTTCTTCATATTATCTAGCCCAGGCTAGCGCCCTTGAGAGGACACTCCAGCTTCGCCTTACAATGTTGACACAACACGGGTAGCAGCAGTCACCGAATATAAATCACTCCGCTGGATTGTCGTAAAGCGTGGCTTCCGACGGTGAGAGACGTCTTCGGACTTCACTGGACAGCTACCGTCCGCCTTAAGCTGGGCAGCCTCCAGTCAATAAGATGCTGTCCCGCCACAGTTTGCCTTCCGCATTGAGTACATGGGTGTCAGGGAAAACCTGAAAAGCTGACTGAAAACACCGTACCAAGCAACAACAACAACAACAGTGCAAAGAGACCAACTCTAAAACTGGGATGTTAGAATGTTCGGACTATACTGACAGGCATGTGCGGAAATTTCCGAAACATCGATAATGTCAGGAAGACGGCTATGATAAACGATGAACTAAGGAGACTTCATGTGGACATAGCCACTCTCCAGGAAACACGACTGGCAGGCTCAGGTAAGCTGAGAGAGAAAGGCTACACCTTTTTTTCTGGCAAGGGAATGTTCCTGATGAACCCAGAGAGCATGAAGTGGGCTTTGCAGTAAAGAATTCTTTGCTGACGGTGGTGGAATCAGGCGACAACGGGTCAGAGCGGTTGCTAGCTATTCGACTTCGTACCACTGAAGGCCATGTTACCGTCATCAGCGTGTACGCTCTCACACTGTGCTCCGCATCTGACGCTAGAGACGGGTTCTATGAAAACCTAGATGCAATCATTAGAAACATCCCCGGACAAGAACAACTTATTCTCCTGGGAGACTTCAACGCCAGAGTGGGCGCTGACCATGACTCATGGCCCTCTTGCCTGGGCCATTTCGGAGTTGGAAAGATCAACTAAAATAGGCAACGACTCCTTGAGTTCTGCGCCTATCATGACCTTTGCGTAACCAACTCCTACTTCCAAACCAAGCCTCAGCACAGGGTCTCGTGGAGACACCCTCGTTCAAAACATTGTCACCAGTTGGATATGATCATTGTCAGACGCTCATCCCTTAAGTTCGTTCTCCTCACACGCAGACTGCGACTCTGATCACTCCTTGGGATGTTGCAAGATCAGATTGCAAATAAAGAATCATCATCGCTCAAAGCAAGTACAACATGAACAATATTGATTTATTTCATCATACGTGCTACCGTATTTGTCACATCGACATTAGAGATATTACGCTTTTACAAATTATCGGTCGAGAGATCCGGCCAGCGTAACAATATACATATGGCAGGCGTATGTAATTCTTCGTCTGTTTCGCCGTTTTATCTTAAAATTGCACATTTTTGAAGAAAATTTACTATCAAGTTGACGAAAATGACATATAGTGTATGGGGCATGCTGATTCACATGTAATTTGAATTTTAAAAAGTTGATGATCACAACTTGCAACTTTAAGACGCGTTACACTTTACTCCTTGACTTATATGTTCAAACGAACAACATGTCGATTTTTGTGGCAAGTATTCTGACCAGTAACAGTTGTACTGACCGAGGTATATTTAAAGTAATTGTAAGAAAAAAGTTTTTGAATGTCGTAGCAATCATCCAGTAATTCACTGTGGACGAAATGAAAGTAAGTTGTTTAAAATTATATTCATTTCTACATCATTCTGAGTGAACTTCTTTTGGATATTGAATCAGCCGTTTCAATCACTGTTTCGTCGTCCTGCCGACGAATCACATACTGTTTCGATAAGATAGCGCCACTAATGTTGATCTACATTACTCATCGTGATGGTATTCCATGTCAGTCAGGGCGCATGTGTTTCTCCACCGTCGTACCCACGTTTCTTTGCGGCGACACCTTCTCCTTTTAGCTATTATCTGTCCACGGGAGGAATGACTTGGACAGTATGCCAGTGAGCATTCGACAAACGCACATTTCCACCTCTGTCATTCGCCAATATTGCCAGCGATAATGTGTTTGTGTTGCGATACAATTCTTCCATGGCGATCGTGTTTGGCCAAGTACGCAACGAATCTTCTGGAGATACCCGTTCAGGAATGTATCAAGCGAAGGTTCTAGTTCGGCGGTATGAATTGGTACTCAGAGCCGCATAGAAATACGCTGAGAACGTTACGGTTGTACATTTTCAGGATTGTTTAGATTTGACTCAACAGTTTTGATTCAAGGCATCCTCGCGCGCCAGGGGTCGCTGCTGCTGATTACGTCAGTGCCAGCCAACAGTACCCCCTGGCTGATCGCTTTGCGAAATTCTGAATTTAAGCTTAGCCTATGAAATCGTTCACTAGATCAGTGGATGTCGGCAGGTCAAGTGGTCATAATAAAACTAATTTCAACCAACCGTGGATCGTGTTACATGCAATGTTTAGGAAGTAGAAGCAATTATTCGAATACACGATACCGCTCAGCGCTGCTCATGCTAATGGGCGAACGGGTCATTATATATTGGGATTCCCAAATTGGGACGGGTAGTTGCGCTGTTCTCAAGAGTGATGCAGTCGCGACTGGCGAAGTCAATTACTAGTTTGCTCAGCTAACTTCCGCACTTCGCGTAGGGGATCAGCCAGGGCTAGTTTTGCATGGCAAACAGCCCTGGCTTGCGATGATGATTCAAGGTGGAAGTCAGCATTTCAAAAGTCTGACTGGCCTTATTGACATTCAGTCGTGGCATCACTCTCCAAATATCCAAGTGTTCTGACTTTATTTCACAAGAAATGAATAGCAATAACTTGCACCTGAACATCTCCCAAAACATCGTTGCTGATATTGGTAATGGGGTTGTTTATCTTGTGATTATCCCATATCGGTTTGGTCTTTGCTGTTTGTTAGCATGTATTATTGCACGGACTTGTGGTGGATAAGAATGAAATATTGTCTGCATAGTGCACCTCTTCCAGAAGTGAGACAAATGTCCGTCTGATGTCCCTATTTCCACATTTCGAGCATTCTCTGAACAACCAGTCACAGGCACGAACGTAAGGCACCGGGGTGAAATTGAGAACATGTTTCAGCCGATTACTGCAATCAACTTGCCGAAATAATTTAATTCTAGTAACCGGATTCCGTTGCTTAACAAGCTTTTGTGAAGCGAAGTCTCATTGACTAAATATGCAATAAGTCATGCATCTAATATGTGAACAGTGTCGTCTCTCACATTTCACTTGATTTCGCAACATATTCAAAACAATATAGTTTCACATGTGCGTGCGCATGCAAACACACACGCACACATGCACGCACGCATACACACTCACATACATGCACACGCACGCACACACGCACACACACACACACACACACACAGCTCTATGTATATCCAAAATCGTTGTGTCTCCCACCATGACGAAGTTCATCACGATACCACCTTGGTTCACTCGAAACGAATTTACTTATATATATTTTCATGTCTTATAAAAATCTTATAATTGCTATTCATGATAGTTCCTTTTATGTCATGTTTTTTCAGTTTTCCTTGTAAAGTGTATCGTACTTTATATTTAAAAAAAACTCTGGTCTACAGTCAAAGTACTTCGGGTGAACCTGGGAAACCTGTTATTTTGCGATGCGTCTGTATGATTCTACTAACTAGTGGTTGGGCAGTGCGAATCGGCACAGCGGGAATATGGCATAAGAATATTTGTTTTATTATGATTGCGTCCCGGCCATTTTGAATATCAACCATAGCAAATCGTTCTATAAACAGGCAGCTCAGAAATGCGTTCATTGTGCATTTCGGGGGGGGGGGCAATGTTTAATTAATTAAACACAAAATGCAATGAAATTATTCAAACATTTGATCGACCAATGTTTGCATTATGTTGCTAGCATTGGAATTGTTTTAATATATATTGTTGTGCACTATTTGTTGACCCAATAATCCATTCAATATGTACGAATGCGTTGTCGTGAATATGTGGTTGTCTGCAAAATCGCTGTCGACGCATGTAGCCACCGATTATTTCGGGTAGCTTCTGTTGTCTTTATAATGCAGCAGCAATTGCACAAAGAGCCCACGTGTTGCATTCCTCGTTGTTACGATTGTATTTAATGATTTGTGCAGTATTAGTAAAAAGCGTTGATTCGCTTAGTTAGTCTCAATGTAAACTACAAATGATCCCTTCAAATAGCCTACAAAGTACATTGCAATTTAGTCGCAGTTCACATTATAAAGTACTTCAGCGACCCAAAATCATGTACGATCAGTCATCAACTATTAGAAGTTCCAAACGATGCCAATACAACGTGGACAATTCAAATACTGACGACGAGACACATACTCCATGTTACTGAGGAAGTATAACAGACTCCATGTTACTGAGGAAGTATAACAGACTCCATGTTACTGGGGAAGTATAGCCGCTCTTAATACACAGACAAGGATGCAGGAGCCACTGCGAACGAGCTGTCCCCAGTCTTGCTCCGCATGCGCTTCAGTTCCAATCAGTTACTGCTGGCAGGGCGCAGTCCTTGCCTGTTGGTATGACTGCACGATTCACACATATAACACTGGGCCAAATTGGTGTCCTGTAACTTACGCTAAATTTAATCCATAACCAGCTACTTTGTGGACAGTTCCTGTTGATAACATTTGTGCTGTATTTTAGGCCCGTGAAGAAAGAAGAGACACAAAAAGCATCCTGCCTGGTTATCGTTGTTTACAAAAAAGTGTGGTTGTGCATGGTGGATAACGTAAGTTATAGTGTCCACCATTTAATTTCAGGTCCAGAGTGCTCTGATCATTCTTAACATTTTAATAGTCTTTTGGTTGGATTCTGATGAGGTACTAGTATACATCAGTCAAGCAAATTTTTATTTCTGAAGGTTTTCACATTCTCATATTTTAGTTAAAAGACATCATGTAACTTACATCAGGAACTTCACGTGACATTGCGCCACATAACAGTGAGTAAAGAGATCTTATCTTCTCCTTTAATTTTAGGTGTATATGTATCTTGGCTACCATCTAAGAGTTTTTTATTTAGTTTAAGCATTTTTGTTTTTTGCACTTTTGTTTTTGTTTTTGGTGTTCATTTCCTCCTTTTTGGCCCAGTATTGTGCGACTTCACATATAGAAAGGCGCTTCGTCATGCATGACATTGTATATCATGCTGCGTTCCAATCACCTCGTGTATACCGTTAATACGACTTCGTAACCTCTACTTGACCCAGTTGCATAAATTTACAAGTGATAAGCTCGAGGAGCTCGTGAACTTTCCAGTTCGCTAAGTCGTTTTTTAACGACATAAACCAGCTACTTGAAATCGAATCTGCGTGCCACGGGCAGGCAGTGAAGTTGTGTGTAACAAGGGCGTGGCACTGTCGCTATCATTGGTTGGTTGGTTGGTTTGGTTGGTTTGGTTGGTTGGTTGGTTGGTTGGTTGGTTGGTTGGTTGGTTGGTTGGTTGGTTGGTTGGTTGGTTGGTTGGTTGGTTAGTTGGTAGGTGTGTGGGTGCAAGCTGGAGCAAATATTCAAACGCAAATATGTTTAAAGACAATTACTACGTTAAATGAATATATCACACAAATAAGTAGCATATGTAAGTACAACAAATATCTTAAATATATTGAATTGTGTTGATACCATAGACAGAGAGAATTAAACAACTTAAAACTAACTGAACTATTACTTCTACTAAAAATAGTAAAATGCGTTCCATTAGCAATTCTATTCTATATATATTTGTTTTAGTAAGGTTATGAATGTTTCATCGGAGTTGGCGTCCCTGAATGCGAAAGGTAGGGGAATCCTTGGTATCGGCCTTGTCACAGAACGGGGCCGGCGACAATTACTTGACTTAAACGCCTAGACCAATATGACCCTCGCGTTCGTCCTGGATGTCACACCCTGCTATGCCATCCTGTCTAGAGCACACCGCTCTGCTGTTAAAAAGTGGGAGTCCACTGTCCCGTCTCACTTGGTCACTCCGCCTACAGGTTGTAGCATCGGTAAACGAGAGTTAAAACAAGGGCGAACACCAACATAACAAATTATGTTCTGACCAAACGTGTCCCGCAACCTGTAATTTCGCAAGCTCTTTCTTTGTCGAAATAATACATACACTTGTACTATGTTACCATTTTAATATAATTAACACAACTAAACTGCGTTTGTTGCTATTGTCCCATCTACCAATATTACTACGGGTTATGTTGAGCCAACATTTCTGTGGGTGAAACTATTGGTTTCCTGACCAAAACGTTGCCATCTTTTTTCTGGTACGTTGGACAGCCTTGCTGGAGGTGTTTCACGGTTAGTGGATGAGTGCCACAAGGACAGTGTTACCCTTTTAAGCATACCACTCAACTGGATTGTCTCCTGTCGTGATAACGTAATTCTTTGTAATGTTGAGCAATTCTTCCATGTCCGTACAATCATTGATTTATTGGCCAACATAGTACCTACGCGCGCAACGAGGGAGTTACAATGTCCTGTCAGAATCGACATTGCACCCAGGGTGAATTGCAAAATAGCTCAAAATAATCAAATGAATGCTACTGTCTCTATGTTAGGCCTACTCAGAGTAGTTGTGAAACATGTGGCAATTGATCTTTTAGTCAACGTTTTTCTTTCAACACTAAAGTTAAGTTCTTACATATAGCGCAGTATCCAGTCCTCAGGACTGCTCAAGACGCGTTACACTTTACTCCCTGGCAGACCTGTTCAATAGAACACCATCTTGACTTCTCTGGGAAGTTTTCATATAATATATATGTTTGCTAAGATTATTTTTTTAAAGTAAGACTTTTATTAAATGTATGTTCTAGTAACTACAGTGTTACGGTGCACTGGACAGTACATAGTCAGAAACTCATCCTTTCACTCTGGCCCAAGCTAGTCAGAAGTTACAAATAGTTAATCACGGGTTGCCGCAGTATCGGACGCCATTTTGAATTCAGCAGTTAGCTTAAAACAAACAAGTGCACTCGACTTAATAAAAGAATGCGGATTTTTGTTGAAATCGTCAAAAGAATTTACTTTGGTTTTAACTTGTGAGATAATCACTTTACCATTCACACATACGCACGAACAAGTGGTTTAAACAGAAATGGACTCAACATTGATTAAAAGATGAGTGAAATAAGAAAACTGAGCACTTTGCCTGCAATAACACCATTACATATTTATTACAAAAATATGTTACACTTTACATACATTCCAATATAAAATAACCTTGAAATTACAAGAATAATAGGAGTTAATAGGTCTCATGTGAACTTACATGAGCAGACATGGGTCAATTGCAACTGAATATGTACTTGTTCTACTCCTCTAATATGTATGCGAGCTAAAATTTTATTTGTCATTCGAGACTGTTAAAATGTTTAGCTGTTGTAACAAACGGACCATCAAATAAAGGTGACCGACATATTAAATGAAATAATTAAACTGACTAACTAATATTATTTTGACAATTACATTTTTAGTTAACGTCATACATTTTTAGGTAAACTGAAGTAAAGTATTAGATTTATATTATACCATGTCAATATACAAAATGCATACAAATCAATATAACATTTAGTAAGGCGCTTGGTTTTTTGGCAGTAAACTCCTGTTTTGAACAAACTCAGTGCAATCTCGCCCATCATTTCGTACCCTACACTGTACAAATGTAGTGGAAATGTTACTATCAACAACGAAGGAATTTCTAAATTCCTGTGGCACATCAAACGTTTTGGAAGACCGGTAAGGCTAAATGGGTAACAGCCAATAGACGTACCCTTTAAGTAATCAACAATTAACATCACATTGTGAAACATTGACAATGAATTCCTGGACAGCACAACATGTAAAATTACAATGCAGACAACAGCTCTTATGTAATATAAAGCAAGCCAAGAGTTTTGCATTCACAAACTCTGCACTCTCTCTTCTGCTTACTCCATGTGCGTCGTCTTCATAGTGTCAAATGGTGCAATGGAAAAGACCTAATGCAACCCGTGCTGTTAATAAATAGCGATAAATACATACTTCCTAAACAACACTGTCACATCATCACACGTATAAACCACACTTCAGTTAGTAGTATAAAATTCATAAGAATGCTTAAATATATGTCATGGCAAAATGTTTGTGTAACAAAACAACAAATCTATTGCTCATTACAGATCCTCCTTCTCAAGAGTTGTTATTAGTACAAAAGTAAGCCTAACTCTGATGTCCAGAGACAATGGTTATCTACAGAAACATGTCACAGTTAATGAAGCAAAGCATAGGGTAATTATATAGGGCATAGCAACACATAAGTCTATGACTTCAGCTATGTCCTTTCAGCAGCAGCAGCAACAAACCATACTGTGCATGTATTATGTTGTTGTTGTTGTTGAATAAACGTTCATTCATTCATATATACCTGTATGTATATATAACTATATATATATATACATTGTATATAATTAGATGTATATATATATATATACATATAATTATATACAATGTATATATATATACTATACATTGTATATAATTATATGTATATATATATACATATACATATAATTATATACAATGTATAGTGTTATATATATATAACACTATATAATTATATATTTTATTATATATATTGTATAATTATATATGTATATATATATATATATAATATTAACTATATATATATATATATACATGTGTACATATACAATACACACATACATACACACTTATCTATATATGATTTATTTTGTAGTTGAGCGACCGTGTTTTGAAAAACAAAGAATAGACCACTTCAAAAGAAGGCTTGGATTCATAATTTCTTCACCAGGGTACCCCCGTCCCACACCCACCCCACTCTCAAGGGACATTTTTCACACTTCAGACCCAGAAACACAATTCTGTTTAAACCATAAAATCACATGATCTCCTTGGTTTTTGTGTCGCAGCAACAAACAGACTCATCCCAGCATGCACCAGCACAGGTAGTAATGGTCAGTATTTATAATAAATAGAAATAACTTGACACATTTAGATGGGATAAACCACAGAATTGTATACTGTCTATAGTCAATAAAAAGCCTCTACTTGTTTAGTGTATAAAGGCTCGTTGTATTGATCATAAAGTCATGTTGTGTAGTATAAACACTACCTATTATAATATATTGACAGCCCAAAGGTGTTTTAATGAGCTACAGTTAGTAAATGCAAATGCCAACTGGTTGTCATTATCAACCTTATCATTCAGCTTTCAGTGTAAACCTGATAAGTGGGTTGATAAATTCATATTAAACAATAATGGTGAAAATTAAATGAATACATTTCGATTTAAACAGTCAACGTGCGGGAATAGAAACACCACTATTTATACAAAACATGGTTTTATAATAAAAACAATCACGCTTTCTACATTTAATTAACAAAACTGTGGTCGTACCTGCAATATGTAAAGCATAGTGAATCCTTAGTCTAAGCAGCAATATTTATAATTCCACATCGTGGTAATTGTGCATCTGTGTGGAAAACAAGTAACTATCTGCCATTAATTTTGTGCAGATGGCGAAATGACAACGAGAAAACCACTGTCTCCCAATAACCCTTGACGTTTCGAGTTTACCCCTCAAAGAATGCTGGGAACAGACTCGAGAATGCACCTTGCATTATAACTCAGGCATTCATGAGTTTGTTGCATGCACCTTGCTCCTTGTCATTAGTTCTACGATGAAGGTCACTTTGTGTCAATGTCACGACACACCAGCTAGACGACACCTGACACAATGACACTGGTCAATGTCATGATTGTTGAAAATGTTGACACGTCAGAATGAGTTTGCTGACACTGTGGAGTGTCAACTCTGGAGGATGGACATGATGTTGCCACGACGTTGGATGGCAACGCTCCCTGGCAGGATGTTTGGCATGCCTTCCAGGAAACTCACCTCCACGCTCTGTTTGTTCATGTGGGTGATCACTCTGAAACACGGTCACATGACACAGGTCAAGCGGTCACAATAGAAAACATAGGTTCATGAACATGATCACATGATACAGGTCAAAATTAGAATGGAAGATACTGGTTCACGGGCATGGTCACATGATACAAGTCACAACAGAAAATATCAGTTCACGAGTAGCCATGTTGGTCAATACATTTTTGTTAAGTATACACAACAACGGTCACTTTAAAGCTGCCTCCTACACTGGCTTAGCCCATCACAAATATGCTATTTCATATCCAAATATGTAATGTTAAATAGAAAATAATATCTGCAGTCATTTTAATAAAAAAAGTGCATACATTTGTATAAATAGTCAAAGGACTTGACACTGGCCATTACATCTTGTAACTGCCCAAAGCCAACTGCCGGGTCGACATATAAGCCTTCAACCCATTGAATTTGTCCTTCACATGGCTTTTGTGAGAGCAAGAAAAGTTAACAGCATCAATGCAGAAACACATGGATAATTGTATCATACATTCACGCGAAAATCCCAGTTTTAAGGACCACATGAACCAGCATGTTGTAACGGATACAAGGCAGTTTTTTTTCACAAAATGAATTTGAAATCAATGCAGGGAAAACTCATATTCAGGAAACACAAGGGATCTGGGGACTGTTTGACTAAGATAAGACACAAGGGATCTGGGGACCGTTTGACTAAGATAAGACACAAGGGATCTGGGGACTGTTTGACTAAGATAAGACACAAGGGATCTGGGGACTGTTTGACTAAGATAAGACACAAGGGATCTGGGGACTGTTTGACTAAGATAAGACACAAGGGATCTGGGGACTGTTTGACTAAGATAAAACACAAGGGATCTGGGGACCGTTTGACTAAGATAAGACACAAGGGATCTAGGGACTGTTTGTCTAAGATAAGACACAAGGGATCTGTGGACCGTTTGACTAAGATAAGGCACAAGGGATTTGGGGACTGTTTGACTAAGAAAAGACACAAGGGATCTGGGGACTGTTTGACTAAGATAAGACACAAGGGATCTGGGTACTGTTTGACTAAGAAAAGACACAAGGGATATGGGGACTGTTTGACTAAGATAAGACACAAGGGATCTGGGGACTGTTTGACTAAGATAAGACACAAGGGATCTGGGGACTGTTTGACTAAGATAAGGATCAAGGGATCTGGGGACTGTTTGACTATGATAAGACACAAGGGATCTGGGGACCGTTTGACTAAGAAAATGAGCCGATAAGGATAATCCATTAATAAACATAGGATACTATTTCCATTACACACTGGTGAAAGTATCCTGGTGGCGCGTCCTGGTGTTGACTGGTTTCAATATATAAGATCACTGCTAAGGATCAAAATTGAATTCAAAGAGCAAAATCAGGCTTACAAACTCACAGGAATGTTAGGGAAACTGTCCCCGAGTATTAAAGACAATGCACAGTTAATAAATAAGACTCAACATACAGTTTGTGTTCACGTTATAGTTTACGTACACTTTTATGCGTGACATCTAAACTGCCAATAAACCCTCGCATCTCAACCACCAATTCTCCAGATCGCTAATGATACATACTTTGTTCCAAACTGGATTTGCGGCTTCTTGCTGTTGGTGCCATCTACCTGCAGGAATAGTTTGGCAACGATTTCGATGACGTGATCACTGCTGACAAGGAAGTCTCCCTTCTTCATTATGTTGCCGCCGTTCTCCTGCTGCAAACACAAGTCACATCCAATAGTACAATATGCCTTTTAGAGGTCATCTCATCAGAACATTGGTGTCCGATATCAGACAAAATTACTTTCATCTGGCGTCACCCCCCACCCCCTCCCTCCAGACAAAAGTGTGTAAACGTTGACACGATGATACAAATATATTAACAGTATTGGTCAGAAGCATAAAATATCAACGTCCGACGCCAGACAAAACTGCCTCAGACCCCCCAAATGAATGCAATTATGTCTGATATTGGACATCAACATTCTGAAATGATCCCCTACAGGCTTAACAAGACCTCCATTGAAAGGAAAACCCAGATGGAAAGTTGACAAGGACACCGAGTTCATACATGTAAAATATGGTAGCCAGACAATTTGGTAAAGGACACTTTGGCCGTGGACAATTGGATTTCAGACATTTTGGTAATAAAGCGTTTCGGTAATAGGACGTTTTGGTAATAGGACATTTAGGTAATCAGATGAATCTTTAAAGGTGTACCTCTATAGAAACTATTTAGAAAACTTGGTGGTAATAATAATTGAATGCAAATGAATGTTAACTATGGTTGTGTTGTTGAGTAAGATTTGATTTATCATGTAATTAACTTAAAGAAACCTTACAAGATATGCCATATGAATAATAATAAATAATAATAAATTACTAAAAATGTCCTATATATGTGTATATCTTTAAAATAAGCAAACAATTCTGATTATTTCCATAAGTTTTACTGAAATCTCCTATATTACCAAAATGTCAAATTACCAAAACATCCTATTACCAAAATGTATGTTGCCCAACTGGCCATGAATAGTGTCCTTTATCGAAATGTCGTGGATTCATAAAATACAACTTATGGCATAAATGTCATGCCATTTCTATTTTGTTTACATTTTGATTTAATTTATTTAGTATAACAATGTAAAATATAAATACAGAGTATGTTAAATATACGTGTATGACACATGAAAGTTCAATCACTTGTTTCTAATGACGTTCCGTTGAAATCTGTTGAAGTTTGCAGTGTTGAGTAAATAGTTAGGAAGACCTATGAATGTGTTATGCAAATCATAGGTGTTACGTTTGGACGTCAATCCTAAACGTTATTGTTGACATTGAATTATTAGGACAAAATAAAGAGTTTCCGGGGCAAAACGCGATATATCCATTTTCTTGGTTTTGAGAAAAAGTCACTTCTTCTAAACATTTGTTGCAGATTTGTTATGCATAATGTAATATTAAATGCTTTTGTTATTAAAACATTGTATATCCATACTGCGTGCGCCATCATTCCACGTAGCTGCATGTGCAGCGCGGCAATGCTAATTGGCTAAAAATGCATATATCAAGTTTTGATTAAAAAAACTGGATAGCTCTTATTGCATTTTGAAAAATACATTCTTTTGTTTAATGGAGATTTATTGCATTTTGGTATAAATTCGATAGTTTCCTAGCTCAACAAACATTTTGTCTTTGGGCAAAATTTCAAAAATGGCATTTATCGCATTTTGTCGTGAAACGCTTCAAATGTATAATGTAACAAAGCTGCAACTCAATCTAAACATTGAAACTTTGAGGAGTCTCTAAATGCACAACAACCGAAAGAAAGAGTTGTGAAGGTTACCATGGTGATATGGAAGATGATGAGATGGTCACTGAAGGGGCTGAGAGAGAGAGCGTCCACTTCAGTGATGGGCACACGGTACTTGACCGCCATACTGTGATGGTCCATTATCAACAGATCAGTGTTGGTCATCACTAACAGCTGTGGCACCATCTGGAGGGAAACAACAGAGTTAACACACACAAATTTAGTGTTTAAAAGCAAAACAGCACAAACATGGTTGACCGCCAGGTGGCAGCACTATTCCGATACATTGGGTGATATTGGTGTGGCACCATCTGGAGGGAAACAGCTGAAATAACACACAGATTTAATGTTTAAAAACAAAACGACACGGTTTTGTGACATATTCTGTATATAAGACAACACTAACCACTAGATGGCAGCACTGTTGTGACACATGAGTGACATTGATGTTAACATAACTCTGTTTCACTTTACTGGTCGAAAATGTATGCGAATGTATCAATTAATCAACACAGGAAAGTTATCTTAAAATTATGCATTTTTTTTCCAAAAAGTCGGCACAGCAACAGAAATAGTTCCAATAGTGGATAAGAATGTTATCGAAAATGATCACACTGACAGTACCTTGCCATTCTTCCTGTTCACTTTCATGACGATGTCAGCAAAGGTGAAATCTGGAGTGTCCGACATGACCTTCTTCCACTTGTCGTTCTGACTGAGACTCACGTAGTCTCCCTTGAACGGCCGAGGCACGCTGGTGGGAGAAACAACAAACATAGAGGTACCTTCATATGTAGCACAGTATCCAGTCCTTAGGACTACTGAAAGCGCTTTACACTTTACTCCCTGGCAGACCTGTTCAATCGAACATCATCTCGACTTCTCTGAGAAGCAGTCCAACACACTGCAATTAATGTGCGAAGACTATTCGTAAACAAATATCACCACTATCTATAGACAGGTGCTCATTTATACAGCTGAGTGAACTGGACCAATGTAGAGTGAACGAATTTGCACAAGTTTCAACATAGCAGCTCAGGATTCGAGCCCGGGTTCTCTCGATTGAGAGTCTGACACTCTATACACTGCGCCAGTGATTGGTTCATGTCTTTGTCAGTCACGGAGTTTCCTCAAAATAGTATAAATGTTTATGATCAGCATTTTTGAACGAACTTGCCCAAGGTTCAAAACACCAGTGCATTCAAACCCGGGTTCTCTTGACTGAGAGTCTGATGTTCTAGCCACTGCGTCACTGCTGATCACCTACCTGTTGGCATAGCTGGCCTTCTTGTCCTTGAAGAGGTCACTTGCCACAGCCTTCTCCTGCAGCTTCTTCTTTGTCACTTCATCCAGCTGTTGTCTATACTTCCGACACTACAACAAAACACTCTCATGGCTACACGTCTCATTCAAAGTGGCAGTTACAACGACAATGAATATAATTTATTTTGGCCAATGGTCATTGCGTACACGTAGATACACATAACCTAACCAATGGCGAAAGAAAATAATTAACTGATAGTAAATTACACATAAAGACATATTATATATATATATAGATATATATGCATATATATATATATATATATATAGGGGTTTACCAGGATGTTTGTGTTCAAGGGTCCTCGGGACCCCCAGCCTTCTTTTCAGGGGGTCCCAAGCCTGTAGCGAGGGTCCCTCTTATTGCTCTTTTTTAATTGTAAGTATTCTTTTCTAAATATCACAACTTATACAACCCATGTAAACCCGGTTATTATTATTATTAGTTTGATACTAACAAAAACTTAACAAAATAACGTGCTTTGTTACAATACACTGTTTTATTTGTTGATATTTTCCCTTAATAATCGATGTAATTTTGGAAGTTAGAGTAGCCTTCTTCACTTATGAGAGGGCGTGCTAGTCTGCTAGATGCCTTGGCATACGTAAATTATGTAAATGTCACATTGGGAGATCTCCTAAGGCAAAGCTAAGAATATCGAGGAAGCCACGAGTCACTTTGGAAGGCTCTTGAATTTATTTCGGTGGCGGGAAACCTGACCGTGGTGATGACAGTAGTATTGGAATAACCAATAGGCAACAGTTGGAACTGTGCATTACTTTGTGAACACTTAGTGTAGAATCCGGGCCCACCCCAATGTCGGCATTATGACAGTTGTGCTTAAATATTATACCTCAATGCATTTATTCCATCATTTCATATCATTTCAGGAATATATTGTCCCAAATAGCACTCGTCCCAGTTTGAATCAGCGTGCGTCGCTGCGGTTGTGAGTTACTGCATGATTAAATCACATGTTGACGCAAACCGCAGTGCTGTTTGGGCCTCAAAAGTGCCCTCAAATCAATATTTTATAACAATGTACTGTATATCTGAAACAATGTGGAATGATGGCATAAACACACTGAGGTATCAAATCAGTTCGATTGTTGGACGAGTGACTGGCACGTCATTTGTTTGGTGATAACAAGCAATTAGTTATACAAAAGAATATTTGTAAGTCGCTTTGTTTTTCATTGCTATAGATCTAATAAATTAGGAAGTCTTAAAACGCACAACGACTGCGCTCAATCCTTGAACGGACATGTGCACAGATCCGAATCGCATTCTGGTTCGCAAATCAGTCCCTAGAGGCCAGGCCTTGACAATAAGGTTTTGGGGGCCAGTAGATTTGAACAGTTACTGGCCCATCCAGAAAAGTTACTGGCTCTGATTTTGTAAAAACAATATGTTGATACCGAGGTGCCTGTCGGTCGCTTCACTGAAGAAGTCCACAAAGTCTAAGGTTCCCTTGGCTTGGCTGTCCTCAGCACAACAAAAGCATTTCTTGGTTTTGGCTGTGCATGAAGCTCAAATGTTAAGGCAAGTATTGCCAGGATCAGGCATTTTAGACCATAATAAATGTGCATCTGTGTATCATGTTATCATTATGACTGGCGATAACTGATGCAAACAACGAGTGGCTGTCGGTGGGCAACAATGTGAACGCTGTCCCGAGTCCTTGCTCTCGTTCCGCCCAAGGCACAGCTGTATTACAAGATCCACTGCTGCGGCTAGGGTCTTTAGCAATGTTATAAAATGTTTGACAGTATAACAAATTTCCTTGATACCTTTCCATTATGGAATATTATATGCACTAGCGTTTCAACATGCAGACAATTGAGATTGCCTGCCATTCGTAGCCAATGTGTAACAAGACCGCTTATTGGGTGAATAATTAATGACCCCCGCCATTCACCAATCATGCGGGCGGATACAAATGAGTTTCGCAGTGCAAACACGTCATCGTATACGCATGACTAAGTTTGCCGTTATTTAATTAGTTATCACAAAAATATGACAAAACAATCATTGATTTAAATATTAAATAAAAAGATTAGGCTTTAGGGTTGTCCTATTTTTCTAAGTAGGGTCGGGTTACCGGAAACACGATGGTGGTCAATCGGATTGAAAGCAGTGGCCTGGTGGGCCAGTAAAATATTAAAACTGGTGGCCCGAATTGGCCCGACAACCTAAAAAAGGCGCTGGGTCAGCAGGTCAGCAGGTCAGCAGGTCAGTGTTAATGTCGAGGCCTGCAAGAGGCACTTCACAAAACTATGCGCAGGGCAGCGCCACACGGATGATTAGGTACCCGTGTCATCTTGCATCCTGTAAACCCTTGTATATATATATGTATATACATATATATATTTACATACAAACTCCAAGACATTCATGGTGTTATTTGTTAACAGATGATAACTACTAAATAGTGTATTACATTATGTATACTCAATATTTATATTTACGTAGTTTGTGTAGTTGTTACAATATTGTTATATTGACCAAGGAGACAAGTTTAATTATCCTGCTTCATTCCGAATCACGGGTACACTTGTATAGGCCTAATCTATAATTTGATATAGATTTATAATGTCACTGCAAATCTCGTGGTGACAGTGGACCAATTACTCGAAACATATAGTGTAGAAGTCCTGCCCCCAGAGAGATTGGATAGACCACCCAGATCTTTACAACTACGACTTCACAAACTAGCCTAGACACACGCTACCCTAGGAAAACTGGAAAAACAACAAAATAACAACACCAACAGTAACAACACCAACAGTAACAACACCAACAGTAACAACACCAACAGTAACAACACCAACAGTAACAACACCAACAGTAACAACACCAACAGTAACAACACCAACAGTAACAACACCAACAACACCAACAGTAACAACACCAACAGTAACAACAAGGGCACCAAAATCAGTTCAGAAATTTAAAAAACAACTACAGAAAACAAAACCTTCAGGTGGTCTCAGTGCTCAATCAGGGCAACTATTGACCGTTCTTGAGGTAAGAACTTAAAGTAAGAACATGGGCCTGTTACAAGCAGGAACTACATGAGATGTTTGTGCGCCTACCCGCCACTGGTGAAACATGTGCTTGAGGTGTTGGGAGGCCGGCTGGAAGCGGGGGGATGTGTCTGGCCACGTGTCATCCAGCGGAGACAGTGTGGGTAGCTGGGTGCGCAGTCTCTCCAGGTACATGTATTTCTGAAATGAAAAACATTGACTCACCTAAGATACTGCAGTCCATCAAGTTATATTTTGTCTAATTGTTTCCAGCCCTCGGTAACGTTCTATTAACTGACCAGTCCGTAAAGATCGTGGTTAGAATTGTATGGTTTTATGAGGTCTCAACATTATCACCAAGCAGACCTATCTGTGTTGAGGGTGGTCACTGCATGTCGTCCTCGGTGGTTCTTTTACGTCCCAAATTGACACAGGGCTGACATTTACGTGATCCACTAGTCATAAAGTATACACCGTCCCCAATTTTGAGAGCCAGGTTTTTACACCAAATGTACCCTGCCTGATCCGGGGTTTTGAACTCAGAGCCAGGTCAGGCAGATGAATTAAACTCTCCCTCTCTCTCTCTCTCTCTCTCTCCGTCCCTCCCCCTCTCCCCCTCCCTCCCTCCCTCCGCCTCCCTCCGCCTCCCTCTCTCCCTCCCTCCCTCTCCCTCTCCCTCTCCCTCTCCCTCTCCCTCTCCCTGTCCGTCCGTCCGTCCGTCCGTCCGTCCGTCCGTCCCTCCCTCCCTCCCTCCCTCCCTCCCTCCCTCCCTCCCTCCCTCCCTCCCTCCCTCCCTCCCTCCCTCCCTCCCTCCCTCCCTCTCTCTCTCTATCACACACACAGACACACACAGACACACACAGACACACACAGACACACACACACGCACACACTCTCTCTCTATCTCTGTCTCTCTCTCTCTGGTCTGACAAGTGATAGATATGCTATGTGTTATGCCATCACAGCTGTCCACCAATGGCCAGAAAGTAACAAGGAGACACAAATGGCTAGGCAAACTTGCTGGCTGAAAAAAAATACACTGCCACCTAGTGGAGAAGTGGGTAAGTACACACCAGTGCTTGCTGCATGAAGTGAATGATCTTGGGGCCAGCGATTGCCCGGAATTTCCGTCTGAATTCCTTCCGTACTTTCCAGCCTCGACAGAATTTCTGCATGACAATCGTTGCCAATAGGCGGCGCTTCTCCTCACGTAATTGTCGCAGCAATTTCCTCGCCTGAAAACGGAAAATCCAAAAAAGGTGAATGGCACAGAAATTATTTTCAACTTAATACATGGTTTCACTACATGTGATTATTGATTCGTTACTTGTGAATTATTATTTTTTGCAATAGCTAGCACTGTTAATATAACCTAATAAATGATCATGCTTTTTTCAGTGCTATCACAAATACCAAAAATATCAATCGTGTAGGAAAGTATAAAACATTATTCTGAATAGAAGATACTAAAACACATATAAATAATGAAAATGGATGTAGTAAAAATTAATAACATTGATATAATCAATAAAGTAATCAACAAAACACAACATTCAAAATTATGTTTACTTTTAAAAATTAACCCACAACATCCATGAACTACTATTGCAGAATGTTTAATTGAATATATTTAGCACACTGTTAAATACAAATAACTAATTGACTATTGATTCATAACCGTTAATTGTGTTGAACTTCCTATAGACACCATTGCTCCTTTTCAGTATCACAACAGTGAAAAACTTGATATCAGGGGAAACTCTGGTAGTTATTCTTAGCGACCAAATTTGAGTGATGAAAATAAGAATCTACCTTCCATCCCCGGGCGTAGGAACATATGACAAGAGTCGCAGCACGCACTTTCTTGTATCTTTGCCTCGCCTGCAAGAAAGAGTCCCGAGTCAAGTGCCTTCAGTTATGTGATTTAACATAATAGAAATAACGTACAAGATTAATAAAATTATTACATAACAACAAAACTATAACCCACTTTTATTTACACAAAATATAAGCAGGTGACAACATCAAAACAATTTACTTAAATTATTAACAACAAATAATATAATAACAGATTCCTAGCCTGGCTGATAAACCAACGCGGATTTTAATCATTTGCTGACATCAGCTTCTTTTCCCCTAATATTTCCCTTTTTATTTCAATGACTACCGGTACACCAATTAATATTAACCTATCACATGTCTGGTCTTTGACAAAGAAAATACAAAAAAACCTTAACAAACTAACATCGCAAATAAAACGTGCACAGTTTTATGATATCTATCAGCATAATATCTATAACGTATAATCAATTTAAAAAGCTAAAACTTGCAAAAAAATTGAAAACACAAATTTCTACCAACAAAAATACAATGTGCCGATCCTTACAGCATAGCCTCTGCAGAACCGGAAATTCCATAAACTAATTGAAAATTTCCAATTTCTACCAACAAAAATATAACGTGCCATGTCTTACCACGTATCCCCGGTAGAATCGAGCAATGGAGATCTCGGCTGAGCGGAGGCAGAGGTAACGTTGCCGTTGTTTCCAACCTCGGTAGATTTTCTGTAGCAGTGTTGCGAGGATGTGGATCTTTAACAGCCTCTGCTCTTCCATCGCAAACAACTGCAACAGACAATGACAGGGTTTAGAAATGTTGAGCAATTGACGGTATTTCTTTAGTGTGATTTTGTCATTATTCTGAAGAGGCAGTTAACCTGAATCAGTCTTAAAGGTAAGTTCTTATATAACATGTCCATGCTCAAGTTTCATTATTATATAACATGTCCAGTCCTTAGGACTGTCAAGTTTCATTATTATATAACATGTCCAGTCCTTAGGACTGTCAAGTTTCATTATTATATAACATGTCCAGTCCTTAGGACTGCTCAAGTTTCATTATTATATAACATGTCCAGTCCTTAGGACTGTCAAGTTTCATTATTATTATTACATCTGGCATCTGGATAATTACTCAGAAAATCCTACTAGGATAATGCACCGAAGGTTTACTTAAGAGTATCCTTCTCTAGAGTTAGTGAACTCACAGGTTACACATTCACCCCATACGTGTCATCTTTTACTTCCCCGGCACATACACCAGATAGAAGGGACCAACACTTATAGGGTCTCTTCTATAAGACACAGGCGACGGGGGATGAATGACATCACCCAAATTCCTCAACTACAATCGGTACACGATTCAAACCCCAGTTCTTTATATCGACAGTCCAGCACTCAAACCGCTCTACCAGCTCCCCAGATGTGTTTGTCGTACCGTCCGTGGGTTCTTGATGAAGATCTTTGTCTTTCCGAAAGCGACTTCCTCCTCAGCGACATTCAAGTAGGTGAAGATCTCCTGGACACCCTTGGCGGGGCTACCGTACCAGTGGGGCCATGTCGCCTCCGAGAGCATCTTGTAGCGGTACAGGAACACCTCGTACTTCTGACGGAAGGCGTAGCCCGCTCGCCTCACACGAACATTCTCCATCAGACTGGAAGAAAACAAGTCAGTCTTGCTAATAAACATATCAACATTGCAAAATGGGTATTAGGTTGCAAAATTGATCAATAGAATTCAGTAATTGTTAGGATTCCACTGATTGTGAGCTTGAAAACTATACATTATTTGTTGAAATATCTTCAGTAATTTTATATTTATTGCAGAAAGATCAAACAAACGTTAAAACAGTGACTTTTGAGAAAATAAGTCAGACTTGCTACATATACATAATATTTGTTGACACTTTAAAGGGTGATTGTCCCTTCAGTCATATTGCATTGTCATGTTACTTAATATAAACTATATCTATTATAACATATTGACTGCATAAATATGTTTTAATAAACCATTTGTTGTTGTTGAATTTAAGTGTTTCAGGAGGAGGAGGTTTGTTTATGTGGCAACACATCGCTTCAAAAAAGGGTAACCTCATGTCCGATTACAAATGAGATGGATACGTGTATCACGTAATATGTCATCATGCCACAACCATTCTCAGAATTACGCAAGCTCGCTATCTGAGGATTTGAGTGACAGCTCGGCGATTTTATGTAAATCATAAACCGCTGAATTCAAGTTGTTTCTTCTTCATTAAAACATATTTAGGTGGCAAATGTGTTTGAATACGCGTAGTTTACACTGTATAACACAATTTACAATAGAAACTAGTGGACAACTTCCCTTTAATGCAACTTATTTTTAAAATCCATCCTCAATTAAATGTTTTACTTGCCTCATCTTAAACGCCCATGTTATATGTATACCCGAGTAAACCAAAAATACATGAATATGTCTGGTAGAAAATACTCTAAATTCAGTCTGTAATATAGCCAAGAGCTGTGGATATTACGCAAGCAAACTGCAGTTTTTCTTTCGAACATTTAGTACCAGGGGTATTCTTAAATACCATTTCTTACGTGGCAATATAACAATAGTAAATAACCTGTTAAGAGTTATATTAACTGGTCAGTGACGGTCAAGACAGCACTCTGCTACTTACCCCAAGTATCTTACTTGATGTCTGACAATTGTCTCGTCAAACATATTAGCTTTCTTGAAGTCATTTGGCTGTAAACAGATGCAAGAAACTGAACTAATAACTTGTGATACACACCGTGCTGACTAAAATATTACACATTAACACAAACTTTATTCACAGTAATTAAATAACTATTTATGGGGTATTTAGAAACAAAACAGGTATTATGTTACACTTGTGGGGTCAAAGATTAATCTCTGAAAGTTTGGCACCCAAGGTGCAAGTCATCTAAGAGGAAAAGGGTAACATACATACAAACACCAGTATACATTAGCTGGATTATATTATGATACAGTCAACCCACCTTGATGCAGCGGATGTAGTTGGGAGACTTAGAGAGGAGATTCTCCATGAGTTTGCCCACAGATACCTGCCAGAAACAGGAACAAGCAGTAAAGCCTTTGTGTTTAATTTGTGTAACCATAGGATGCATTAATCAAGATGAATCTCAATTTCTCCTCTGTTTACTTCTAGCATAGCTATGTTCTTCTGATGACATGGCCTCAAAGCTTTTATACATTATTTCAATCAGTGCTATATTATAAGCATCATTAGCACATTCCTCCTAACTAAATGGATTTTTATTTAAGGCTACAATCCCACATTACATTGAAACTTTCATATCAGTATTAACTCTTATTCCTAAATCCTTTCTTGTTTTTTGTTTGTATTCAGAAATCTCCGACTTCATATTCTGTTCTTGGTAGTTTACATAATTTGTGATTATTCTGTGATTAAGTAACTGACATTGCTGTTAGTACAACAATGACACAAGATGGCTCCTTTTTGTTTACAATCAAACAATGTCACGACGGTGTATACCATGTAATCACTTAGTCAGTGATACATCATCAATGAATAAAAATATTATTTTATATTCTTCTATCGTGTATTGTTAGAATGCAGTTACCATGACATATAATCATCATGTACTGACCTTGAACTGTGACCCTGCCGTTGCAGGTCGTCGCCATATGACCCGAGCTGGATCACCTTTGGGGAAATGAGAACAATGATCAAGATAAAAAACAAGATAAAATTAGATTAATCAATGGAAACAGCCAAAAAACAAGAACAAAAATAATAAAAAGAAGAAGGAATCATTAAGAAAATTTACGGAAATAGGAAAAATTTTAATCAATGATAACATTGAAAACAGATTAGAATGCAATTATATTGGCAATACAATAGAAGTATTAGTATAATAAAGACAATAAGATATATAAAGTGATGATGCAAAAACTCATGAGACATCCCTCCACGTTAATTACTTTAGCCCACTGTGATTCAACACAGAGGAACACCTTAATGCACTGCCTACGAATGCAGTTCAATGTCTTCAGTTCTGTCCACCACATTATTACAAGGCTAGGTACTTGTGCACACTGCCAGATGAAGACATAAGTAACTTAGCAGTCTGTCCAACAATCTAAGCAAAACTAAGCAACGTATTTGTGCAAACAAACTAGCAGGTCATAATGGATACCTGGTACTAGACAATTAAATTAAATTTTTTGAGTCAAAATATGTCTAATGCGGGATTACAATAATGGAAAAATCAAATTAAGGAAGGATTTTGAGGAATGTGTGTATATTGGGACCACTAGTCATATATCATTGCCCTTATTTGGTGTCCGACCATCAAGATGATCCGCCATCTTGGCTATACATAACTGAATGCCGTGCATTGTGTTCCGCAGGACCCAATTGCTGGAGTTGTATTTTGATGGATAATGCCACCTCTAAAGCCTGACTATAATATACAAGTCGTTCAGGTGACCAGCTATAGATGTACAGGGGTACAGCTGAAACATAATGGACTGTTTCCCTCGTTTGAATGCAGTAGACGCTGATGTGCTTCCATGCAGTTGTTGAGTATAGCCCACCAAGGGCCATTGCTAGGATTCGCGGCCGTACTACGTAATCGTTAATTGTCCCAATACCTTCTGGGAAGAAGACGCAAAGCAGAGGGTTGTCACACTGATACATAGCTCGAGACAAGTCACGGAACAGCAAGTCATTGTTCTTGTCGATGAAACCATTCACTCGGTACAACACCTACAACACGGACCAGACGTATCACTTCAGTGACATACAAAATACATGTTTTCCTCCTGGACAGTTTCTATCTTTTGCCCTAAACATTCAGGGGTTCATTTATAATCAATCGCAAGAAATGTCATGCTTTCATTTTTCGAAATTCTACTATCTGACAATTTTAGTTTTACAAAGAGTTTAACGCTGTAACTGTACGGGAATAAAAATGCTCAATGACATGAACAAAAAGCACAGTCCTTTAATCAAATCCATCTATGAAAAATGTACTTAACCTTATAGACCATAAGGACAACAATATAATAATGACACATTGTAACTAATTCACACATTATGGATCGATGTACTGTAAAAATTTATTTATATGAATACAACTAAAACCTATTAATATAAGTTGCAGAGTACAATAAAAGTGCACAAATAAATAAAACAATGACAATTTTAAAAGCTGATAAAACAGAAAACACTGAATAGCTGGATAATATCCATCATGAAAAACATTGAATATGCTTATACATGTATATAAAATGAAATGGTGACGATTGTCAAGAAATAGTGCTGATACAAAAAGGTAAATTCTTACATAGTGCACATCTTAATGGGAGTCACTGACCCCAGTTCGCTGTTTTTTGTTTTATGTTTTACTACACTGTTTTAATTAATCATTATGAGTTTTGTTTAATTATAGCTGAAGTATATCACATAATATTGTACTTGTATATTGTGTATTTAAATTTTGGGTCATAAAGATGAGGAAAGCAACTTACCGCTCCAGCGTAGTGGAGGAGTTTGAAGGCGTCATGCGGCAATGACTTGTCGGATTGTGTCTTGCGACATCCACGACTCTCGTAGTGTGGGTGTTTACAACACGCGACATTGAGCTTGGTGAGGAAGGTCGCGTCAGTCACTGTTCCCGGACGTAGACACTCGTCATCCAACATGGCGAGGATGCCTTCATTGTTCTGGGGACAACAAACAGGTTATTGCTAGCTGTTGTTAATAATAAATAATAATATAATACAATACAATTAATACACCGCAGTTACATACTGCTCTATGCCACTTTACAATATAATCTAAGCAAGTTAATTAATTTAAGAACAATACAACTAAGAATCGTATATATCAAATAAACAGTTGAAATATAATTTAAATTAATTAGACCTAAAACATACGTATGGAATAAAATAATTTAAATGATTAAGATTAACTAAGAGCCATAAAAAAGGATCATGAGATTAAAATGGTAAGATGATAAATTAGAATATATATGCATAGAATTAAATAAACCAATATGATATAATAAGTTTATTTGAGTTGGAAACATACAAGGAAATGTAATGCAAATAGAACTTAGGAATGTAGTGCAGCTATGGAGGATCCTAAGAAACCTACAAAGGCTTGTAGTGGAACCACCAAGTGTGACAGTACAAACTTATTGTTATACAGTAGATCTTAATTAAAACAGTAATTGGAATATAACTATTTAACTATTAAACACATAAATAATATAACTGTTTAACATATTAACTATTCAACTATTTAACTAACGGTAGGTCCGTTTAAATGTAGATGAATTTTTAGTATAGACAAACATTTATAACGTAGACTTTTTTAAATATACATAATTACGATAAAAGTTTACTGAACATTCTTCAGGATAGTTCGTTTTCAAATTAGAAACTTTCATTTTTCATATCCAAGAATCATGTTAAATTACCTGGTAGAGGAAACGAAAGCCTCTACCAGGTAATTTAACATGATTCTTGGATATGAAAAATGAAAGTTTCTAAATTAATTTACGATAAAAGTGTTGAGAATACAGGAATGAATTTACATTCTTGATCCATGTTAACCACATAAAAAGATATATATTTTAATGTTATATATCTTTAATTACCGGTAGGCGTAAATAATAGGATAATCAGGAAAACAACACACCACCAACAAGATTATACATTATTCTACAAATGGCAAAACAAATTTTGGACATTCCAGTACTCAAATGGACACAGCACAGAGAAAGACAGACAGACCACTCTTGTTTGGAGAAAACAGATCAATAGTGGCAGAGATGCAGCCACATGTAAGGCATTCTTGTGGAATAAATAGCCACATCTGCCACACTGTGTGGAAAAATGTGTGGTTGAGTTCCCCAACAGGACACCAGATGGCAGCATTTCTAGTCATTTTCCGCTGAGGGCAACACTTGATAAGAATAACGTCGCATATTCCATGGATGTTTCGCCATCATCAGCGCATGAACATATATAAAATATGTCAACATGTACATAGAAATAAGCGTCTGCGAGAACTGTAGCATTTGGATAATTCAAAAGTAGGACTAGTGAGATTTGTACTATTGTAGTGGCAAAGCGGTCATCATGTCACAATGTCCAGGCGGACATGGAATGGTGTACTAGGAATCTAGTGTGAGTATAGTCACTAGGTGACAGCACTGAGCACACTTTAAATGGCTTGGAAGGTTACTTCGTATTACAGTAGCATAACTAATTAATTTCACATTCTTGTTTTAGTATACATGAGCTATCGAGCTCTGTGATCATTCTTTATACATGTTCCATCAGAAAACAGTGATTTTGAAAAAAGGTGCAGAGATCTTCTTGCTACCCCTTTTCCACATACGAATGTTTGGTCTGATGTGCAGCTGGACAGATTGTTGTCAGCCAAAATGGCAGCAAACAGTGTGTAATGTAAGAAAAGAGTTAGGGTTAGGTTGAAGACAGTTTTGACAAGATTGTTTATATAGATTTCCCTGTGGAGAGGCAGCAAGAAACATGCTCAAAAAGGCACTTTATGTGCCTACTGTTTGAGGGGCTGTGGGTATTTCCTGTGATGTGTGTACCTTTTCTATGAGTTCACAGATGACAGCATTGTTGAAGTACTCAACACTGATCCACTCAATCCCCTGCAATAAGACGACAGAAACGTGTTAGTAAAGTGGCAAAAATATCCATAAAGTTTGCAGAATAAATTAATATACATATTCATTCAAAGACAACTGTTAAAGCTGTTGGAATTCAATACTTCACCAACATCTGTTGCAGGAAATGATCTCTATGACAGTAGTTCTATCCAATAGAACTACTTATGACTTAGTTCTTCTTATGCTCAGTCTACTTGTCATACCGTCTGGCAAGCAGGAGAATAACTGAGTTCCTGAATTCAGTAACTGAAGAAGCCAGCCGATGGTTGCTAGAACAATGAAGTGAGGATGGATGTAGATGTGATATAACATCTAGACACATGAAAGGGAAACTGGCAGGATGAAGCTAACATAATGCAAAAATGCAGACGACAAAGTAAAGAAAATCTAAAAGACAGAACCAGTACAAAATTAACAGGGTTTACAATAATGGTGGAGGGGCATGAAAGTGACATTTTATTGTTCTCAGGAGATCAGTAGCGGGAAGTGGAATGAACAATGCCACAGAGACAGTGGATAAGATGATGTAGAAGATGAAGAGGAAGCTGAAGAGAGCCACAGAGATGGTTGAGAAAATGATGTAGAAGATGCTGAAGAGAGCCACAGAGATGGTGAAGAAGATGATGTAGAAGATGATGAGGAAGCAGAAGAATGCCACAGATATGGAGAAGATGATGAAGAATATGGTGAGGAAGCTGAAGAAAGCCACAGAGATGGTGAAGAAGATGATGTAGAAGATGATGAGGAAGCAGAAGAATGCCACAGAGATGGAGGAGAAGATGATGAAGAAGATGGTGAGGAAGCTGAAGAAAGCCACAGAGATGGAGGAGAAGATGATGAGGAAGAAGACGTACCTCAGAGATGTATTCTTCTTGTTCCTCTTTCAAAGTCAGTTCTATGAAGATCTGCTGCAGCTTCTCGTTGCAGTAGTTGATGATGAACTGTTCAAAGCTGTTGTGCTGTAACGACAACAAACAGTTTATTTAAATGTATAAAACGTCTTCGGTCATCAGATTTAATAAAAAGGTAAGTTCTTACATAGCACAATATCCGGTCCTTAGGACTGCTCGAAGGGTTTTACACTTTACTCCATGGCAGACCTGTTCAATCGAACACCTTCTCAACTACTCTGGGAAGCATTCAGCCAGGCTGTAATTAATGTATGAAGATTATTCTTACACAAATACCGAGCTCTGTCTATAGTCAGGTACTCATTTATACAGCTGGTTGAACTGGAGGAACGTGGAGTGAAAGAACTTGCCCAATGTTCAACTTTTATTAATACGGTATTCTTCCATAAGCTTACAAATAAAAGAAGGGGACATTATTTTCAAGATCTGCAATACTTTGAAAGAAACTTGCACAAAACCACGATTATGGAATGAGATATTATGGAAAAAAGCTGTAACTTGATTGTTCTTTATGTGAAATAGTTTACAACATCACAGTAATGTGTCTTACTCTATTTTGTCAGCACACACAAATCCACTCACAGACGAATCCAAAAGTTGTCCCTATTCCAATACGGCTGGCCTCGTCTGATGACATTTAGAAGCCACAGGAGAAATCAGCATCAGTGATAGAATATAATCAAAGCGCCGCAGTGATTTATTGTCTGTGCACCAATGGAAATACAATCAGTTTCACTTACTTCAAATATTTCAAATCCGTAGATGTCCAGGACACCCATTGATTTCTGCCTCCCCGTCTTTGTCACCTTTTGCCAAAGCACAAACGTTTCAGTTACTAGGTTAACACTTGACCTGGCTTTGTGGTACAGATTGTGAACACTCCACATTTTGCTTTGTTAGTGCACGCATCAGGAGATTTGATTTGACTCTCCTTTATTGATCTGATTACTAGCAATACTTTAAGCTGCTAAAGTACAAATGTCTGTTCCATTATGTGGAATCTATCAATAGTGGTAATTATTAGATGGAAGTTTTCTGAATAAATTGTATTGAACGTGGGCCACATGCAAATGCGTTAAACATTAAAGGGTGGTGAAATGTTATTATTATGTAATATTTGTTAACGTTTGTAACCAAAAATATTAGTTAAAGCCTTTACAAAAATCTTCCTATCAACATATTACAAAAAGTCACCATGAAAGGATGTGTTTTTGTTTGATGTGTAAAGGTAAGTTCTTATATAGCGCAATATGCGATCATTCGGACTGATCGAAGCGCTTTACACTCTACTCCCTGGCAGACCTGTTCAATCGAACACCATCTCAACTTCTCCGTGAAACATTTGGCTGTGATCTCTTATCAACATTCCCGCATCATAATTGAATACTACTGATTTACAGATGTCCTTGGTGAAATCGACTATCTACTCCCAAGTGTATGCGCTGTATTATTTCAATTAATTTAATACTAGCTATGGCAGGCGTGATTGTCAACCGCCACTCAGATTTGTCACTGCAGTTTAATCCACTAGTCTCAGCACAATATTAAACAAACAATCGGCAATGATCAATACCAGACCATGGGCATTACTAACACTTAATCTGTTTAATGAATGTATTGCCTAGACCAACTTTTCAGCCTGGTCCACACATTGTCAGCTCCAGTGATGACTCATCATTGACAAGAGGTAACCATGGCAACTAGCTTACACCCAGTAGTGCCACCTACAGAGTGGCTCACTGTTAGTTGAGCAGCAAATGTATAAGTCAATAACACTAAATAACTCCCTTCATATTTTTGGAAATGCATCGTCAGTTGGTTATCAGAAATTGAAGGAAGTCAATGAACATAGGAAAAGGCAAGTGGACGTCGACGCCTAGGAGGAGATGTAGCTGTCCCCAGAGTTAGTGTATTAATATGAAGATGCATATTTACCTTGATACTCTCGTTTATTCTCTTGACGAGCCACGTAAACAAGCGGCTGTAGAGTGCCTTGCATAGAGCGTCACGGGCATACGAAGCCTGCCAACACGAAACAACACTTTTAAGGTGGCTCTGGTGACAAAGACATGCTTGTTTTGAATTAATCATTTCTAATAACAGTTTTGAAGATAGACTAAAAATTTGTTCTCAGATTCTGCCTAAGACGTCAAGCAATACTCGAGTCCTAAAAGAATTAAGTTTCCGAGTTGTTTAGTGAAATTTCCATGCTTTTAAAGACAATTAAAAAATATGTCAAAAATCACTGCAAAATTGTATTTTATTTAAATTTGAGTAATACCCTGAAAGAAAAAGTTGCATGTTTGTATGCACAAAATATATTACTGACATTTCTACGATTTTTTAAAATAATAAATGCATATGAAGCATGGTACAGTTACATAAAAATGTTACAATAATGTTGAAAGACAGCCAAAACTTGAAGTGTATTTTTGGCACAACCCCTTCACCGATCGTAAATCAATCCCGTTCAAACCTGATATAAATCAACTGAATTACATTCAAGAACTTTGTGTGTTAAAACATTACATTAAAAACAGGTTCCTTGTATTGTCAGTAATACAAAATACAATCGGCAGAACTCATACAGCCTGCATCACACAACCATTCACACCTGAACTTACAGGAATTTGTTCATTAGTAATAAACTTCTATTCCATTTTTCTCTTCTTCAACATATTTACTCTGGTCTTAAGAACGTTATACTACTGTATTGTCCTCAATAGACATGCACTGCCTAATAGATTCAAACCCCATTTTATACCAGTGAAACCATCCACAAAAACAGATTTTCGGTAGTGATTGCGTACTTTAAAAATGTCGCATGTGGTAATATCGCTGCTGGCACCACCTGTCATGTAGGTATCATCATCTGTCAATCAAGCACTAGACATTTTGGTAGATGTACTGAATCTGCCTTTGTTGTGTTGCTGATCTGAGTTGCACCTGTGTGACATCTTTTAAATTTCCACAAAGGAAGGTATAAGGACATGAGGAAATATTTAGCAAAGATAGACTGGAATAACACACTGAAGAATAAGACAGCAACCGAATGCTGGAATATCTTAAATAGTGAAATTAAGTGCATAGTCGATAAATTTGTACCTTTCAAAAAACAAGGGAAACGGTCTAAAAAGAAACACTTATCGAAAGAAGCCATTAGAAAAATTAAGTATAAACAAATGATGTGGAAGTCATATAGATGTACTGGAAATGATGAAGACTACAACATTTATAAAGAAGCACTTAATCAAGCTACAGCTGAAATTAGAAATTCAAAGAGAAGCTATGAAACAAAATTAGCTAGTAATATAAAACATGACAGTAAGAGTTTTTATGCGTATATTCGAAGCAAACAGAAAGTTCAGGATAAGGTCGGTCCTCTAGAAGATAGTGCTGGAAATACAATATCAGAGGGATTCTTAATGGCAGAAGACCTGAATGAGTATTTTAGTTCAGTGTTTACCAGGGAAGATATTAGTTCACTGCCAGTACCAGAGGCTAAGTTCAAGGGGGCAGATTCAGACTATTTAGGACAGTTAGTTGTAACCTCGGAAATGGTAGCTAAGAAAATAAGGGCTATGAAGGATAATAAATCACCTGGAGTGGACGGGATTCCGCCCAAACTACTATTGGAAATTGTAGAACAAATTAGCGCACCGCTTGCAACAGTTTTCAATTTGTCATTGGAAGAGGGAGTGGTTCCTTTAGAATGGAAAGAGGCAAACATTATACCGTTATTTAAAAAAGGTTCGAGAAACAAGTCAGAGAACTATAGACCAGTGAGTTTAACATCAGTGATTTGCAAATTATTAGAAAGACTAATTAAAGATCACATGGTGGATTTTCTTGTTAAACATAACTTGATAAACCCATCTCAACATGGGTTTTTAAAAGCGAGGTCATGCTTAACAAATATGTTATGTTTTTTGGAAGACATCACTAGGTGGGTAGATGAGGGATCACCAGTAGATATCATCTATTTAGATTTTCAAAAAGCTTTCGACAAAGTACCACATCAAAGATTACTCCTTAAGCTAAAGGCCCATGGCATAGGAAATGGTATAATAAACTGGATAGAAAAATGGCTGAATGACAGAAGACAACATGTAGTAGTTGATGGGGAGGCTTCAAACTGGAAATCGGTATTGAGTGGGGTACCACAGGGATCAGTACTAGGACCTATATTATTCTTAATATATAGCAACGATTTGGACGATGATATAACAAGCAAGGTGTTAAAATTTGCGGATGATACAAAAGTGTTTAGAAGGATTAAAAGTGATGGAGACAGACAGCATTTACAAGATGATCTTGATAGGTTGATCAAATGGTCTGAAAAGTGGCAAATGCTGTTCAATTTTGGGAAATGTAAATGCCTCTACACAGGTCATGGGAATGAAGAGGTAAAATATAAAATGGGGGGTACTGTTCTAAGTACTACTGTAAAAGAAAAGGACTTAGGGTTAACCATTAGTGCTGATATGAAGGTTTCAGAGGAGTGCGGAATTGCAGCGTCAAAGGGAAATCAAATCCTTGGATTAATTAGGCGAAATATAGCGTATAAGAAAAAAGGATTAATAGTACCGCTGTACAAAACAATAGTGAGGCCTCATTTAGAATATTGTATACAAGCATGGAGGCCATATCGCAAGAAGGACATAGATATGCTAGAAAGAGTACAGAGGAGAGCGACTAAAATGATACCAAATCTGAGGGATCTTAGTTACGAAATACGCCTAAAAGAATGTGGTTTAACAACACTAGAGACCAGGAGATTGAGAGGAGATCACATAGAAGTGTTTAAAATATTGAATGGTTATGAAAATATTGATAGAAACATTTTTTTCTCAGTTAAGAAAGATAGAAGGACCAGAGGACATGAAGCTACATTAGTAAAGGAGCAGTGTAGATTAGATATAAGAAAGTTCTCATTCTCACAAAGGACTGTAAATGAATGGAACAGATTATCTCCTGATTGTGTTGGTGCTAGTAGCGTGAATATGTTTAAAAATAAAATCGACACACACCTTAAAAAGGCGGGATACATGTAGATAAAAAGTATTGGACTCTCGATAAGCCAAAAGGCTTCCTTGTCCACCTGCCATCCAGAGTAATTTTCTGGATGGCAATCTTGTTAAATCTTGTTAAATCTACAAATCTATGCCTCCACCTGACAGCCCACGATCGAGACATTTTTCCAATTTACCCATTCTCATTTTTTTTTCGTTATGCTGATGAAAAATCACGTTACATGTGCACTGGTCACGGGTTTCTGAATGTTGTGAATATTCAAGGGTTTGTGGCTCTCTGAAAACCTCCAACTGCACCCGCCCTTTGAGGCTAGCAAAATACTCAAACTTCACACTACACTCCTGCACTCACTTTCAAATTACTACAAGGTTCATTTGTTACTGGGAAAATAAAACCACCTTATGGTCCAACACAAGTACAAGTGCAAAAAAAAAAATTCACATTATCCAAACACAAAAAAAGAAAAAACTGCTGTATTTTTTCAAAAACTCATTCCAATAACGGGACAATGGATCTCTGGCCAAGAGCCTGCAGTAAACAAACATCCCAAACTGAAGAAGAGACAACCTCCTTTTGATATGCAGCGTCCTGCGGTGACACTGAGACACGTACCTCCGTGGCGCTGAGGTCAGCCTTCACCTTGTCCCGCCCCGTGTTGACGAGTCTCTCTGTGAGAGCCTTCGTGATTATGGAGGAGGAGCAGCCGAGCAGCTCACTCACCTCTTCCACCTCTGGAGACAACACGCAACACAAGGTAATCATCTAACTATAACTGACCTGTTGTGTGTGAAGAAAAAAAAAAATATTCGAACCTCTTTTTATGATCACCTCTGTAATACAGCCACCTTGCAATTAAGCTCACCAAGGATAGTCCCAAGTTTGTTCCATATACAATAAAGTATAGGAAATTAGTCTTGTTAATACAGTCACCTCGCTAATCAGGTCACTTTTACCCAGTCCCAAGAGTGACCTTAATATTGAGGTTCCCCTGTATACTTTATATATATGTATATATATATATATATATATATATAAGCCTAAGGGCAGCATAGGTCGACTGCTCCATTATGAGAGATAGGATATACAACCTCCGAGAAAACGTCTCCCAAAATCCAAAAAATTAATTTTTTGATGCAAATAATTATTGATATCATTATATGTCTGGGTATACTACATACACTAACAGTTCAAATTATAAAATAAACGATACTGTCTACGCAATCAGGGGTCAACACTTTATGCAGACCGGCTCTGGTCTGCCTAAAAACGGTGGTCTGCCTAAGGTGGTCCCTTATGCATATCTGGTCGACGTATGCTGCTGTTAGGAGTATATATATAAGCCTAACGGCAGCATAGGTCGTCCTTTATGAGAGATAGGATATACAACCTCCGATAAAACGTCTCAAAATTTAAAAAAAAAGCTCTGGTCTGCTTAAAAACGTTGGTCTGCCTAAGTCGGTCCCTTATGTATATTTGGTCACTGTAGGCTGCTGTTAGGAGTATATATATATATATATACACACCAAATCTTGTAAAAAAAACTAGTCAAAGCACTTAAAATATAAAATAATAATAACTAATGCAATTAATTAAACGTAAAACTAAAGGCAATCTTTAATTGCACACTGTGTCATATAAACACTCTAAATTAAATTTAAAATAGGCTTAACACCTTGGCTAAAAGTCACATCTGATTAAAATATATCCTCTAAAAAGCTGCCTTGCAGTTTAGTTTATGCATTGCCACTGCTGCGATTAAAATACTGATTAAAATATAGTACTTAAGGGGCAACCTCATAGTTTAGTTCACATAATGAAACAGTGAACGCATGCGTGTGTATCAACGTTTTCCTCCTACATGCTTTGCACATCTGGCATCAAGCTTTCCAGTATTAATCTGCAACCCTTTGGAAGAAAAGTAATGCCTCTACTTTTTTTGCAATTTCCAATTGGTTAAGGGTTTTTACTGGCTTTAGGGTTTGCACGATACGTCAGATGTTTATAAATCGATTATTCATAACATTACTCATATTTTCTGCAATTATTCCAAGGTCATGAAGACCGTCGATCAGTTGGGACGTCTTACATGACTTGAGTTAATGCGAAACGTTTCAAACTGCTCTGGGAGAACCACACACCTTCCTTGTTGTTGATCGTACAGCCGTCCGTGCCGTCGAAGTTGTTGCGATGTGTGAAGCTCGCATTGCCCAGCTTGAGGATGACGGCAACGATGTAGAAGAGATTTTTGATCTCAAACTCCTCGAAACCTATCACCTCCATTGCTCTCTGCAACAAACGTAAACAACTGTTAAAACTAAAATAGTAAAAGTACACATAAGTTCTTATATAGCATAGATTCCAATCCTGAGGACTCCTCAAAATGCTTTACAATTTACTCCTCGGCAGACCTGTTCAATCGGACAACATCTCGACTTCTCTGGAATGCATTCAGCCAGCTGCAATTAATGCACGAAGATTCTTTGTACACAAACAAAACGTCTATAGCCAGGTACTCATTCATATAGCTGAGTGAACTGGAGCAATGTAGAGTGAACGAACTTGCCCAAGGTTCAAAACGGCAGCACAGGATTCAAACCCGGGTTCCCTCGACTGAGAAACACATGTTCTAGCCACTGCGCCACTGCACTCCAGATTAATTACAACTAATCACCATGTTTGTTTTCAATTTGTGGGTAAGATAGGGTTTTCACTCAACACTAGTTGCTGCAATGGAAGTGAAATAGGTCAAGCAGTTTGGATATATTATTTGTTTGTACGCTAGGTTTTATAACCATGGGGTACAGTGCGGGCTCATGCACACACATGCACGCATACTCACACACGCATACGCACATGCATGAATGGTAATAAAACAAAAACATACAAAATGCTATGAAAAACCTATTTTTAGCTTTGAACATGATCCTGTACATGTGACCCGCCACAGCGAACCACTGCTATGGTGTGACATGTCACATATGACGACGATGTTTTGACGTAAACATCTTTAGTGTGACACCCTTTACAAGGGCTGCCAAACACGACACAGACGAGACATTCGTGGTGCCAGGCCCAACAGCGTTGACTCACCCGCGTCACTTGGTAGTCGTGTCCATCGTCGATCGTGTTCACCTCGCCGTCGCCACCTGCCTGCAGAATGACGTACTCCTCGGGACTGCGCTGAAGTTTGAGGGACTCTGTGGAGAGAGGGAAGGGAGAAGTCAAGAGTGTTTCACGCCAGGTAGAAGACAGGTAAGCAGATGGGGTGAAACCACAATAGATTTTATATATACTCGGCCATTTTACCCTATCCTGCACTGAATGGTTAATTTATGTACAGATTTTCTTTAATTAAACTTTTTCAGTGCATGAAACATTCATTAACTGACCTCAAGTGGAAAATTCGTGAACAATTTCATACCTCATTTTTCAGAAAAATCCATCCAAACCTGATGCCCCTCAATTTTGTCCCAATCTGGTGACATATTTTTTAATACTGGCATGTTCTGCAAAATAGCCCCTGTGTGAATACGTGAGTGACTAGCGTATATTCATTGCTAAGTCGTGAAAGATCTAATGCAGTAGTACATTCAATATTCACTGGATCAACACGTTCCATGTAAATATGCTTGAGAGAAATTCACACATCACAGCAAACGCTATTTTCATGTGGACTCGTTCTATGGGTAATGGCCAATGGACACTAATTGGTGTCTTACGCTAGTTCACAGGTTAAGTTAGGCATGGTAGCTCAGCAGCAGAATGCCAGAATGTCAATCATGATGACCACTGTTTAGATCCACCTTCAACACTTGGACAATAACATTCATCTTACTCTGCCAGTGTCTTTTGGAAGAGGCACTAAGCCACTGGTCCCCACTGCCTAGCATCCACTACAGGTGAAGTAAAACATCCGATGCAGGAAGTTGAAAAACAGCACTCAAATTATGAACTCCATTTCTGACTTAGTAAATACATTTTGGCGGGCAGTATGCCTTCACCAAATGTATTCAAGTATTATGTACATTATCTTTTAAAAATGAGAAACAGACAATCCTTTTCCAGCTGTCTTACACAATAGTTTAGTTCATGTAAGACAGTTTAACAAACAATTCAGTCCAGTGTACAGGTTGTTGTCACGCTGAGATGTCTGGATTAGCCAATGAAACAAGGCTGACACGAAGCCCCAGGCTGCCCTGGATCAGCCAGTGACACAAGGCCCATTGGAAGCCCCAGACTGCCCTGGATTAGCCAATGAAAGAAGGCCCACTAAGAAGCCCCAGACTGGCCTGGATTAGTCAATGACACAAGGCCTTCTATGAAGTCCCAGACTGCCCTAGATTAGCCAGTGAAACAAAGCCCACTGGAAATCCCAAGCTGCCGTGGATTAGCCAATGACACAAGGCCCACAAGAAGCCCCAGAGAGCCCTTGATTAGCCAGTGACACAGGGCCCACTGGAAACACCAGACTGCCCTTGATTAGCCAATAAAACAAGACCCACTAGAAGACCCAGTCTGCCCTGGATTAGCCAATGAAACAAGGCCCACTAGGAAGCTCCAGACTGCTGTTGATTAGCCAATGAAACAAGGCCCACTAGGAAGTCCTAGTCTGCCGTTGATTAGCCAATGAAACAAGGTCCACTAGAAGCTCCAGTCTGCCCCAATGAGCTCACCGAGGAATGTGTCCTCTGCTCCCCGCAGTAACTGGTAGAAGATGTGGAAGTTACGCTCTCCCTCACTCTGCTCCACCACTCGACTCTGTAACAGAACACATAGTTCTGTAACACAACACACAGCTCTGTAACACAACACATGGCTCTGTAACACAACACACGGCGCTGTAACACAACGCACGGCTCTGTAACACAATACACGGCTCCGTAACACAACACACAGCTCTGTAACACAACACATGGCTCTGTGACACACACATGGCTCTGTAACATAACACACAGCTCTGTAACACAACATACTGGCAATATAACACAAGACACATCTCTGTAATACAACACAGTCAATATAACACAACACACAGTTCTGTAACACATCACACAGTAGTTCTGTAACACAACATACAGCTGTAACACAATACATGGCTCTGTAACACAACACACAACTCTGTAACACAAAACAAGGCTTTGTAACAAAACATAGCTCTGTAACACAAGAAACAGTTCTGTAACACAATATACACCTCTGTAACACAACATACAGCTCCGTAACACAACACACGGTTCCGTAACACAACACACAGCTCCGTAACACAACGCATGGCTCCGTAACACATACACCGCTGTGTAACACAACACACAGCTGTGTAGCACAATGCACAGCCCTGTAACACAACACTCACCTCTGTAACACATGTAACATAACACATGGGTATATATATATAACATAAGTTTAGTTTACATATAATATTGATACCTGGTCAATGTAACACAACACATGACTCTGTAACAGAACAAATGGCTTTGTAACACAACATACAGCTCTTCAACTCAAAACTAAATTCCAAAACACAACACCATTCAATGTAACAGAACACAAGGTTCTGTAACAAAACAGATGGTCAATGATTCCATCACAAAACACATGGTCAATGATTCCATCACAAAACACATGGTCAATGATTCCATCACAAAACACATGGTCAATGATTCCATCACAAAACACATGGTCAATGATTCCATCACAAAACACATGGTCAATGATTCCATCACAAAACACATGGTCAATGATTCCATCACAAAACACATGGTCAATGATTCCATCACAAAACACATGGTCAATGATTCCATCACAAAACACATGGTCAATGATTCCATCACAAAACACATGGTCAATGAAGCACAACACACAGACATCAGTTGTTGTGACACAGTCCCAGCCAGTTGCAACAGCACACAAACAGAGTCAAACATAACTTAGCAGAGTCTAACGTAACAACACAGATTGAAATGTTACATTGTATGTATGTTATATGCCATGAGCAGTTAATTACACGTTCATCATAAACAAAACAGCTACCCGGTATATTTAATTAAACTAGAAAGTTTATTTTCTTAAATATCAACCACACAGATGCAAGATCCTAATCACTTTGAAACATAACAAAACATGACACCATGACAGTTTATTATGTACTAACTTTCTGCAGAGAAACAGCATTTCAACCAACCTTTTCTAACAAGTCTGTTTCCACGGGGAGCATGAAACAGAGAAAAGATATTGCAATAATCATATCTTGTGGCCATCTCAATGTGTTATATTAATGGTGTTAGTGTCTGTGAACATGCATGCATGCATGGGCAGACCTGAAGTGTGTGTGGGCATGCATTTGTGCGTGTGTGTGTGTGCGTGCATGCGTGCATGTGTGCATGTGTGCATGTGAGAGTTTGTGTGTGTGTGTGTGTGTGTGTGCATGCATGCGTGCGTGGGTGTGTACATGCATGTGTGCATGTGAGTGCGTGTTCATGCGTGCGTGCATGGGTGAGTATGTGCATGTGAGTGTGTGTGCGTGAGTGCGTATGCGTGTGAGTGTTTGTGTGTGTGTGAGTGCATGTGTGCGTGTGTGCATGTGTGCGTGTGCATGCATGCGTGCGTGCGTGTTTGTATGTGTGCGTGCGTGCGTGCGTGCGTGCGTGCGTGCGTGCGTGCGTGCGTGCGTGGGTGTGTACATGCATGTGTGCATGTGTGCGGGTGAGCGTGTGAGTGTTTGTGTGTGTGTGTGTGTGAGTGCATGTGTGCGTGTGTGCGTGTGTGCGTGTGTGCGTGTGTGCGTGTATGCATGTGTACATGCGGGCCTAACACATATGTGCAAGGATGTGTAGTTTACCTGCAAGCATAGCTTATTTCCATTTAAATATTTTACAATGACATGAAGCTGCTCTGTGTTGAACAATGCAATGTCCTAAACAAACTAAGTACCCACAAATGGAACATGAATGGAAAAGCATTCGTTTTGCACTGCAATGTTTTGTAGAAAAAACAAATACCCCATACAAGCACTCTAGTAAGGTAAACATAATTCTTTCCAGGCAGGCTGTTTATCTAATTTGTTAATGTTTGTGAGAGAGAGCCATCTCTGCTGATCACATGGAATGTATGGAGCGATTCTTACTTGATAAGCCATACCAGAATAATATTTATGTTTCCTGTTATTCAATCTAAAATTGCAGGGTAGATAGGTAGATAGGTAGATAGGTAGGATAGATTTCCTCTTGTTCACTATTTTCTCTGCATGGGCAGAAATATTTTAGTGTAGGAACCTGGAAGGCATCCGAGTATTTTCTTGGTCATTTGTTGTTGTTGTTTTCTAACATTTGGTAATTATTGCTGTCACGACTGTCAACTACCAAAGCATCCCGTCATGGACTGGCAGTTTTGTTAGTGTTAATAACTCACAGTTTGTTATGGCGCCTCCTACTGGGTCTCCTTTGAAGTCAAATTCTATGTCCATGTACTTTCCCTGCAAAACAAACAAACACTTAGTCAATCAGCGAGTACTGTAACGACAGAGTCAGTCGGCGAGTACTGTAACAATTGAGTCAGTCAGCTAGTACTGTAACGACAGTCAGTGAGCGAGTACTGTAACGACAGAGTCAGTCTGCGAGTACTGTAACAATTGAGTCAGTCAGATAGTACTGTAACGACAGTCAGTGAGCGAGTACTGTAACGACAGAGTCAGTCAGCGAGTACTGTAACGACAGTGAGAGTCAGCGAATACTGTAACGGCAGTGTCAGTCAGCGAGTACTGTAACAACCGGTACCAGTCAGCGAGCACTGTAACAATCGGGCCAGTCAGCGAGTACTGTAACGACTGGGCCAGTCAGCGAGTACTGTAACGACAGGGCCAGTCAGCGAGTACTGTAACAACAGAGCCAGTCAGTGAGTACTGTAACGACAGGGCCAGTCAGTGAGTACTGTAACAACAGAGCCAGCCAGCGAGTACTGTAATGACAGGGCCAGTCAGCGAGTACGGTAACGACAGAGCCAGTCAGCGAGTACTGTAATGACAGGGCCAGTCAGTGAGTACTGTAACGACAGAGCCAGTCAGTGAGTACTGTAACGACAGGGCCAGTCAGCGAGTACTGTAACGACAGAGCCAGTCAGTGAGTACTGTAACGACAGGGCCAGTCAGTGAGTTCTGTAACGACAGAGCCAGTCAGTGAGTACTGTAACAACAGAGCCAGTCAGTGAGTACTGTAACGACAGAGCCAGTCAGTGAGTACTGTAACGACAGGGCCAGTCAGTGAGTTCTGTAATGACAGAGCCAGTCAGTGAGTACTGTAACGACAGGGCCAGTCAGTGAGTACTGTAACAACAGAGCCAGTCAGCGAGTACTGTAACAACAGGGCCAGTCAGAGAGTACTGTAATGACAAAACCAGTCAGCAAGTACTGTAACGACAGAATCAGTCAGTGAGTATCCGGACACCGTATGTTTTTAGATACCTTAAAAATCCTCAAAAATAAATATTGTCTGTACTTCTGTATTTTCTGTAATGTTTTGGACACCTAAAGCAGTTTGTTGTACTCTATGTTTTAGTTCACCCATTTATGGTTCGTGTCTGGACACAAATAGTTCAAAGTGACGATATGTTTTACGACACCAAAAATCTTTTTTTACTGTATGGTTTCAGAGGCCTATTATTTTTACGTGTCCAACTACATACAGTTCATAGTGGCTGTACATTTTAAAACACCAATAACATTTGTTTAAACTGTATGTTTGTGGACAGTTGAAAATTAAATTACACAGAGACAGACTCATACAGCAGTTATGATACTTAACATTATAATTATAGAATTAATCAGTAATGGCAACATTCTCATTGTATTTTCTATGCCTCATTACAAGACATCATTATCCTATGTATCATAATCATGTATTTAATCATTGCATGTCCGGCAAAATAGTTAACTTTCAAAGTAGGGACTAAACTTGTAACTTACAGAAAATGTTTTCTTTAACACCATTGATAAAACTTCATTGGCAGACACAAGAAATATGACACTGGCACGGGTAGTTTGCTAAAGAAAGCATTGTATGATGTGTGCGACTTACGAAACGTGACGAATTGTCATTCCGGTGGGTCTTTGCATTGCCGTAGGCTGAAACACAACAAACCAATTGTCAGGATCATAGATCTTCAACATTACATTGCCTATCGCAAGTCAGTATTTAAATAAATGTTATGAACAACTGTGCCTAGGTGGCAGTACTAGTGGAACACAACGATGGCAGATGACAGACAAATTTGTTGATGAAAATGTATGCACCAGTTCATAATAATCGCCACAGGAAATGTACCGATGCATTTGATAGTAAGGTTTGATTACCTTTCTTTAGTAGCCAGTTAACTGTGATATTAAAGACACATTATACTGTGGAACATTGCTTCACGGTCACCTCAGTAATATAGCCACATTGCAATTAATGTCACCCTAGAACAGTCCTAAATTATTTTCACATACAGTAAAGCATAGGATATTAGTCCCGCCAATACAGTCACCTCGCTATTCAGGTCACTTTTGTCCAGTCTCAAAGGTGACCTTAATAGGGAGGTTCCACTGTATATGCCTTCTGGACCATTCTGTCAATGGCAAATTGTTATCCTCACCTTCCTATATCAGCTAATACGAAACAATGTTGTTAAAACTGTACAACATTTCACAACACTGCCACAGAAGCAACAAGTTCCAGGTAGCAAGTGGACAGGAAACAATTAACTTCGTCAGAGTTCACAAAAATAGCAACAGAGAAATCTTGAAACCCATACATAATTTGGATATTTTAAAGCTAGAATTATGACATTACTAAAACTTGAATACTGTATTAACAGCAAACTGAAAAATGAGAAGGCTGGGAACAAAACCGGTTTATGGGACACATGACATTACTTATCAATGACTACAGATCAAACAGACAAACGGTGGATATGCTAGCTAAGAGTTTAAGCATAAATATCCTTGTAATTATGTCTGTATGTCTGACCGTATAGTGGTGTTAAACTAGTGTTCCACTGCACTATGATATCAAGCTAGTTCTGAGACGACCCCCACAACTTACTTTAACATTGAGACCGACCTACAAAGTGCTGGTGTTTACGTATTGTGCCTTGAATGGTCTTGCGCCGGACTACATAATTGAGTTAATTGGCTACCGTCCCATCAACAGAACTCTACGATCTACCTCACAGCCTCGACTTTTGTTCGTACCGGCCTCACAAACTGTTACTCATGGTGATCACCGTTTCGCGGTTTGCTCGGCGGTTCTATGGAACAATTTGCCTCCTACGCTCAGGACAGCAACATCATTACAAGTGTTTAAAATACTTTTGAAGACTCACCTATTTAAACAAGCGTTTTTATAATTCACCGACTAGGACATTTTATGTACTTTCTATTGATAAATGTATTTCTTTTTAAATTAGTTTCTTAACATATTTATGTTTATTCTTCTTGTATAAATGAATGTATTTCTAGTAGTTTTTATAAATGTCTTAATTTATGTAAACGCTTTTTTAATGATCTCTCTTTTTTAGTAACTATATTTAAGTTAATGTTATATTTTTTACATATTTATTTCTTAATTAGCATTTCTTTTTATGTAATATACTATTATATACGTGTGCATGTATGTAAAGCGCCTGAGGGCAATTTTAATTGATTGGGCGCTATATAAGTACTTTTATTTATTTATTTAACATAAAGGGAAAGTTACCTGAGCACAACACCCCCAATTCGAAAGGGCCCATATCTAATGGCCCAGACCCCGTTAACTGAGGCATTCAAACAGAATCTTGATTTCACTGAGATGCATTCAACTGTATCACAAAGATTTAACAAGATTGCCACCCAGAGAATGAATTCTAGATGGCAGGTGGACAAGGAAACCTTTTGGCTTATCAAGAGTCCAACCCGATTTATCTATACAATCAATGACATACAGACAATTCAATCATACAATTCCATTGTGGCCCCTGGTTTCTTACAGCTGAGGGAACTAGGGCCGTTGTCTAGACTTCATATGACTACAAATGACACCAGAACCTAAACTTCCACAAGAGACATCTGTTATGACCACAGAGGACCAGGACACCGTGATGTTTACATATTTTGAAAGTATCAGACGCCCTGATTCACTTAAAGGTGTCTCCTCAATTTCTCTCATTTAAAATTTAATTTGTGAAAAAGCAAACCTACCTAGTATCCACAACAATATGCTAGTTTGTTTGTGCAATCATTTCTATAGTTTCGGTGAAATGAAATATTAACTTATTTAATGTTGGACCAAGTAAAGTGATTCTAATAATTTGAGTCATCGTGTGAATGCATGATGCAGCGTTTCTATGATGGTGTTGTTGACATTCCTTGCTTTCTCAAAAACCACATGGCTGACAAGTGCAATGGTTTAAAGGCTAACCATCGGCTTTGTTAAGTTACCAGACGTAACGATCAAAATTAATTCTTTCAACTGGACTCATGTTGAACCAAACCAGTTGAGGAAGCAGCTTTAACCACAAAATTAATGTTTTTGTAACAATATCAAAAGGGTAAATAATTACTGTAATGTAGACATTTTGACATCGACAGACAAAAGCCCTTTTAAATGATGACAACACAAAAAATAACACTGCTTGCCCCAGAAGACTTGTTCAAGCATAAAGATGTGGACACCCACGATCACATCCATACTAAATGTCACAGAGGCGACACGCAATAAGTATTTCTCGCTACCGACTTCAGTCAACATTATTCACCCTGTAGGGTGCCACAACAAACCCCACGGCACCCACCTTCTAGTACAGGGTTGGACTGCACAGACCTGCCTACCCCAAAAACTTCCTGTCAGTAATCCACCTTCCATTTACACTGATTTTCAGGAATATAGGCTTGCTGTCAGTAATAGTTCAGAACCGTGTCAGATATTGTCAGGAAAAAAACACCACTGTCAGTAATACTTTAATACTGTGACTGTGACGATAGTTGCACCTAAAACATAATTATAAACTATGATGTGTTTTGAAGCATTCAGTTAACAACGTAGGTAGATGTTCATAACCACCACTGGTGGAAATCAAACATGAACAAGCGTAACTGTAAAGAAATGCGTCTATACACATTGTAATTCTGATTTTATGTAAATCTAGGGCCAGGCTATAGACTACACAGTATAGTAGCTTGCCTTGACTAGATCAAAGTCAAACACAAACTTAAAAAAGTCGTGCCAGGGGATGGCAAAACCATTACGTTACGCTAATCATCGTCTAGTCTACTCAACTCAGCATATCCCTGTAAATGACAGACTAAACTCAATAAATACACTAACTTAGTCTTAGTACAACACCCACTACTCTGTCACTAGTACTACCCTAGTCTAAGTTCCAACGACGTAGTCAGTACCTGCAATCGTCCCGGCCACTAAATAGAAAAATTAATTTCACATATACAGCAGTATGTAAAGCCGACCCCCTTCTTTAAACTTGACAATACGGGCCATGTCTGCGTGCATGCTGTTATAAACGTTTCCAGCACACGTTTCTTCTTGGCTGGTAGTGGTGCCGTTTCGATCTACACCATCATTTCGTGCCGCGTGAGTTGTGACTTCTTGTTTGAGCGCCATGAGCGCGGAAATGCAAATTTGTCGTAATGCTGTTTCCTACTGGTCAGATTACGACCAGCAGCAGCGAATGAAAAACATTGTCACAACAATCAGCGTATATATGCTGCCACCTGTTGAATAAAGTGAAGCTAAATTTGAGGAGCATGGACGTGATTGACGTTCATTGTGACAACGAAAGAATCCGTAATAATTTCATCCCTCGCCGTAATACCATAATTTGAGATGTATTTCCGGAATGATTCCGGACAACCCGGAATGGTAGGCAGGTCTGGACTGCAGTAGCTTATTCACCCCGTAGGGTGCCATAATAACCCCCCCAGCACCCACCTTCTAGTACGGGGTTGGACTGCAGTAGTTGTTCCTTCACCCTGTCGATGTCACGTCCCTTGCCCGACGCCGCTGCCACATACTGCATGATCACCTTGCTGGCCTCTGTCACACAACCACACCGGAACATCACAACACTGGTGGCGATGTTACATACTACTGTTAATATGCTTGCCAAGTAAATGTTTTGTTCACAAAATTAAGGTTTAAAGTAGGAAGCTGTTCGCTGGTACTCCAAGGTTGGTTTATACTTAGGAAAAAAAACAGTTGTAACAAAAACATTCAAACCATCCAGTCGACACATCACTGCATATGTCTGTGTCTTATGCAATTTCAGGACTTGTTAACTTTGTCATCTTTCAAATTATACTTTGTCCAGGATTTCTCGATGTTTGGGAGAAAATGTGGTTTTTTTAAGGTTGTATATCATTTATAATATTTTTATTGACAGAATAAGCAGTTAAAAGGTCATATTTTTTGTTGATAGGCCACATTGATTGCATTTGAATTTCTTTATTTATTCCAGCATCCATTATTTTGTTTGGTTGGGATGGGCAGTATCACATAAGGAAAGAATGACAAATCTATTTTCCTACCTGAATATCATTGTAATAAGCATTTGTTCTTCCTATCCAACTCTCCCCTAGCATATACATATGTCTTTTCGGGCCCATTGTCCCCTGTGACATACACCTGTCTTTTCTGCCCCACTCTCCCCTAGCATACATGTCTTCTCTGCCCCACTTTCCCCTATGATATATAATAATAATAATAAGTCAACTTGTATAGCCATAAATCTAGACAAAAGTACATTTGAAACCACTACGGCCCCTGTTTTTCCTGCCCGCACTCCCCTATGATACACACCTGTCTTTCCGGCCCCACTCTCCCCTGATATAATGACGCACTGGTCAAGGTTGTGGTCGCGCATCTCGCGATAGGCATCATCCACCACGGCGTAACTACAAACAGACACAGCTGCTGAGCAACTCAACCAGCGCACGACAATCAATACATGTTATTAATGGTGACATATCTCCCACCCTCAATGTGGCACGCACGAATAAACCAGGAGTAAACCAATAAAATAGACCCACAGATGGTAAAGAGTGAATCCTGCACGATTGTTTCCCCGGATGATGCAGTTTTATATTTTTTTTATACATTTCAGAAAACAGAATGAATATATACTTGTAAAGGAACAAGAGGCATCATAGTAATTATGATGATTATAGCATCCGAAAACCTATTTCATATTTTACGTACAATCACACATTCAATCGCATTTACACTAACATATGTATCAAGCAAAATAAGAATTTTTTTTAACTGTAATCTATAGTAATAGCATAGTTTTATATAGTGCATTTCCTAAACAGCCCAATGCACTTTACCAAATTGTGAATCTTAATGGGTGAAATACTAAAAAACAGCACATGTATATAACAGAAATCCTAAGTTAAAATTATACATTTAAAATCTAAACCAGATGGAAGTGCGTCCACAATATCTCTGTTGAGTGTAATAATCCAAACAGCCCAAGGACATACATACCCCTGTTACTTATATGTCCATTATACTTTTAAAATGTGTGTCACTTGTGTATGCATGCATTATTGTATACATAATATACGTTTGGACTGGATTGTATGTGTGCATGTGCAGACGTGCATATATACAGTGTACTGGGGCATTTTGGACTGGAAAAATGTGATCACGCATAAACTTAATGGCATGACCCCTGCCCATCCCACCCATCTTGTCCCCCCCGACCCGCCCCGACCCACCCCGCCCCTCCTGTCCTTCCGAGCATACTCACATGTGTGGCGGTAGTTCATAAATGTTGCGGCTGCGATACTCAAAGATGACATCCTGGGAATAGAGAGGCAGCTTTCTGTAGGGGTTCACCGAGATCACTACACTGCCTATGTACGTCTGCAACAAAACATAATAATAATTATTATTTTCATAAAGCGCCATTTCTAATAAAACTAGAGCAACACAGCGATGGCAGATGACACAAACATATGAATTATTTGACAAAAATGTATGCGCAGGTTCACAATAATCACTACAGGAAATGTATCGAATGTATTAGTGTGTATTATTGCATACATAAGTATTTGTGTGTGCATCTATATATATATAAATATATATATATATATACATACATACATATATATATATATACATATGCACATTTGGACTGGATTGAATATGTGCGCATGCAGCAGACACACATAACTACTGGGACATTTTTGGATTGGTAAAATTTAATCCTGCATAAAGACCTGTATGTTCTGACATGACAGTTCACTTTAATACAACAATGCAGCCTACATGTGACCAAGTATTTTCACGAACATAAAATTGTTCAAGTATTTCAGACAAGTATTGGAGAAACTTACGTAAATTTCGTCATGGTTGAATCGTTCCTGCAGGTTGCTGAGGAATGAGTCTTCATCGAGAGTGTCAAGTAGACACATGTCCGTCACTCCAACAAGTCCCGCCCCCAGCCCTGACCCCACCCCTGGTTGGAGCGCCATCCTCCATGCACCTGAAGAAACAACAATGACCGTAAGACATACATATGCAAATTAGTTGTTTTAGACATATCCAATATGTGAATTTTTACCTCGTAGAGGCTTTCATTGATGTGACACACCAACTTCTTCAGTACATGTGACGTGTGACGCCATCGTACATGTCAGATAGTTCGTCAGCCTCTACAAGGTACAAATTCACTTATTGGATACGTCTAAAAGAAATTAACTATCTTGAAGAATGTTCAGCAACATGACACATAATTGTCATTGAAATGAACTATCTTGAAGAATGTTCAGCAACATGAGACATACAATTGTCATTGAAATGAACTATCTTGAAGAATGTTCAGCAACATGAGACATACAATTGTCATAGAAATGAACTATCTTGAAGAATGTTCAGCAACATGAGACATACAATTGTCATTGAAATGAACTATCCTGAAGAATGTTCAGCAACATGAGACATACAATTGTCATAGAAATGAACTATCTTGAAGAATGTTCAGCAACATGAGACATACAATTGTCATAGAAATGAACTATCCTGAAGAATGTTCAGCAACATGAGACATACAATTGTCATTGAAATGAACTATATTGAAGAATGTTCAGCAACATGACACATAATTGTCATTGAAATGAACTATCTTGAAGAATGTTCAGCAACATGAGACATACAATTGTCATTGAAATGAACTATCTTGAAGAATGTTCAGCAACATGAGACATACAATTGTCATTGAAATGAACTATCTTGAAGAATGTTCAGCAACATGAGACATACAATTGTCATTGAAATGAACTATCTTGAAGAATGTTCAGCAACATGAGACATACAATTGTCATTGAAATGAACTATCTTGTAGAATGTTCAGCAACATGAGACATACAATTGTCATTGAAATGAGCTATCTTGAAGAATGTTCAGCAACATGAGACATACAATTGTCATTGAAATGAACTATCTTGTAGAATGTTCAGCAACATGAGACATACAATTGTCATAGAAATGAACTATATTGTAGAATGTTCAGCAACATGAGACATACAATTGTCATAGAAATGAACTATCTTGAAGAATGTTCAGCAACATGAGACATACAATTGTCATAGAAATGAACTATCCTGAAGAATGTTCAGCAACATGAGACATACAGTTGTCATAGAAATGAACTATCTTGAAGAATGTTCAGCAACATGAGACATACAATTGTCATAGAAATGAACTATCCTGAAGAATGTTCAGCAACATGAAACATACAATTGTCATAGAAATGAACTATCCTGAAGAATGTTCAGCAACATGAGACATACAATTGTCATAGAAATGAACTATCTTGAAGAATGTTCAGCAACATGAGACATACAATTGTCATAGAAATGAACTATCCTGAAGAATGTTCAGCAACATGAGACATACAATTGTCATAGAAATGAACTATATTGAAGAATGTTCAGCAACATGAGACATACAATTGTCATAGAAATGAACTATCTTGAAGAATGTTCAGCAACATGAGACATACAATTGTCATTGAAATGAACTATCTTGAAGAATGTTCAGCAACATGAGACATACAATTGTCATAGAAATGAACTATCTTGAAGAATGTTCAGCAACATGAGACATACAATTGTCATAGAAATGAACTATCCTGAAGAATGTTCAGCAACATGAGACATACAATTGTCATTGAAATGAACTATCTTGAAGAATGTTCAGCAACATGAGACATACAATTGTCATTGAAATGAACTATCTTGAAGAATGTTCAGCAACATGAGACATACAATTGTCATTGAAATGAACTATCTTGTAGAATGTTCAGCAACATGAGACATACAATTGTCATTGAAATGAACTATCTTGAAGAATGTTCAGCAACATGAGACATACAATTGTCATTGAAATGAACTATCTTGAAGAATGTTCAGCAACATGAGACATACAATTGTCATTGAAATGAACTATCTTGTAGAATGTTCAGCAACATGAGACATATAATTGTCATTGAAATGAACTATCTTGAAAAATGTTCAGCAACATGAGACATACAATTGTCATAGAAATGAACTATCTTGAAGAATGTTCAGCAACATGAGACATACAATTGTCATTGAAATTAACTATCTTGAAGAATGTTCAGCAACATGAGACATACAATTGTCATCGAAATGAACTATCCTGAAGAATGTTCAGCAACATGAGACATACAATTGTCATTGAAATGAACTATCTTGAAGAATGTTCAGCAACATGAGACATACAATTGTCATTGAAATGAACTATCCTGAAGAATGTTCAGCAACATGAGACATACAATTGTCATTGAAATGAACTATCTTGAAGAATGTTCAGCAACATGAGACATACAATTGTCACAGAAATGAACTATCCTGAAGAATGTTCAGCAACATGAGACATACAATTGTCATAGAAATGAACTATCTTGTAGAATGTTCAGCAACATGACACATACAATTGTCATTGAAATGAACTATCTTGAAGAATGTTCAGCAACATGAGACATACAATTGTCATAGAAATGAACTATCTTGAAGAATGTTCAGCAGCATGAGACATACAATTGTCATAGAAATTAACTATCTTGAAGAATGTTCAGCAACATGAGACATACAATTGTCATAGAAATGAACTATTTTGAAGAATGTTCAGCAACATGAGACATACAATTGTCATTGAAATGAACTATCTTGAAGAATGTTCAGCAACATGAGACATACAATTGTCATAGAAATGAACTATCTTGAAGAATGTTCAGCAACATGAGACATACAATTGTCATAGAAATGAACTATCTTGAAGAATGTTCAGCAACATGAAACATACAATTGTCATAGAAATGAACTATCCTGAAGAATGTTCAGCAACATGAGACATACAATTGTCATTGAAATGAACTATATTGAAGAATGTTCAGCAACATGACACATAATTGTCATTGAAATGAACTATCTTGAAGAATGTTCAGCAACATGAGACATACAATTGTCATTGAAATGAACTATCTTGAAGAATGTTCAGCAACATGAGACATACAATTGTCATTGAAATGAACTATCTTGAAGAATGTTCAGCAACATGAGACATACAATTGTCATTGAAATGAACTATCTTGAAGAATGTTCAGCAACATGAGACATACAATTGTCATTGAAATGAACTATCTTGAAGAATGTTCAGCAACATGAGACATACAATTGTCATTGAAATGAACTATCTTGAAGAATGTTCAGCAACATGAGACATACAATTGTCATTGAAATGAACTATCTTGAAGAATGTTCAGCAACATGAGACATACAATTGTCATTGAAATGAACTATCTTGTAGAATGTTCAGCAACATGAGACATACAATTGTCATTGAAATGAGCTATCTTGAAGAATGTTCAGCAACATGAGACATACAATTGTCATTGAAATGAACTATCTTGTAGAATGTTCAGCAACATGAGACATACAATTGTCATAGAAATGAACTATATTGTAGAATGTTCAGCAACATGAGACATACAATTGTCATAGAAATGAACTATCTTGAAGAATGTTCAGCAACATGAGACATACAATTGTCATAGAAATGAACTATCCTGAAGAATGTTCAGCAACATGAGACATACAGTTGTCATAGAAATGAACTATCTTGAAGAATGTTCAGCAACATGAGACATACAATTGTCATAGAAATGAACTATCCTGAAGAATGTTCAGCAACATGAAACATACAATTGTCATAGAAATGAACTATCCTGAAGAATGTTCAGCAACATGAGACATACAATTGTCATAGAAATGAACTATCTTGAAGAATGTTCAGCAACATGAGACATACAATTGTCATAGAAATGAACTATCCTGAAGAATGTTCAGCAACATGAGACATACAATTGTCATAGAAATGAACTATATTGAAGAATGTTCAGCAACATGAGACATACAATTGTCATAGAAATGAACTATCTTGAAGAATGTTCAGCAACATGAGACATACAATTGTCATTGAAATGAACTATCTTGAAGAATGTTCAGCAACATGAGACATACAATTGTCATAGAAATGAACTATCTTGAAGAATGTTCAGCAACATGAGACATACAATTGTCATAGAAATGAACTATCTTGAAGAATGTTCAGCAACATGAGACATACAATTGTCATTGAAATGAACTATCTTGTAGAATGTTCAGCAACATGAGACATACAATTGTCATTGAAATGAACTATCTTGAAGAATGTTCAGCAACATGAGACATACAATTGTCATAGAAATGAACTATCCTGAAGAATGTTCAGCAACATGAAACATACAATTGTCATAGAAATGAACTATCTTGAAGAATGTTCAGCAACATGAGACATACAATTGTCATTGAAATGAACTATCTTGAAGAATGTTCAGCAACATGAAACATACAATTGTCATAGAAATGAACTATCTTGAAGAATGTTCAGCAACATGAGACATACAATTGTCATTGAAATGAACTATCTTGAAGAATGTTCAGCAACATGAGACATACAATTGCCATAGAAATTAACTATCTTGAAGAATGTTCAGCAACATGAAACATACAATTGTCATAGAAATCAGTGATCTGTGATACTGCACCTATTATGTGTAACCTGCCAAGGCAAAGTGAAAGCAAAAGCAAAATTGTGAATTGAATTTTGTACCTTTTTGAATTCCACAGATTTTATTTTAAGCGTTAAAGGGACGTAATCGGTTCGTTTACCCGAAATTTCCGGGAGTAGTAATTTCTAACTGGAAGTCTGCTGTGTTGACTCTGGAATAGTGAGCATCATTGAACATCAGAGGGTTTAGCAGTTAACTCAGCCCGACTCAACCGTATTGCCAATAAAGCTTGTTTTTAAACTGGGTGTTTTGTTTACTATTTGAGCATGCTCCCGTGATCACGCCGTCAAATTGCGACCATTGTTGGCAGTATACCTTCAACATAGTTAATACATGAAAAACCAGGAACAGACTGCAACCTTTTAATATGATACCTCACTTGTAAGAAATATCTTCAGTAGTTTTGACAACAATAAACTAATGACTTCCTTGTTCATGGGCCCTTTCCTTTGATGTAACTATTGATAAAAACCATGTTAGATTTATTGGCAATTCAAGGAGCAGGCCAAAAACAAACAGGTAATTTCATGCTACTAACTCACTGTCATAAACTTTGTCAGCTTGGGGGAAATACATCTGAGTACTTGTAACAAGCGCTAGGTGATTTACATGGCCTGGAAGAACTGCTTGAGTCATAAACCTGTTTCCACCTGCTGGCGTCTTATAGGGACAGCTTGGCTTATGACTGGAAACACATTGAAAGAGATTCATTTGTGAAAGAATGCTTTTGGTTTTAGAAAACATATTGTTAACATTGACAATGACATGATAAAATGTACAATTGTAGAGACATTGTTAATGGGCCCATGTGGACTAGCGGGGCTGAATCACTGGCCAGGGGGCCAGTAGATTTGAAAAGTTACTGGCCCTGATTTTATAAAACATATGTTGATACAGAGGTGCCTGTCGGTTGCTTCATTGAAGAAGTCCAAAAAGTCTAAGGTTCTCTTGGAGCGACGTCATGCTGACTTTTCCAAAGTTCTTAATTTACAAAATTAAGATAGCAACTATAATAAGTAATAACGCAAAGTAAAATTAAGATTTGCATTCTGTTATTAATGCAAAATCTGAGACGTCACCGACCTATTTTCATCTGGCAACTTGATACTTTAGCTGGCTGTCCTCAACACATCAAAGGCATTTCTTTGTTTTGGTTGTGCCTGAAGTTCAATGCTAAGGTCGGTATTGCCAGGATCAGGCACATTATACCATGATAATTGTGCATCTGAACGCTGATACCATGTGTATCATGTTATCATTGTGATTGGTGATGACCAATGCTGATGTAAACAACGCGTCTGTGTGCAAATGTGAACGCTGTCCGGAGTCTTTGCTCTCGTTCCGCCCAAGGCACAGGTATATTACAAGATCCACCGCTGCAGCTATGGTCTTTAGCAATCCTATAAAATGTTTGACAGTATAACAAATTTCTTTGATGCTTTTCTAATATAGAATATTATATGCACTAGAATTTTTATCATCAAACAGTTGAAATTGCCTACCAAACTGGTGGAACGAACTGGCCCGACAGCCTCAAAAAAGGCGCCGGGCCAGCGGGCCAGTGTTAATGTCGAGGCTTGTATAACTTATTTATTTATTAACTTTTAATTTAGTACCTTAATTTTATTTGCATTGTATATATTTACATTTCTATCTTATTTACTTTTAAAAGCTATGCATTTTCATACATATATTAAATATATTCCGATTGTTTATGGGTTTTACCTGAAATAAATGTATTCATATTCATTTCTTCTGACTTTAATACTTTATCACTGAAATGTCAGTAATTGCACAATACGTGAATACCAAGTATGTGGTCTAACCATCCGTGTACAACATAGCGGCATTCATGGCCCACACTTACTCCAGTATCAGTGTAAGGACAATGTACGGCGAACCAAATTTTGAAAGAGCAGTTTGACAGATTTGAAGCTCAGTCCAAACTGACAGAGATACTTTAATAAGTTTGTAAAGTCCAGAAAAAACATAATCATTTTACTGTTTTACATAATCGTTTTACATTGCAATTTTTTTTTTAATGGTGTCCGAAACCACAGCCAAAGGTCACCGGATTCAACTAACGCGACACGGTTACCAAAACCTCACCCACCATGCTGCCCGATTGATATCCACAATAGCATTTATGTGCATTAATATATATTTCACTCAACAGGTAGCGCCATGATATTAATTTTTTTCCCTGCAATGGTGACAACCATCCCTTACAAAATTGCTACACTTTTTTGGGGACAACGCTAATTGGATATGTGGATATCTCCATAATGTCTGGATGTATTGCACAACAATAATTATTGTGATATGAGATATGAACCATCAGTGTAAACAATACACCGAAGCCACCAACTAGTGTCATCACACACCCTGCCACCTAGGACATCCTGGACATCAGGCCTATTACATGTCAACATCGACCACTCTCTCTATGACGATCACACCGATACGAGTCTATAAATATCATCTACTCAACTGCACTTATTCCCACACATAATGACAGAAAAAATACCCCATGGTACTGCATGACATTCTTGGGTAATGGCCCAGAAATCAGTCAATGGCCGGGTTGTTTACTGAGAACCCATGTCAGTTATTTATAACATTCTCATCAACCGGTGATTGTATTTTATTATCCCTTCTTCCATTGGATGCTTTCAAACAATGGAGTGTTTCAACTTTGTTGATGTAACCAAATTGACCTTTAAAATAACTAATTATAGAAAATCAGAAACAATGTCACACCAGACACCATATTTGTTAACTACTATTCCACCACATAGTCGATGGTTACTAATTTAATAATACAATAAAACCTGTACCCAGTATTAGAAATTAACCAAATATGACTTTCATTAATTGATCAAAAACGTTGAACTCTCAATAAGCCAAAGATTTCCTTGTCCACTTGTTATCTGGGGTTTTGTTCTGGACAACAATTGTGATAAATCTTGTTAAATCTTATTTATATATATAAATCTTATTTATATATATATATACAATATATTTTTTAAATAGTTTATTTTATGGTGGGCCAAAATGAGGGTCAGTGAACCACGACATGTCTAAAATGTATGTGTATTGATTAGTTAACACAGGTAAAACAAGTGTGTTAAAATGACCCCCCAACTTACATTCTTGTACCCCCATCATGTCCGGGTTTTGTTGTCACAGTTGTACTCGAATGGAATAAAACGAGACAAAACAAGATCTACTATCTCGCAATCGACCCGATTCAATACACTGAAAGGCGGTCATGTAAATGTAGCATGAAAGAAAACTCATTGGTCATTCCAGGTCCACTCTATTAGCTGCACTGGTCATTGTGGTCAAGCGGAATGTTCACTCTTAAGGTCAAACGGAGCTTTCTAGCTGCGGCAGTCAAACCAAACATAGGTCAGTGAATGGTGACATAAATATGTGGCATGCAAGTTGTACAGTTTCAATATATGCAGGTTAACATCGCTTTACAACCACCTTGGTAATACAGCCACCTTGTTAATAGAGCCACCTTGCTAATACAGCCACCTTACAATTATGGCCACCCTGGAACAGTCCCAAATTATTTCTGAAACTCTAAAGTATAGAAAATAAATCTTGCTATTATTATTATGTATAGTCTCCTCGCTATATTTATTGGTTACAGTGTGAAGAAATGCACTCCATCTGTTCATGTGATATTCTTCTTGTGACTATGATGACTTGAGTCCATAATACACTGTTACCTATGTTATATTGTAATATTTTATATATATATATAATATATATATATATTATACACTGTGCCCGTCCAAACGACAATGTAATTGCCCTTACAGGGATGATTAAAGTTATATCGTATTGTATTCAGATGACTGTGGCCAAATCCAATGGTGACCTTAATAGTGAGGGTCGACTGTATACCCTTGCCAACTTTCAAGGAAATGTTTTGTTCACAAAGCTGATGTTTTAATTTAACATGTGAGCCTATTCATTGGTACTCTGTTACCAGGGTTGGGTTATTATTTAGAAAAACCAGTTACGGCAAAAACATCCATACCCTCCAATCCACACAAAACTGTACATGTCTGTGCTTATGTCATTTCATAGCATTTCTCTGTCTATGCCAATGGATAAATCTTACATTTACTTTATGCAATGCAAGTAGAGTTTAATATATATATATATCACCATTTTAGTGAAAGTGCAGCCATTGTCATTCACAACTGCCACGGGTCAAGGCAGGTCTGTTTAGTTATAAAACTATTACATACAATCATAAAACAGCCTTGGTGTATATCTAATAAGGGGTGGTCTTGTGTCTGCAAAGTCTCCTATTAACCCTTGATTTCACAGATGTACCTGTATACACTGGAATCTCATTATTAAGGTCACCTTTGGAACTGAACAAACGTGACCTGAATAGCCAGGTGACCGCATTAGCGGGACTAATATTATTTACTGTATGTGGAAATAAAATTGGACTGTTCTAGGGTGACCCTAATTGCAAGGTGGCTGTATTACCGAGGTGGCCGTAACACAAGGTTCCTCTGTATGTTTATGTATGGCTAGGGAGTAGTTTGGTTATCACCATGGATTTCTAGCTAAACAAATAAATGCACATTGATGCTATTGTCATTGAGAACACACACACACATATATATATACGTGTGTGTGTGTGTGTGTGTGTGTGTGTGTGTGTGTGTGTGTGTGTGTGTGTGTGTGTGTGTGTGTGTGTGTGTATATATATATATGTGTGTGTGTGTGTGTGTGTGTATATATATATATGTGTGTGTGTGTGTGTGTGTGTGTGTGTGTGTGTGTGTGTGTGTGTGTGTGTGTGTGTGTGTATATATATATATATATATATATATACGTGAGATTTGGGCAGTGTGATGGGTAATGCATTGGAAATTATGGCTGTGGTCTTGGAAGCCATTTTGAATCGCTTATAATCAAGAGTCCCACACCCCGTAATGGTGGGTGGGCGTGGGTGGTTGTCTGTACTAATATTCGTGATGAAGCGCTACTGTATAATATATATATTTTTTTTTTTCTTCTAGACTTTGTAAATCTATGAGACCATCCCTAAGACATATTTATTAATGACCATATTAGTCTTACTTGGGTGTCTACGCTTGCCTAATAATTTCCTGGATATATCAGTATAAAATACAACAGGTGCGGTAATACAACCCTGAGATGAGAGAAAACTTTAATGAAACATGTATACCATGATAAGATTCAGTGGTTGCATCGATAAACATCTCATGCTTGACACGGGATGTTTCTGAGACTTCAAGCAGGGATTTGTGTGAGCCAAGTTTAAAAAAATAAACAAATTACGTGTTTGCCAGGCATGGCATGTGAACTTTGGCCTAAAATATAATAAAAGGTTCATGAGAAAACATGATACTAGGAGTCACTGTGTAAACCCTCCTTTTGAAGTAAAACTTATGAATACAATATTATGCCGGGTACACAATAATTATGTACTGGACATGTTAGTGTGCTTAATGTGTCATGTACTGAGTGTAATGGTATATTTGATGTATTTCTGAAAAGACACCAGCAAAAAACTGAATTGTGGAGGTTGTGGCTGCGTTAGAGGTGTCATGCTGAGCGCCATCTGTGGTATGTTTGTTCAACCGATCATTGTTCACATATTAATGGACATAGCTGTTTGCAAATAGTATTGCAATATGATCCGACTCTTACTGTTTGCGACACTCCCACTCTGCCACCACTTAGAACGTTCTCCTCCACATTGTTTGCGAGGCCAACTACATAAGGCCATGGAGTGGCAGTTAGTTCACACAAATGGACACTTCACTGGAATATTTACACACAGCGATCTACACAATAATGAGCTGCATAAACCTCTGATCAAATGTTGCTGCATCCATAAGATGATAGACAAGGGCACGGGGAATAAAAAGTGTAAAATATTTATAGCAAACCATGATTATCGTTTTCAAAATGTGGTTATAATTTATAAAACACGATTACAATTTTGTTTTATGATGACAATAATGTGACTGATTGTGATTGCATTTCCTTCTGTGGCTGGCAAGACTGGCAGTGAACTTGTATTATATCATAATTAACTTTAGAACTGGCATGTGAATATCTGAGCAAAGGGTTATGCTAGCAAGAAACACATTGGTGACGGTAAGACGTTAAGGTATATTTCGGGAGTACATATATGGAGTTATGAGCTTCACGCGATTGACATGAAAAGGCAACATTTCAGTTTTACAATGATACTGGTGTCATCCATGTATGTCAAACTGTTACAAAGTTATAAGGTGGTTGAATTGACCCATCCAAAGAATTCAAGTTTTGAGACAGACACCTTCACAGTTAGGTATTTACACTTCAAACCACATATCATTCAATCCAAAACCTGCTTCAAAAATACTATTTCAAAATAGTAATTCCAAATTGCATTATTAAAACTGGTAATAAATGTTTATTGAACATTTATAAAACTGCAAAAATGAATACTTTCACAACTGTAAATGTATTTTGGCCTTTCCTCATTTGTTAATGTCCCTTACAGTCTAAACTGTTGCATCCTATACATTTTTTACAATGTAGACAGAAACCATTGGTTTTTACAAAGATGTGTAGCTTCAGAAAAGGTACAGGCTGCCTACATTACACTATACACGGCTCCTATAACCTAGACAAGTATAATTCAGACATGAACATTTCTAAACACTTTGACCATCTGGTCGGAGTGTGGTTCTGATCAAGAGGTCTCCATTTAGTGTCTGTTCAACTCAAGCCAAATCTTAAGCATCCTTCCAGGAACTGATCCTGACATGGCTAAATTAAAAACCTGACTGACACAGGCCTGTACAAACATGTCTGCCTCTTGAGGCTCCCGAGTCTTGCTCTGGCAATTAGATATCATTACACCCAGCTGCTACATTCAATCAAGTCCAACCATATCAAGCGGTACAATTTTCTGCATATTATGTTTTCTAATATCACCATGCAACTGATACGAGAATTATAATAATGTGTTGCAATATTATTTCATGAAGTTATTATGTGGTGTCGTCACTGAATCATTAAAAATTCTACGGGCGTCCATCTGATAGCTACTTGAAGACCAAGCAGTCTGATCATGTCGTGATTATCCAAGATTCACCAGATGAGAGAGGACGGAAGTCCCTTCTGATTTCCCCTGCATACCCATCGCCAGCACCGAATCAATTCTACATGTAAATAGCCCCAATATCCAGAGCAGGAAAAACAATCTCGGTGATGTAAGTTATTAACGCTGCCAGGGCTACATAAATGACCAACATGAGTAGATCGCCAGGCAACTATCGCTGGATCTGGATACTATACTCTTCAAAGTCTGGATGCTGTGTACCTATTACATCTAATCCCCTTTTGAAGGTTATATTGTGCACACACACAAAAATCCACGTAATAATAATTGCGAAATACAACGTTTTAATCAAGCCATCTATACGGTCATGTGATACATCATGATTAGTCAATTTGGTTGATACAGCAAAAACAGCATTGTCATCTTTTCAATACACAACTGATAAAATTAGTAGTACTTAAAAAAATCAGTCAATATTTCTGTCAATGTTTTTCAGAGCTGCATATTTAAATGTATCTCTTATAAGATTGTTGCTGCAGTACCTTACAGCTAGATTTTAACAGGGAGACCATACTTTGATTGGTGTATATTTACATCTTTAGTTATACTATCACTGTAATATCAGTTATATGTATGTGCGGAAAGCTCCAAAAAGGACTCGGTAAAGTTATATACTAACAAAGCTCTGTCTGGGTCCTTCCTCTGTGTATTGACATTGTTTCCCCCAGTAAATGTTTGACTCATCAGTATTTGCTGTCAGTTCTTCAGATTCCAGCCATCTGTGCCAGATGTTCTCTCTGGAGGAAGCTGGTGATGCACTCATGGTTACTGATACAAGTCATACAACATCAAGACGGGACAGATTACCATTTATGTTTCCATAGGGTAAACTATTAACGTTGTTCTATGTCCCATGCAAAGTTACTGTTTAAATTATCTATAAATCAGACATGTTATTAAGTATGCTTCCATCAAATTTACATTCTGAGTTAAACTGCTGTTATAACTGTTTTAAAGAAAGTGTACGTACAAGATGAACAATATTTACTTACCTGATCACACTTGCTACTTTCGCATTATACGGCTGTATATGTTATTAAATAAATTATGTTTTTGCACAATTATCAGTCACCAGGCCCAGCCAACAGAATAATAAACGTATGCACACCAAAATAGTTCTTGGTCTGTTGTGCCATCTTATCTTAAAATTGCATATTATGTGAAAAAGATGTATATATATATATTGTGTTGTGGAAAGTTATATTCTGCATGTTGATTCACTGGACATGTGCACTTAAAAGAGGGACAATCTCAGAATGCAACTCTAAGCTGCTGAAAAATTCATTAAAATGTGTCACTGATATCAATATTTTCAATGTATGGGATGGGATGTTCCCTATTAAATCTCGTTTAAAACAAACTGATTCGCCTTGCATATGTAGGGACCCTACTGCCATTGACAGTTTTTTTGCACACATTCATATGCTTCCAATTAGCACCAAACTGTCACAAAAAAACTTTCTGCATCTGCATCTAATTTTGCTGATATTGCTGTTAACAAAATTAAAGATCAAATCAATCACAGGAGTGACTGGGGGTTACTGGTACAAATCACCAGTATATCATGCAAATGTCATGGATGCATAATTAAAATTGTGATCTATCCCCAATGGATGAGTGACAACTGATGTCACTTGTAAGATGAAAATCATGCATGGTGTGCCCCAACAGGCTTCATATTTCAGCCTATGATTAGTACAGTGCTTTAAAATGTGTCACAGTACTGTGGACATGGAGAAAGCAGTGACATGGCCATAGCGGTGTACACAGCCCACACACATTTCAGGTTTCACACATCACTAGACATGCAGAGGTACCAACAAAGTAATTGCACAAAACTGATATGTGTACTGTTTTTTTGTGATGAGAGGGGTGTATATGAACACCTAGAGCAGCGGGGTTCCTGTCAAGGCACAAGTGGGTGTTTGGAGGGGGCTTCACATCAGTAGAGAGGAATTTTACAATTTGTTAGTACATTTACTTAATTATCAGGGTGAACTTTCTAGGGCATTTTCTAAGTCAAAATTAATGAGTTGACGGCATCGTTAGATTCTAACTGAATCAATTTAATTTCAAAATTGCGGATTGGCGGTAGATTTTGGCTTGAAAGAGGTAGATCATGATTCTGTAAAAAAAGTGGTACTTGTTCCACCAAAGTGACTCCAGACAGAGACAGCGTCAACATGCGTCACACCACAAATTAACTACCTCAAAATGTGCCATGTCTGATCAGTGACCCCATCATTGCCTTATAAGGAACAAAATGTTTGACAGATTAAATTCCCCTGGACATTACACTTCTCCACAGAACCAATGACACTCGACTGATCTGTCTGATGAATAAGATAAGAGGAACATTTATATAGCTCCATAAATCTAGATAAATCCATTCGTCATTATATGCAGTCATTATATGCAGAACATTAATAAGTTACGTAAAATTAATTACATTAAATTAGTTAAAATAAATGACAATATATAAACAAATAAAAAATTAAGTTACATAAAGATGATCATTACAGTTAAAGGTATAACGATAATAAATAAGTAAAGACAATGTATAAAATTATTATAAAATATGTACAAGATAATAATAATAATTTAAAAAATTTAATAAACTAACTAAACTGACTGGTGGCACCTATGTTGCATAAGCAACCCGGAAAAGAAGCATTTTCAAGTCTTTTGAAAGTCACAAGGCAACAGGTTTTATTCGTCTCGCTTGGAAGTGAATTCCACAGTCGTGGAATAGATACCAAGAAACTTTCATGATGAATAAGGCATGTTTGGTGAACATGGTTCTTCTTGTTGTCTTCTTCTGACTTGTATGAACACGGGTCTTTTTGTGTGAAAACAACAAAATCACATAGCAGGTATGCAACAAGTCAGCAATAACAATATTATGGTTTATAAGGTCAGATATGGTTCACCTTGCTGGAGATCTAAATGCTGCAACATGGAAAAGAGGCGTAATTTATCAACAATATAAATATACACCACTCCGAGCCAATGACACAGATTTTCATGACCTGTACCATATTCTACTGTAGTTGAAAGAGGGGGGGCTAGAGACCCGTGCTTAGTGTATCGCCCTTGGGCAAACATATCAGGGGTATCAGCCACTGCAAGTGGATCTCACACTATCAGTCCACCAGCAATCTGTAGCTTATGTTTTCTGGGGCAAAACAAACCCACAGCCCACAAAAACTGAACCAGTACTTGTTAGCTTCCATTGGAAGACTGTACCAAGGTATGTGCAGGAGAACACCGAGGCGGGTATGAAATGAATGCTGGGCGACAGATTACAATCTAAACTCACCTTGCATGGACCGTTATCCTATCAATTACCTTGACATAGTGACACAATATATGTTGGCTAGGGAGAGCGGTGTATAATAGAGCTGTGTTATCTGCCCATCATAGCTACCTAGTGCTTATTTATGTGGTAAACACAGCCTTTGCTGTGTAGTGTATACTGACTTTACACATGTTATCTAGCTGAGGTATTTGGTACTAGATATACACTGTATGTCTTAGGTAGTCAGTCTTTAGGGGATTTACTACTACAAGTTGTAGTATACATGAGAAATAAAGACCATGGGGTGTTTATTGCAATAACGGGTAGCAGTTGCTTGCTGTGGTTTTCACGAAGGTGACACAATTAGGGTACATAAGGTGACATTGCAGGGCAGGCGATTTGCTGACCCGAAATCGGGTTACATAAAGTTACACAATCTCGAACGCGACCAGAGTGGCACAGAACGTGTTGATCGTGATGTCACAATATCAAAATACAAATGATTCCAATTGTGATTACAACTGATATTTGGTAATAGGACCCCCAATAAAATAACAACATTTAATGTCTGTGCCTGCATAAATAGAAGAGGAGCGAGAACTGTAGGAATCTCCCAAAACATGTATCAATAACTGATAATGAACAAAGTGATTTGGTCCATCTACTGCAGCTATGTAGTGTACGCATCTTGTATAGTAAGGAGTCTACGATCTCTGTGATGTAATAGTTACTGTACTTGGGGGGCACCCAGTACACAGGGTGACCGCCATGTCTTACTCCTCAAGCACTGACACTAACACGCCACAGGCCACCGTCACTGTCAGGGGTAGTTCACCATTACCCACACAGAGACCCCAGGGAAATGATGATTGCGGGTGATGTGTGTCTTTTTTATGACTTTTTCATTGGGTACATTAGTAAAATTCATGTAATAATTAGACTTCATGGTAACGAACAGATGCTGAATGCTTGTGTATCACTACAGGGACTGTTCTATGGAAAGCACCAACATTTCAAAATTAGTCACGGGTCTGGGCTGAATGTGAGAGGTATTAGAATATAGTGGGTTTTTTAAGAGGCTTGATATTTTTTTTTAATTGGGAGGGAGGAACGGAGGGAGGGAGGGAGGGAAGGAGGGAGGATCGGAGGGTGGGAGGAACGGAGGGAGGGAGGGTGGGAGGAATGGAGGGAGGAGTGGAGGGAAGAATTGAGGGAGGGAGGAACGAGGGAGGGATGGTAGGAGGAACAGACGGACGGACGGACGGAGACAGACAGATAGACAGGGATGAATTACACCACAATAAATATAATTAATAAATATATATGTTACTTTTTATATTGAAACAAATATCTATAATAATTGTTATTCCTTCAAAGTGTGGACAAATTTTCCACAAAATTCAAGTTAGATAGTTTCATGACCAACCCTGTAATTTGTAGTTGATTTGTTTGCACATTGTACATCTGCAACCTGACACTTATTTTTGCTACTAATAGAACTTCATTATATATGACTATGAAGACATGCAAATATTATTCGCACACGATTGATACAGCAGACACAAATGAACACAAACTATTCGATAGATCCATATGGCTGTGGCCTACAAATCTCACGCAATGCAACAATATGCATGACTTCTTCAAACATGCCAAAAGAAATAATGGCCATTACAGTGTACCCTATATACATAGATTTATTATCTACAAAAGTGCTCTTTATATAGACATACCTCGGACAAACCAGTCTGGCGTCAGAAAATATCTTCTGGTGTTTTACAGTTATTATCAACCTAGTAATCTGACCCTGAAATTCCACTTTAAACCCATAATAAACGTTTGAACATTCTCTGACCCACATGCAACACCCAACTACTACAGGACAGCATTTCCCTGAATCCCTACATCCCAAAGTGCTTTCCCAAGAGCACTTTCGGAGTGATTGGGGGGGTGTAATTAGGGGCCAGGCATGTGAGGCATGTGCTGAGTGTTTCAGTGACTTGTACTGTCCACAGGCACTAAATAAACAGTGCATTATAAAAACACTGCAGGTCTGATTGAGTGCAGCTCATTGGGAGCTTCTAAGGCCAGAGGCACTGGAATGGACAGAGCCATTGCACAGGTTGCTGGGTGACACTAAGCCTTTATGAAATCAGACTATTGCAAGTACTATGCTATTGGGCCAACTGGGGTTAGGGGTGTATTGTACACGGATCTATCCCTGCATGACATTATATTGTTGTATTTATTTAACTTATTTTACTACTTACTTAACATATTTAACTTTTTTATTTTATTTTATAAATTTTTTTATTATTAATTTCTTTCTTTAATTTGTAAATCGATTGGTGTTTTTAGAATTGTTTTTTAGAATTGTAAAAAGTTAAATTTTATTGTGTATTTTATTTAAACTATATAACTGATGATGTAAAAATGTATGTAACTAATTTATGATGGCCCACTGAACATAACGCTACAAACATAGCATGGTCACCTTCATGAAACAAAGCTTCGTACTTCCATTACTACTACTTATTCCCTGCTACTACGTTACTGTAACAATACAAGGCTTTCGATTGTAAATTTAACTATCCCTAGTTATTGTAGATAGTATTCTGAACTATCTCAGGGGAAGGCCACCACTGAGATGGGAGGACTGTGTGAGGACGGACATGAGAAGATCAGGGTAGGATAAAAGACAAAGAGAGGGAGCTGTGGACAGAAAACTTTGGAAAGAAAAAACACAGCGAGTGGTTCGGCAATGTTGTACCCGACCCCTGCCCCTCAGAAGGGAACAAGGAGGAGAGCAACATTTTGAACTATCGATAATAATGATAGCTGGTAAAACAAATCGGTACAGTTACCCATGCCACCATAATGCTGTCATTTAAGCACTAAAAGTACAGTTACCCATGCCACCATAGTGCTGTCATTTAAGCACTAAAAATACAGTTACCCATGCCACCACAGCACTGTCATTCAATCACTAAAAGTACAGTTATCCATGCCACCATAGTGCTGTCATTTAAGCACTAAAAGTACAGTTATCCATGCCACCAGTGTTGTCATTTAAGCACTAAAAGTACAGTTACCCATGCCACCACAGCTTTGTCAGTTAAGCAATAAAAGTACAGTTATCCATGCAACGACAACACTGTCAGTTAAGCACTAAAAGTACAGTTACCCATGCCACCACAGCGCTGTCATTTAAGCACTAAAAGTACAGTTACCCATGCCACCACTGCGCTGTCATTTAAGCACTAAAAGTACAGTTACCCATGCTACCACTGCGTTGTCATTTAAGCACTAAAAGTACAGTTACCCATGCCACCACAGCGCTGTCATTTAAGCACTAAAAGTACAGTTACCCATGTCACCACAGCACTGTCATTTAAGCACTAAAAGTACAGTTACCCATGCCACCACTGCGCTGTCATTTAAGCACTAAAAGTACAGTTACCCATGCCACCATAGCGCTGTCATTTAAGCACTAAAAGTACAGTTACCCATACCACCACAGCGCTGTCATTTAAGCACTAAAAGTACAATTACCCATGCCACCACAGTGCTGTCATTTAAGCACTAAAAGTACAGTTACCCATGCCACCACAGCACTGTCATTTAAGCACTAAAAGTACAGTTAACCATGCCACCACAGCACTGTTATTTAAGCACTAAAAGTACAGTTACCCATGCCACCACAGCACTGTCATTTAAGCACTAAAAATACAGTTACCCGTGCCACCACAGCACTGTTATTTAAGCACTAAAATTACAGTTATCCATGCCACCACTGCGTTGTCATTTAAACACTAAAAGTACAGTTACCCATGCCACCACAGTGCTGTCATTTAAGCACTAAAAGTACAGTTACCCATGCCACCACAACGCTGTCATTTAAGCACTAAAAGTATAGTTACCCATGCTACCACATCGCTGTCATTTAAGCACTATAAGTACAGTTACCCAAGCCACCACAGCGCTGTCATTTAAGCACTAAAAGTACAGTTACCCATGCCACCATAGCACTGTTATTTAAGCACTAAAAGTACAGTTAACCATGCCACCACAGCACTGTTATTTAAGCACTAAAAGTACAGTTACCCATGCCACCACAGCACTGTCATTTAAGCACTAAAAATACAGTTACCCGTGCCACCACAGCACTGTTATTTAAGCACTAAAAGTACAGTTACCCATGCCACCAGTGCTGTAATTTAAGCACTAAAAGTACAGTTACCCATGCCACCACAGCACTGTCATTTAAGCACTAAAAATACAGTTACCCATGCCACCACAGCACTGTTATTTAAGCACTAAAAGTACAGTTACCCATGCCACCACAGCACTGTTATTTAAGCACTAAAAGTACAGTTACCCATGCCACCACAATGCTGTCATTTAAGCACTAAAAATACAGTTACCCATGCCACCACAGCACTGTTATTTAAGCACTAAAAGTACAGTTACCCATGCCACCACAGCACTGTCATTTAAGCACTAAAAATACAGTTACCCGTGCCACCACAGCACTGTTATTTAAGCACTAAAAGTACAGTTACCCATGCCACCAGTGCTGTAATTTAAGCACTAAAAGTACAGTTACCCATGCCACCACAGCACTGTCATTTAAGCACTAAAAATACAGTTACCCATGCCACCACAGCACTGTTATTTAAGCACTAAAAGTACAGTTACCCATGCCACCACAGCACTGTTATTTAAGCACTAAAAGTACAGTTACCCATGCCACCACAATGCTGTCATTTAAGCACTAAAAATACAGTTACCCATGCCACCACAGCAGTTATTTAAGCAGTAAAAGTACAGTTACCAATGCCACCACAGCACTGTTATTTAAGCACTAAAAGTACAGTTACCCATGTCACCACAGCACTGTCATTTAAGCACTAAAATACAGTTACCCATGCCACCACAGCAGTTATTTAAGCACTAAAAGTACAGTTACCAATGCCACCACAGCGCTGTCATTTAAGCACTAAAGGTACAGTTACCCATGCCACCACAGCACTGTTATTTAAGCACTAAAAGTACAGTTACCCATGCCACCACAGCACTGTTATTTAAGCACTAAAAGTACAGTTACCCATGCCACCACAGCAGTTATTTAAGCACTAAAAGTACAGTTACCAATGCCACCACAGCACTGTTATTTAAGCACTAAAAGTACAGTTACCCATGTCACCACAGCGCTGTCATTTAAGCACTAAAATACAGTTACCCATGCCACCACAGCAGTTATTTAAGCACTAAAAGTACAGTTACCAATGCCACCACAGCACTGTTATTTAAGCACTAAAAGTACAGTTATCCACGCCACCACAGAGCTGTCATTTAAGCACTAAAAATCTGTGTAAATAGTTTCTTTCTGTCAAACAATTCCTGTACACACACAAAATTAATATGGTAGAATAGTGTGTTTGAAATGACTACGCCCACAGAATTAGGCAGATGTGAACACAAACATTCCTCTGTTGTAGTTTGTGTACAGCAAGACGAGATTGTGAAAAAGCCACACTGATAACAAAAGAAATGTCACGAACGATGTACCGACCCCCCAACTCCTTATTCCCCTCCCCCACACTGAAAATAGCTCGCATACCCAAGTTACCTGTGACTCAGTTGAGAGGTAAATTACATGTCTTAATCACCTCATACTTTTACGTAATTACCAACCACATGCTGTTAGCATTCATGGAGTTCTGTGGGAAACACAGCCCTATGAGGAGATAGAATCTTAACCATGAGAGTGAATAACAACAGCAAAAAAGATACAGTCCTATCTCTATAAGTACTAGTTATAGCCCAAACTACTGATCTTGATAAGTTCCCATGCAATGTTCTGTTCAGTTGTCTGCCTATTCACGTTGAAGCTATGTCCTCAGATAGGATGGTGTCACGGGCGTGCCCCAACTCTTGTGTATGGTAATGTGGAACATGTTTGAGTTCTGGTCTAAGTTTCTGAAGATTCTGTAAATACTAAACTAGACATATCTTTTTAAAGTGAAGGTAAGTTCTTATAGTGCAGTATTCAAGCAGCAACTGGGAGGCTGGGCAACTAACTAATTCCACAGTCCATGCCACACAATATAATGACAGTAACCACATTTTTATACACCATTTTACATGGTTTTAAATATATTTTTGTAAACGGCATCGAGTCACGCATGCGCAATAAAAAACTCACAAACCTGTGGGACATTACCCAGAAGTCGGAGCTACCACATTACCCAGAAGAAGAAGTATTCAGTCCATGAGACTGCCCAAAAGTGCTTCCATGAAAATACTGCTTACTCCCTGGCACACCTGGTAAATCAAACACCATCCGGGAAGCATTCAGCCATGCTATAATTAATTTGCAAAGACTATCCTAACACAAATATCCACCATTATCTACAGCCAGGTACTCATTGATACAGCTGAGTGAACTGGAGCAACATAGAATGAACAAACCTGCCCTCGGTTCGAAACGGCAACACAGGATTTGAACCCGTGTTCTCTCGATTGAGAGTCCAACGCTCCATTTCTTACAATGCTCAGATGTTCTCACGAGGTTTCACTCAATTACTCCTGGTAGATCACCTTTGTAAAGTAATCCTCCTATGTTTGTCAACCAAACAGGTACTGATGCTGCTGGTAGTTAAGGTATAACTATTCATCATTGGTGATTTTACATCTCCCACTAAAGTAGTTTCCTCAAATGGTTCGGCCCATTGCCAATTTGGTATTCTATGTCCATGAATGTAGTGTGAGTGAATAGCCAAAAGTCAGTCAGTTTAATCAAATGTGCATACCAGTGTACATTTGTTGAAATTGTCAAATTAATTTACTTTGGCCATTATATCTTGCAAATGGCCACAGCCAATTGCCGGATTGACGTTACATTTTCAAATTTCAATCCACTGAATTTGTCCATCATATGGTTTTTGAGTGCATGAGGAAAGTCGACTTGATGACATCAATGCTAGGCAGAAACACAAGCAAAATCGAACGATTTGCAGTCCCAAAGATAAGAGCATGCCTGTTTAACTATTTAAAGATCAACAACTCACTGGCATAGGTAATTTTATATGTTCCATATCAAAACTGTACTTAACAAACCCTTGGCAACTGCAAAAGAAAGTTGTCTTTTACTAGCCTCATTAACCATAGTTGAGATAAGTACAGTATGAATAGATGCTGCTAGAAACACGTATCCTGTTAACGATGCATGGAAAACACCATGCAACGTTTTACTAATTAAATTCCGTTCAAATATAAAAAAATAGTTCTGCATCCTAGTTTGACTTCTCAGGGTATCAGTATGAATCCTTTTTGCAGTCCAACTAATTTACTTTCATCCATCATGTCATCATGTTCTGTGGCAATCTACGTCAGTTATCCATTACTGTAATTAGGTATACAATTCTATTCATTTCCCCTGAAGTAAAGTTTCTGAAATTTGACAAAGCAATTATCTCATACCTTCAGAAGTCCTTTGAAAATGCCATTCCGCTCAGCGACATTCAGACTCTGTGCAGGAACAAACCATCTGGTAGGCTCAGAACGATGTAGCAGAAGGCTTGAATGACGTAGGTACAGTCATGCCATTTGACTTCTATTTCAGTAAAAACTATATGCGTGTTTTACACACGAAATAAAGAACTCTGCACCATCTGTTGTTAGCTTTCCACTTTGTCATAAACCTTCGCCAACCTGTCAACCTTTACATCACAGTCCAGCGAGTAACAATAGCTGGGAAAAACTACTGAAACGTTACTACTGCGACAATACTACATCAGGCGTCATCTGCGATACACTCTCCCCAAACCTGAGATTTGCACTTGACGAGCGTCATTAATCATCCAACTCTTCAGTTCAACATCCAGTGTTGTGTTGATCACAACTTAAACGCTTCATCACGAAGAGCTTTGTTCAATGCAGCTGTCACACTTTGACTGTGGGGGTTGACATCGGTGACACTGCTCAACTCCATGTTCGTTAGGTGATTAAATGCCTTTTACGTCGGTAATTGCCTGACCCACAAGCGACATATCACACCTATGTTCATCTCATTATCGCTGCATAATGCACGTATACGTGAAACTACAAAGGCAATGCTAGGTTGGCCTAATGCATGTACGATGACATCGCCATCTTGTAACACAGGCAATATCATTATGTATACAGCCACGAGTGTTAGGTTAGTGGCCTGTAGCAATTATTGGTCAACTTGGCCAAGAGCCACATCAGGTCGACTCAAACAGGGCAATTCAAAATAATTTCGGTTAATTTTGGAACATGCATTCTTAATGTAGATTATGTATGCTGTAATAACTTTCCAATTTGAGGCTACTGTAAGGACATATTGGTGGCCTGATCGCACTAGAGAACAATCTGTAAAAAGAACCAAATGCGATAGACGTAGTCATCTAGTTTAAGTAGAAATTCACGTCGACATCATCCTAGTGTGATTTCAACAAGTTATGCAATTTAGTTTGCGTCTATAAATAATTCATCATTAACTGTATTTGGACTGTATAATGTGTAAGAAATTTTAGAAAATACAATAGCCCAGTGTATTAAGTCTCTTGCATAGTTTACGACGCTAACACTTCGGTGTTTTACAATCACATGTTCAAAGAATACTGTCCTTTCTTTCCACACACCGACGTAGCCGCAGGTGTCACTGTAAGCATTATACAGACATAAGTTGCACAAATAGAACCTTTTTTTATAACACAAAGGAAACTGTCTCCTCTGTTAATGTTACAGCAAGACAATGTTTACGACCACAACTCACAAGTAGCAGCATTGAGCATTCCACAATCTAAATAAAACATGAGTTAGAAGAAACACAGCATCCGTAAAGTTTCCATTTCTGCTTTGTCTTCCTCTGAAATGTAAATTACATGTGGCAGAATCTCAAGAGATAAGTAGTGGCTAGATTAGTTGGAAAATGGCATTGCGTAACATAATAAGACCTCATTGGCGTTTTCAGATAAGCTGCTCTCACAGAATGATTTGTATCAAATCAAATAAACAAATAATCAAGTAAACCCCGAGCCATCAATCAAATCGAATGAGGCTTGTTTTGTTATTCTTAAATTATTGGAGCCTGTTTTTGATGGTAATAGAAAAGTTCATGAAACAGAAATATGCTTCAATTCTAGAGGCATATTTATGTTTCATGAACTGTTCGATCACTGGCAAAACAGGCATGTCCTGTTCAATTATTATCTTATTAGCTTAATAGAATTTGAGACTCAAAACATTTTGTGTTACACCCTCTGGCAGACATGTTCATTCCAACTGGAGAAGTACTGTATTGCTGCAATATAAATGTATGTCCACTACTGTCTATAGCCAGGTACCCATTTATACAGCTGAGTGAACTTACGGCTGAGGCAATGTGGAGAGAATTAAATAGGTCATAATAATCTAATAAGGTCACTAAATACTATAAATTAATTTATGTGATGATATTGTAGAGTATATGCATTGTAGAGAATGAATGCTCCCCATGGCTCTGAAATAAGGACAGCTCCCGGGGAGTGCGGACGTGTCAAATAAAACAAATGGCGTAAGACATAACAGATATCAACAAGTTTACTTTATTAACCAGATTGTATGGTAAATCAGGTGACAATTCTATCAGTCATTTCTAGACAAAATGCAACAGGAAATCTGATGGTATATTCTGGTGATCATAACAGCCAAATCTGTGATAACACAGATGGAGATAGCAGTCAACAAAGTCAGAAACCGTGTCTTAAATAGAACACATGACAAAGCCTACTTGTCAAGTTGTCATCAGTGACAGGACAAATAAAATGTCACACATGATATATAGGTGTGCCTCAGTTAAAGCTGTATAACATTATATAATGTTCTTCCCTTGTTGTGCTCATTATGTTATTATATATGATTTGCCTTAATTTGATTTGTATTGTATGCATTGTAATGAGTTACAATAAATGTGATTTTGAATTTGAAGCATACCATGTACATAGGGCACTTCAAATTTGTAATATATTGCGTTAAATATTATGTTTAAGCAGACTATACAGAGCATTCAATGTACAACTTAGTTACCAAGTATTACGTCAGTTACAGTATAACTCTAACATATGGTTTACATTGTCCACCAAGCAGCAGTAATACTCAGCCTGAGAGCACTAATCTAAAGTAGTCGCCAGACCATATCCACCCCTGATTCTGGTGACAAATCAAGAGAGGATTGTATCACTTTGTGTGGACTGAAGCCACTGGGGTCAGACCACATTAGATTTTATGTAGGCGGCCATTATAACCTATCCTGTGCTGGATGGATAATTTGCTTATTTTGTTTCTGTAAACTTTCTCAGCACATGAAACATTAATTAACTGACCTCGTGTGGAATATTCGGGAAATTCTCATACTTCAGAAAAATCCACCCAAACCTGATACCCCTCAATTTTGTCCCAATATGGTGACAGATTTTGAAATATTGGTGCATTCTGCAAAATAGCCACTGTGCGAATACGCGAGTGACTAACGCATATTTATTGCTACCTCGTGGGAGGTCTAATGCAGCAGTACATTCAGTATTCGTTGGACCATGTAAACGTGCTAAAAGAATTCACACATCAGACCAAAACGTTATTTTCAAGGGCACTCTTTCACTGGGTAATGGGTGGACGAATCCTTAATGTGGTCTTACAACCACTGCCTGTGTCCACACAACAGAGGGCAAGGTGACAAAAAACAAAGATCAACCCAGACAAGAACTCAACTGTAACTGTTCTCAGGCCGTCTTGTTATGGGTCTGCACCAAAATAGAGCTAGACCCTATGAATGCTTGTTTGTTTTCCTGTAGATAAAAATCTATTTCAGTTCTGAGAAAGTGCATCCTGCTTCAGATCTCGAATACACAATCAGTCATTTCTGAGTTTGTCCATTCATAGATATTAGATAATGAACACATCTACTGTGTTCCCACCAATTTCAGGTAAACATCATAATAGTCACAACGACATCAAAATCTAGGTACAGAGTATAAATAATAAAGCACATATATATACCTATTCTAATGACTCTTAACATGTTGACCATCCAAATTTGCTTTTCAATTCACAGTTTTGTTTATATAATGTTATTGTTATCTGAGTAATTTGAATGTTTCCCTTTTTTGAACAGCAAAAAAAATTTTCTTCTACTAGAGTTTGGTATGAAATAACTCCTGATAAATTTCAACCAGTCTGTGTTCAAAACATAACCAACAATGTAGCTTCCTTAATTAGCACAGTAAATAATTAATCATAATTCAACATTGTCTAGACTCTTTAATTAGCAAGATACAGTTGGCTATATGTATGACACTAGGTGTTAGAAAATTGACGTTACACAGGATTCTTTGCGACTGAAGTTTATCACCCAAGTCCAATCCACTCAATCACATATTGACCCTGAATGACCTTAATAATAATAACGTTAACAATCATGAGTAAAATACTGAGATTTTAATATGTCACATTCTTAACAAACATTTATGAATACATAAATGGTGTCCTTCACTGCCTTACAAAATGTGTACAAACTAAAAACTCTACATAGATAAAAACAAAATTACGATTAACATTTGGTCAATAATCAGGCCAGACGTGTTCTTGTAAAAACAGAACCAGCCCAGAGAACAGTAGTGATCAACAGTTTCCAGGTAAACCCCCACCAAAATAGATACTTACAAGTTACAATTACCGGTACAATTATATTGTTGATTTAAATCAATTCCCATCTAATACAGGTATCGTCCCTAGTAATAAACAGAGAGAAGTTACCCAATGATTAAACAAGTTGCCAATAACTGCCATGTACCCCTTCTGTTCCATTAATAACAATGCAATTCAGTGACCCTTCTTGTGGAAAAACGGGTGCAGTGTAAATATGGGTTCATACCTGGCTTGGTGTGTCCATCATCAGCTCGGAAGCAGTTTTATGTTCCTGACTGACAAGCCTAGTTCTTCATCCCTCATAGTCAATTACCCCTGAGTGAAATACTAGTGCTATCTGGAATCAGTTTAGTACAAGCAACTGAGTCACCTAAACTATGTAAAGCACATCTCAGCACATTGGAATGCCAACTGGAGCTGCTATGATCTATTTCAATCACGGATGCTTGAAACTGAGTGGGCATTGACATGAAAAAATCAATCAGTAAAGTTTGAGTGAAACACCAAGCTGTGAACCTACTTCAGGGCACTTCATATGTTAAATGTTTGTCTAATGGATTCATTCTCACCCATTCTAACACACACTACATGCACACGATTTATTAATGACTTGAATTTTAACAGAGCTCCAGCAATTTTTACAAAATAATTTATTTTTGTTAGAATGCATAATTTGTTAAGGAATTTAACATGGCATTTACACTTACAGCTGATTTTTAAGAGTTTTTAGAAACACTATCTGCTCAGATGGGTGTGTATATGTATATATATATATACATATATATATATATATATATATATATATATATATACATATATATATATATATATAATAAATCTGGTTCATGAACCAAACAAAAAACAGCTAGTTTGTTAGGAGTTTCCCCTTTCTGCTGGTTGCCCAAATCACCCAGTGATGGTCAGTTGCCTGTCACGGCAGTGATTACTGAACAAAGTTCTAAGTCGCACGTTGCAACTAGGGCAATTTATCTAGTCGCAGGCATAATATTATACTCGCAAATGCGACTGCATCTTCCAGCCCTGCACATCATAGATATTTGGGTATTACACAAATGTTTCCTCAGTCCATGGTGCCAGCAGGGCGGTGGTATGGTACTGCGTTCAGCTGCTGTGTCGGTCGAAACTCGGGCAATTTTGTCCACCCCACGTTGCCTGTCTTTCGAACGAGACACTGTAAACTGTTGGTCCCTTCTATCTGGTGTCTTTGCAAGGGGAAGTAAAAGATCTGACAGATTGAAATGGAAAAAGCTGCCGTGGACTCAAATCAATGAGTGGTGGTTTCATTACTCAAACCTGGCTATGTATGACAATAATGGTCAACTGCTTGGCCGATGGTCATTAACAGAAGAAGTATACATTCCACACTACATGTAACGCAGGAAAGTTGACAAGACGTCGATGACACAAAATGACAAATCGCTTGACCCAACACTGTAGTCAGTGTAACCGTCGTAGTGTCATTGGCACTCGAATCTTGACAGTGATGACATAAACTCATTTATCAATTGATTGAAAGCTAGCTGATGTGGACATGTTCATATACACTTTGATTGACTGAAATGGAATGCTTTGGCCGCAATGTTTGCGTTGGACGTACGGTATTGACAACACGTACGGCATGACCAACGGCGAAGACCGCTGGCTCTGTTCGTGGCGTGATTTCACAACCGCGCTGGACCGGTGACATCGAGTCACGGTCGAGGACCAACCGCCGACTGCAGTCAATGGAACATGTCATTCATTGTCAACTTACCCGGTCGCTTTCACTTGTAGTCGTAGGGCAGATCAAACGACCTGTAATTCGTCGTATGTGTGTGTGATCCGCGTACATCCACTGGTACCTTTTTATGCTCCGAGCATATGACACTGACACCGATTACAAACCGTAGTTCCCAGCGCCACAAGTTCTTCGGACGGCGGCAGAAAGTTCCCAACGACCGCGCCTCGACTGTCACACAGTACGCGTTACATTCGCCAGATGTCACTACGCGAGACATCAGAGCCCACTCAAGGCCCACTCAACCATAGCTTCGATTACCCAGGCGCCGTGAGGTGGCAGCACTGGCCCCTCACTACGACCTTGCCAATGTTACCGGTAGGGGGCTTTACCCCAGATTCGGGTAGAGACGATGATTGGTTCTCAGGCCAACTATGAAATAACATATTAAATAAGGATATACTTTTATCAAATAACATTATACTATAACAACTAGGCGATCTTTTACTTTCTGACCTAACCATGAAAACGACCAACTACAGCCGCCAAACTTCTCACATATCTTACATATATCTGATATATATGCACACATTACGTTACAAAAAAATACATTCCTACCACGATCAAGTTTCGCAAAACAAACTCAAGTAAAACTCAACTTCTACGGCGGCGATTATCCGTTGCTTCGCGGTTACCGTAACATCGATATTGTGTCGAGCTTAACAGAAATGTTACCATTACAGTACGCATGTTCGCGCGCGATATATATATTATATAATATATCGTTAAACTATACGGGCGCGTGAATGTGTGTGCGTGTGTTAGTTATATTATTGGCATTGTTTCTAATAAAAAAGTAGCTCGATTAATTAAGGCACAATTATTATCATCAGTATGGTTTGTAGGTAATGAAAGGTTTCTATTGAATGTAAAAAACTAAATAAATCTTACAAATATCCAATAATTACGTTCGTGTGTGCATGCGTGCGTGCGGGCGTGCGGGTGTGCGTGCGTGTCTGTGCACGTACACTAATACGTTCTTTTGATAAGAAAATTAATACAAATTATTATTCTATTAATGAAATATAATGCTACCATCATATATGTATTATTAATAATAATATTTAATAATTTTTTGGACATTCATTACTTGTTAAGCATAATGAATATATGATAATGAAATATGGTGGTATAAAAATAAAAAGTTTTTAACAGTTTGGTCGCATTCTACATTAATATCTTAGTGCGTTTTATTGTTTTTTTATTGTGACAAGAACGACTTAAACAAAATTCATCTTCGAATTAAGCTCGTCGTAATTTCGCGGCAGTTACGTCGAATTGCCGTGTTCACCGCCAATCGATGTATCATAAGTAGTTTCCTTTTACATACAGAGCGGCAGCAAATTTTGCATAATTTGTACCAAACCTGCATTTTTAATTGTGGCACAAAAAACTACTTCGTCTTCGTAGTTGAGTTTGTCACATTAAGTAATTACGGAAATGACTTTCCTAACTTACCAAAATGCACAATTTCACAAAATGTTAACATAAATGAATAAAATATATTATATTTGATTCATCCTAAGTACGAATGCCCCCCAAAATTGTGTAATTCGTTGGAGTACCGACTCGTGAGTTGGTTATCAACTAAAAAAGAATTGACCCACGGGAACACAATTATTGGCTATTCGTAAGACTTATTTTGTTTTTTACATTAAGTAGAAACCTGCAAATGTAGGTTTGGCAAACGCTTTTCCCAAAATGGTTTTCGTCCTCTTCTGAACCTTCTTATTCGACGGGAACAGTGCCTGATTCTTTTCGCAATTTACGTTTTTCAAGCATCTGGGCGATATCATTCCAAACTGGAGTTGCTGTGAATATCTTACTATGTCCTTTCCTTCTTCCCTTTCCTGCGTTTTACGGGAGACGTACGAGATCGGCCGGTGAGACGTATGGTTTCGAAGCAGCTGTAGGATTCACATGCTCAAGGGTTTGAACTTGGCAGTTGTTATTCTCATCTTCGGAGAAATTCTGTAGGCCTTGAACGGCGGGGTCGACAGCAGTCGACGTTGACGGTTGCAAAACGTTGCCGCCCTGTTCGAGTGTGGCAGTATTCCCAGGTAGCTCATCTTGAACAGGCTGTGGTCGGTTGGTCATTTCTGCTGCCTCGAAATCAGCTTCCGTGAAGAGCTGTTCATTAAATGGGAATAGTCCGGTTCTCTTAAATCCCGCGATGACGTTCCTTGGTGTCATCGCCGCCATTTGTGCTTAATTCATTCACAAGTGTTGCGATGTCATAAATAGTGACCGGCTTTCCAGGATTGGATCGCATGTAAGCTTCCATGACTTGAATGAGTTCTTGAACGGGAAGAAAACGGAGACGTCGAGCGGTTGGAAATTATTTCGTAGTTCGTGAGTAATTGGAGGAAAGACGTTCGGCAGATGGCGCCACCAACGGACAACGATTTGTTAGGCTCTACATAATATAAATTATATATATATCCTTGATTACAAACTTCCACCGTGAGATCCTCTTCGGGGTGAGATCTCCCGTTATTTATTTGAGCCATCTTGAAAGGCCTACCTGGAATCATAACTGTATGTTTAAACGTTTCATTATGTTCAACGTACAGTAAATATTTATCTCTTATATCCGAAATGTACACTAGACACTACTAGTTGTCTATTTAGTGCATGGCAGTTGTCCTAATTATCTCAACTCCTCCCTCTCTCTCTCTCTCTCTCTCTCTCTCTCTCTCTCTCTCTCTCTCTCTCTCTCTCTCTCTCTCTCTCTCTCTCTCTCTCTCTCTCTCTCTCTCTCTCTCTCTCTCTCTCTCTCTCTCTCTCTCTCTCTCTCTCTCTCTCTCTCTCTCTCTCTCTCTCTCTCTCTCTCTCTCTCTCTCTCTCTCTCTCTCTCTCTCTCTCTCTCTCTCTCTCTCTCATCTCTCTCTCTATCTCTCTCTCTCTCTCTCTCTCTCTCTCCCTTCCTCCCTCCCCTCCCCTCCCTCCGTCCTCTTCCCTCCTCCCTCTAGCCTAGCAGGGGTGTGTCTTAAGTCGATATCCGCCTATTAGACATACTATTTATATGCATGCTACATATTAAACTGTTTCTTATCTAACATACCCGATTTCGCAAGTTTGCATTAGATCTATGTCCGGATATTTGTTATAAACAACAACACATTGCTGTAAACCTGTAGATTAAAACATAAGTTTGTGTCCACGAGCCGGAATTAATTAGGAATCAAGGCATGTATGGACCTACTAATACAAAGCTGAAGGGGTAAGCTATGTAACACATTCCAGTTCTTGTTTTCCTGCCTCTGGGGGTGGCATTCCAAACTAGGCTATCACCACAATCAATCGGACCGACGGCGTTTTTATATTATTGAGGCTCTGACGTCGACATGTAAGATGGCCCAGAGCAACTGTAACTGCTTAACGTGTTGGAATTTACAACACCAAAGCAGTACTTACACGACAGAACTGCGCCACAACGCATACACCAGTGTAAAACAAACCGCACGAAAGAACAGGGAAAGGAGATATCGCAAGTGACGATCAAAAAGTGACGGTTCTCTCTCCTCCCACACTCTTCCCCCATCTCTCTCCTCCATTTATCTTTTCCCCCTTCGTCTCTTTCACCCTTCCCGTTCACCCATCCCTCCGTCCCTCCCTTCTTCACTTCACCACTCCCTCCCTCCCTCCCTCCCTCCCTCCCTCCCTCCCTCCCTCCCTCCCTCCCTCCCTCCCTCCCTCCTCCCTTCCTTCCTCCCTTCCTCCGTTCCTCCCTTCCTCCCATCCTCCCTTTCTTCCTTCCCTCCTCCTTCCCTCCCTCCATTCATCCCTCCCTCCCTCCCTCCATCTGTTCCTTCCTTCCTCCCTCCCTCCCTCCATTCATCCCTCCCTATCTCCATCTCGTCCTCCCGTCCTCCCTTCCCCCTTCCTCCCTTCCTCCCTTCCCTCCTTCCTCCCTTCCTCCCTTCCTCCCTTCCTCATTTCATCCCTCCCTTCTTCACTTCACCTCTCCCTCCATTCATTCCTCCCTCCCGTCCTCCCCCCTTCCTCCCTTCTTACCTTCCTCCATTCCTCCCTTTCTCATTTCATCCCTCCCTTCCTCTTTTCCCTCCCTGCATCTCGTCCTCCCTCCTTCCCTCCCTTCTAGACCGGAGGTTGGACGTGTTATGGTAGATATCGGTTAATGCAACGATTAGACACAGGCGTATCCGAATGCACCGAGCCGAAATGGGGCATGACTAAATAATTATGTCTTATTGCGCACCTGAGTTCGTGTTTGAGGACTTAGGAGCTATAAAAGTATTGTTGTTGTTGTTGTTGAATATTATTATTACTACAAAATTGCCCGTCACCTGACGGGATGCCGAAGTATATGCCGCGCGAACGTGCTTCCTGCGAATGTTAGGTTACGTTTTACGTATTACGCGCCCATTACGTTTTACATTCCGAACATTTTAGTTACTCCATAAAAGGTCCGTCCTATTCGTGGAGTCGTAGATTAGTCCCTGAAAGTTTGGCGCTCGAAGTTCAAGCCGTCTAAGAGGAAACCGTTTACCTACACGCACACGCAAGCTCGATTATATGTAGATTATTATTATTATTGTGTTTCCATTGTCTTTCATTAATAGCTACATTATACCAACTTTACCTTCTTGGACAGTCTACTCTACGCTAGTGTATATTCCATGTGAATGCATTACAATACACTCACCCCACTTTCCGTATTTGTGTAACGCACATACCGATTTATTGATAACATTTTAAGTGCATCCAAAGACAGCTTCCTAATTAAGCCTATTAGGAACGTGATGCAGCGATTTCACGTCTGAACTGTCAGCGGACCGCCCCAAGTCAAACCAGCCAACCATCAATAATTGCTGGCATTTGACAATGCTAATGACAGGGTAAACTATAACTGCTCTTGTGTTCACGCGTACATCACCTTGAAAAGTCAAACTGAACATTATAGTCCTCCATAACCGTATAATATGACTTATATTCATCGATAACGGCGCATTGATAAGGACACAAGCTCCTAAGGCCAGTCTGCGTAAACGCAGTCGATTCCTCTCGCGTCGATATTGTTGCCAATTAAACAGTCAAAGTGTCTCGCTAATCTACCCGACATCTGCCGCGCATGCAGCATGTGCCAATCTCGCAGCGTCGTGACCTTACGCGTAAACTGGCGGCGGTCAAGCAGAACACTATAAACACAAGTATACGTCTAGCAGGTGTTGTCGGGTCAACTATTAAAGCGCGCGCGTCATGAGCTCCACGCGCGTTAGGTTGTTTGTCGTAACCCGCCCGTCGTCAACAAGAGAGTAGGTAATTAGCAGACAGACGCGCTCACAGGCCGGCGGAGGAGACGAGTAGAGGTGTCCCGTTGGACGCAGTCGGAGCACATACGTCGAGATGGCGGGGCAGGCGAACCGACGCACGGAGAGCATCTGACTCCGCTTCTCCCGGTGAATATAACGCTTTGTTGTGTTTGTTTATGCGGCAACACACAATTTTGTTGATACGACTGTTAATGTTATATGCATGTATGCGTACATACATGTAAACAATCATGCATGTGTACACACGTACATAATTATATGCATACGTACTTACGTAAGTACGTACGTTTATACTTTCATACGTACTCACGTTCGTACAGACACACTTATTTACGCACATACGCACACACATAAATATCAACGTACATACGTAAGTAAGTTCATAGATAAACGTACATACACTCACGAACGCATACACATATATGCAAACACGCGCGGGCGGTCGCGCACTCCACCTACACGCGCGCGCACGCACGTACGCACGCACGAACGAACGCACGCTCACACACACGCACACACACGCACACACACGCACACACACGCACACACACGCACGCACACACACACGCACACACACACACGCACACACACACTTGAAAACTATCTGGTGCACCGAATGTGTTGACGCGATGTACGAGTACATTCAAGGCCCAGACGGAGTAGCGTGTAGCTGTACGCGCCAACACACGATTAATCTTCAATCGTCTCGTATTCTCCGGTGTCGTTGTGTCATGCTGATGACATCGACGCTGTCTAGTCGACATCGCATCATCACAACTGCTATCAATTTCAGCGACTGCGCTTTCGAACCAGAGTGAACACAGACCACTGTCTGACTAACGACGGAGGACCGAGTAGCGCGACCAGCACTACAACTAAGACGGCATTTTACACAACACCTAAAGCTACTATCATCACCACTGACAACAAGAAAAGAACAACAACAACAGCGTGACAGTCGGAACAACAACTAAACCTAATATCGTCATGATGGACACAAAAACAACAGACACGACAACCGGCAGAAGAACTAAAGCTACTACAAATATGGCAGACACAAGAACAACAACGACGGCACTACAACCGGCACAACAACCAAAGCTACTTCCACCATACAGACATAATAGCAACAACAACAACCACAACAACAACACAACAGCCAGCACAACAACGAAAGCTAATGTAACTATTACATACACATGAACAACAACCCTGAAAAAGCAAAACACTGACAACCATCACAAAACAACACTGGCCATCATCGCACCAACTTCCATGCAACACCGAGATCCACCAACTACAAGTGTTTTAACAACCATCACAACCAACAACCACAACAACAACCACAATAACTATCACAACAACTACAATAACCACACCAACTATCACGACAACAACCACAATAACCATCACAACAACAACAACCACAACAACAATCACAACAACAACTAAAACAACCACAACAACTAACACAACAACAACTACAACAACCACAACAACTATAACAACAACAACAAATACAACAACTATAACAAATACAACAACTACAACAACCACAACAACAACTACAACAACCACAACAACTATCACAACAACAACTACAACAATTACAACAACCACAACAACTACCACAACAACAACTACAACAACCACAACAACTATCACAACAACAACTACAACAACCGCAACAACTATCACAACAACATTTATAACAACCACAACAACCATCATGACAACAGCAATAACTACAACAACAACAATCACAACAACAATCACAATTACAACAACCACAACAACAACAATCACAACAACAATCACAATTACAACAACCACGACAACAACCCTGAATGTATTTAAGACAATCACAACAACTATAGCGAAATCTAACAAAAACCGTCGCGACAACTGCATTGGAAACATTTCACCACCAACAACGAAAACAACCCTGAAGGTATTTACTACTACAAGACAATCTTTAATCCGAATCGACGAACGGGGTATTTGGCAATTGGTCGTAAAATCGCATTGTCCTCTAACAACGAATTTAGCTGCATGTGGCAGATTCGCCCTTAAGTAACTTGTTAGTGCTTACCCCCTATGACAACATTCACATGTCACTCAAGGTTACTTGAATTACATCGGCCGTTGATTTACACCCCTATGAATCGGCCTCTTTGGGTCGGCATAACGTTCTTTCATAGACCATTACACGCCTATACGGGTGTCTGGACCAGTATGGCGAAACAACCGGCGGTTTTTCATAAAATGATGTAGTTTTGTCGTGGCGTGAATTAGATAATATATTAAAAAGTTATTAGTTAAATCTCAAACCGTCTCTGTTCAATGTTTTATTTTTTAGAAAGGCTAACAATTGTGAACATGCTTGCGATTTCCGAGCGTATCTAAGATTACGCACGGATCTGGAGCACTACAAACGCGTAAATATAACAATTCAAGATATTACAATTACAAACACCGCCGGACCTATTGTGAGCCTGGTACATGTCGCAATGCACAACAATGAGCGTACTTCGTGACCGATTCACAATCTGCCGAAATGTTTATGCGGTTAGGTAACGTGAATGAATCATGCTGACAGCGATTTGCATCGTTGATAGTCAGGTCGTCGAAACCGCGGTTATGCTACACAAACTATGCGAACCTACAGGCGTATAACCTTCAGGCTTAGCCACATATAACAACCTGAAGACTTAGCCACGTATAACAACCTGAATGCTTATAGATAGCCACATATAACAACATGGAGGCCTAGCTAGCTATGTATAACGTATACTATTCTGCAGGCTTAGCCACGTTTAACAACGTAACGTGACGTCTACGACGTAACAGAGAGACAATAACACATAGGTGGATTCTGGAAGAGAAACAAGAACAAAGCCTTCCTGGAGGTCTCGTCCATAACAGACAGGGAGAGAAACAAGAACGAAGCCGTCCTGGTGGTCTCGTCCATAAGAGACAGGGAGAGAAACAAGAACGAAGCCGTCCTGGTGGTCTCGTCCATAAGAGACAGGGAGAGAAACAAGAACGAAACCGTCCTGGAAGTTTCGTCCATTAGAGACAGGGAGAGAAACAAGAACGAAGCCGTCCTGGAGGTCTCGTCCATAAGAGACAGGAAGAGAAACAAGAACGAAGTCGTCCTGGAGGTCTCGTCCATTAGAGACAGGGAGAGAAACAAGAACGAAGTCGTCCTGGAGGTCTCGTCCATTAGAGACAGGGAGAGAAACAAGAACGAAGTCGTCCTGGAGGTTTCGTCCATTAGAGACAGGGAGAGAAACAAGAACGAAGTCGTCCTGGAGGTCTCGTCCATAAGATACAGGGAGAGAAACAAGAACGAAGTCGTCCTGGAGGTTTCGTCCATTAGAGACAAGGAGAGAAACAAGAACGAAGTCGTCCTGGAGGTCTCGTCCATTAGAGACAGGGAGAGAAACAAGAACGAAGTCGTCCTGGAGGTCTCGTCCATTAGAGACAGGGAGAGAAACAAGAACGAAGTCGTCCTGGAGGTCTCGTCCATAAGATACAGGGAGAGAAACAAGAACGAAGTCGTCCTGGAGGTCTCGTCCATAAGAGACAGGAAGAGAAACAAGAACGAAGTCGTCCTGGAGGTCTCGTCCATTAGAGACAGGGAGAGAAACAAGAACGAAGTCGTCCTGGAGGTCTCGTCCATAAGATACAGGGAGAGAAACAAGAACGAAGTCGTCCTGTAGGTTTCGTCCATTAGAGACAAGGAGAGAAACAAGAACGAAGCGTTGACTGGTATATCCGTCACCATTCATACACATCGGAATATGTCTTCGTCAACATTGTATACCCTAAAAACTTAGATATATGGACGCTTTGTTTGTTTTGCTATTAAGCATACTTACTGCAGTATGGGCCAGATTAAGTATTTTGCAAATGGTGGCACCTAAATGGCATATTTTGTGTGATAAACAGTTCTAATCTGTTGTCCTGTTGTCAATAGTTACTGAAATATTGACGAAATTAGAATTTTTGATAATGACGACACTTATTTGCATATTTTGTAAAATGCTCCAATGTGCTAGAGCGGCACCACTCGGATTGCTTTTAAAGACACATAAAAAAATACAAAAAACTTAGTCCGGACCCTCAAAAAACTGCATTTCACTGCCGAACTAATACTTACTGCACCTCTTTCAGTACACTTCGTTTCTGCATCTGCCAAATCATCGCCATGATAAGACATGGCTAACGCAATGATGAACGCGACTGAAGCGATCGCGCGTGACGTAGTTCACGGTGTCAACCCGTGTCTGCGTGACTGTCAGTCATATGACAGTTTGAGTATAGGTGAGTGCGTTAGTCCCCCCAACCTTCCTCCAAAACTCTACCCCGACACATTGTTATGAAGCATGCGGCAGTCCCTTGCGCAGTATGTATGGTGTACGTTTCATAATTGATATACTATTACATAAATTAAGAAAAATTGCTTCACAAAAATTAAATAAAGAATGTAGATGACAAATGTTAACTACTTTCACATTGGGTTAGTTTGCCACATCACATATCATAATTAAATCGTTGTCCCTTAAAGCCAACCTATTTGGCAGCCCGTATAACACAGTCTCGTGTACTGCACCTAGGCCAGATCATGCGGGTATCACACTTAACGATCACATTTTCGGCCATTTAATCGGTCAGATAGAATCGCCAACACCGAAATGCGCGAGATACGTCGGGTATCAGATGATCGCTGTGTGCGTGTTAGTGCGTTATTACTGTGCAGGTCACGGGGGTCGCATACCACACACCTGGACTTGAAGTGGTCACTTCGTAAGGTGTTCGTGCTTTCACATCGGGTGACAAAAATGTAGGTCCGGGTGCAAAATAAAATTTTCACAGCTGCATTTGTTGACTAATAATAACGTGGAGGAGGTGGCAAAGGGAAGGGAAGCTTTGTTACATGTTGCTGAAATGTAGTGGCGTACCAGGTTGTCAAACATGTAGGAAACAATATTGCCAAAGGTGATCGTGACCCAATGGTCATGCTCAATAAACCACTGGCCCGAAGCACATAAAATAACGCGCAGTGCATGTAGGGTAATATATCATTCGGTGCAAACTTGAATACACTTTGATATGTCTGCCTTGAAACGCGAACACCACCGTCTGACCACCAATTAGCATCTTAATTCGTTTGATAAATTTTTCGTATTTTGTATTGTTATCTTCCTCTGAAAAACGACATCTGCCCGAACTATGTAGACCTGATACTGTTATTAGTCCTACTGCACTGGGATCAATGGGAATCATTTTTATGAAACTGTAAAAATTTCAGGAAATTCATGGGGATGCTGTTGTTTTTGTAGGGTTTTTCGTCTTTCTAGTAGCTGCCCCGCTGGCCATCATCATGGCGTGTATCGGCATATGTATGATCTGCTTCATAACGGGTAAGTCGGCCTCCGAGTGACTGATAGTTGGAGTATGGGTTGTGGCAATGTGAGACGAGGGTCAAAGGAGTCTACCCGTTTCCATTACTAATCAGCCAAGAGTGGTAATCATTAGCCGGAAGTTCGCCCATTCATTTGTACGCCGTCCCAAGTTGCAACCAGGAGCGTGGGAACAACCCGATGTCAAAGTTATTCGCGGTTAAATACCCGTGCCTCGGCTACAAATTGTGAACACTGCTTCGGGTTCATTTAATGCAGTTTGACTGGCACTGTGCCGTCAACGTGCTCATTGCTGTATTAAGAATATTATACTGTAAAACGTAAGCATATATACAAACGCGCACGCATGCACGCACGCACGCACGCACGCACGCACGCACGCACGCGCGCACTCGCCCACCCACCCACACACACGCACGAATGCACGCGCGCGCACACGTACTTACACACGCACGCATACACACGCACGCACACACACACACGGACGCCCGCGCGCATGCACGCACATACACCCACGCGCGCATTCACACACACACACACACACACACACACACACACACACACACACACACACACACACACAGTGTCAAACCCACACACTCACGCATACACGCATATTCGCGCACACACACACACGCACACACGAACACACGAACACACGAACACACGCACACACGAACACACGCGCACACGCGCACACGCGCACACGCGCACACGCGCACACGCACACACGCACACACGCACACACGCACACACGCACACGCACGCACACAGGCACATACGATCAGTACGGTGCTCTCCTATACAATACATTAATGTGTTCAAATGTGTTCAAATCTCATGTTGCAGCCCGCTCAAAGAAACCAAGCATTGTAGTTGAACCAACAACTGTCCAACATCCACCACCGGCCTACGCGCCGTAACGCGACAGGATGTCGGCGGCGATCTGCCAAGGTGTTCCAGTTCACTTACATACGTATCCAGTGTCACCTAGCAACTTGTTCACCTAGCAACTTGTTGACGTAATTCAACCGCAAAATTCTATTCGTGGTATCATTCGTCGTGATGCAGCAGCGTTATTCACCTATCCGTTAGCGGTGTCATCCGCCAAAAAGATGCGTGACACCAGCACGTGTACAAATGGACCAGCCAAACATTGAAAGATCCTCTAGGTTTTGTTGAGGGAGTCATCTAGCATGAATTCCTGCCATTAACAAAAATGCCGTTAAAAGTTTTAAATGGCATGTTTGCTGGTCTACTATACAACGGAATGAACTCTGCAACACGGGGTGCACAGATGCTACCACGGGACTGATATTACGTATTACGGGTGTGGACTTCGGTGATAACAGTGCGACATCTCTGTTTCTGTTTTATAGATACTAGTGTTATGTTGCAGTGTACGGTGTAACGTGCAAGTGGGGATTGAATGTAAATAGCGTTTTAATACAAATATTTCTCACTTTAGCCAAAGTGTTGTTGTTTTGTTATTCACATTATAATCGATGAAACACACATTTATACTCACGCTCGCACGCACGCACGCACGCACGCACACACACACACATACACACACACACACACGATTGAACCAACAGCCTTTCGACCGGGATGAACACAATGCACGGCCAAACAATATGTGCACCCTTTTATTAAACACACTTCATATAATATTGAAATTATTCGCATACTAAATATAATTTGAACACCAACTGACGTGATCTGCGATGGACTAAATCAGTTCAAACAGTGGTTACGTCCCATTATTTCAAAAGTGCACACTTCCATTTAGCAAAATTCATGAGAAAGCAGAGTTCATGTATTAGTTATATGTGCAATATGCTACATTTAAGGCAAACAATATAAATAACATTCTGCTATAAGTGGTACTATAAACGCACATATACATTAGTGTGACGCAAGGCGTATTTGTATCGTGCGTAATAATATAATTCGACGTCATGTATTAAATGTTTTTGAATTAACGTTTGTTAATATCTATGCAATACTGTTGCTGTATCACAAGGTTACCAGTACATCCATTGCTGTATCACAAGGTTACCAGTACATCCATTGCTGTATCACAAGGTTACCAGTACATCCATTGCTGTATCACAAGGTTACCAGTACATCCATTGCTGTATCACAAGGTTACCAGTACATCCATTGCTGTATCACAAGGTTACCAGTACATCCATTACTGTATCACAAGGTTACCAGTACATCCATTGCTGTATCACAAGGTTACCAGTACATCCATTGCTGTATCACAAGGTTACCAGTACATCCATTGCTGTATCACAAGGTTACCAGTACATCCATTGCTGTATCACAAGGTTACAAGTACATCCATTGCTGTATCACAAGGTTACCAGTACACCCATTGCTGTATCACAAGGTTACCAGTACATCCATTGCTGTATCACAAGGTTACCAGTACATCCATTGCTGTATCACAAGGTTACCAGTACATCCATTGCTGTATCACAAGGTTACAAGTACATCCATTGCTGTATCACAAGGTTACCAGTACACCCATTGCTGTATCACAAGGTTACCAGTACATCCATTGCTGTATCACAAGGTTACCAGCATACACATTGCTATATCACAAAGTTAGCAGTACGTCCATTGCTGTATCACAAGGTTACCAGTACACCCATTGCTGCTTGTAGTGGTACACTTTATAATGAACATTCACTTTGTTTGTAAAAAAAAATTTAAACAACATCACACAAATGCTACCAATAAGTAAGTAGCCTAAAACACCAATTTCCATTTTGTGTTAATATATCCTATAAATATGTTTACAAAGATAACACATTTATTATCTCGTAGTCAAGACCAATCCTTGCTGTAATAGTACAGTGCTTTTAATTATATCAACAGCGCCTTTATATTTAACTATAAAATACACTGTCCGTTCGTTACAATAACACAGACGCATACACGACAATGCTCTCACGGCCTCCTTACGGTTGCATCGACTGCAACACGTATACGTATATCAATATGTTTCTTGGTACTGTTGTCACGTAGACGTGACGAACAGAGAAATACTAATGGTAGTACTAGCTCACGGACGGTTCGTTAGCGCTTCCGAATCAGATGACTACTCTTACCTTTCCTACACAGAACATGACACTAATGACTATGAGAGACAGTACGTTAGTCGGTCGCTGGAAAACAAGAGTGGCTGTTGTCAACTGTAAAATGATGCAGTCTCTCGTTCCTTGGTCACGTCAACCTTCTCAAAACGATCATGCCCTAGGGCAAGGAAGACGGGGACACCAGAAGAAAAACTGGCTGGATGACAGCAGAGAGTGGACCAGTCGACCTCCACCAACACTGCCTGTACACCACAGAGGACAGATCAAACTGGCACAGATTGGCACTGGACATAGCGCCCCTACGACTGTCCCGGTCAAGGGATGAGTGAGTGAGTGGGTGAGTGGGTGAGTGGGTGAGTGGGTGAGTGAATGAGTGAGTGAGTGAGTGAGTGAGTGAGTGAGTGAGTGAGTGAGTGAGTGAGTGAGTGAGTGAGTGAGTGAGTGAGTGAGTGAGTGAGTGAGTGAGTGAGTGAGTGAGTGAGTGAGTGAGTGAGTGAGTGAGTGAGTGAGTGAGTGAGTGAGTGAGTGAGTGAGTGAGTGAGTGAGTGAGTGAGTGAGTGAGTGAGTGAGTGAGTGAGTGAGTGAGTGAGTGAGTGAGTGAGTGAGTGAGTGAGTGAGTGAGTGAGTGAGTGAGTGAGTGAGTGAGTGAGTGAGTGAGTGAGTGAGTGAGTGAGTGAGTGAGTGAGTGAGTGAGTGAGTGAGTGAGTGAGTGAGTGAGTGAGTGAGTGAGTGAGTGAGTGAGTGAGTGAGTGAGTGAGTGAGTGAGTGAGTGAGTGAGTGAGTGAGTGAGTGAGTGAGTGAGTGAGTGAGTGAGTGAGTGAGTGAGTGAGTGAGTGAGTGAGTGAGTGAGTGAGTGAGTGAGTGAGTGAGTGAGTGAGTGAGTGAGTGAGTGAGTGAATGAGCGAGTGAGTGAGTCAGAGACTGAGTGACGGAGTCAGTCAGTCAGTCAGTCAGCCGCCTCTGGCTTGCGATGATGGCAGTACAGAAAGAACCTATTTTCACGCACAACAACAAACGCAACACCAGTAGAGCTTACACCGAGACGGGTAACACCAGACTAAATGTATCTGGAACCCAGAGTAGGACATCCAAAGCATTCCCTAGCTCGCTAAGCGCACGCCGGTAGTGTTTGTAACACTAGAGGAAAACACTCTGGAATAAGTTGAACTTACGTTCAAAACAATCTGACGTTGACGGGTAAGGGCTGTGTTTGGTGATAGTCGTATTTTACACCAGGAATAAGACATGGTTAAGTGATAAGTCCCAGTCAATGTATTTGATTCGACAACATGGCTACTTACATATATCCGTGATTCTATTCAGCGGAGCCCACTGTATATATATATATATATATATTTATATCCGTGATTCTATTCAACGGAGCCCACTGTATATATATATATATATATATAAATAATACTTTGGATGTCCTACTCTGGGTTCCAGATACATTTAGTCTGGTGTTACCCGTCTCGGTGTAAGCTCTACTGGTGTTGCGTTTGTTGTTGTGCGTGAAACTACAAGCAGTATGACCATCCAAGGTTGTGACGAATGCTGTGCTCTGTATTCGGTCTTGTTCGTTTACCAGCGCAACGTGGTGGTAAGCGCCCGAATAACACGGTCGACTGTTTAATCGAATACCGTCACGGTTCAGCTGCCGTACGTTACGTTCCAGTTGCGATCTCACGCACGCTTGCACTATGTTTATAGACTGATATGTTCCATGTCCGTTATCTTGATATTTAGGCTTACTTCTTATCTGATGTGATTATTATAACCACAAAGGACAATTATAAAAACTGTCGAAGTGCGTCAAAAACAATAGAGATAACATGCTTCGTAAACGCACGTTAGTACTTATAGGCCCGTAGCCCGTATTCATGGAATGGGCATTTTCGTACAAAATGTTGATAAAATAGAGAACCCGTAGCTGCAATGTTGCAACGTATCACTAACACTGACTGGTTATCTACAAATATTAAATGCTTAGTTCAAATTACAATTTTACCGCTGGGGCAGCAGCTATTACATTAGTCTAGAGTGCCACGTGTATACAGATATTTACAATTTCAAAATATATGTGGAGGTGGAGTAAGACGGTCTATCTAACTAAAAAGGGTTTAGAACAAATCCCAACCAATGCACTTGTATGAAGCCAATAAATGTGCTACATTACAGAGTTGGCTTTGATGAACAGCGTGTGTTGATGAACTTTCTTTGGGAACTCGTTGTTTGGTTATCACAAAAACAAAAGTATCGTCAACGGGAACCGTTTTACCCACTACTACGGGTGAAACGGTCCCCAACAATATTGACTAGTAAATCAGTTTCCTTCACGAAACAAAATAGTACATTGAACTAATAACATTATGATCGGTTATACGTGGGGTAAATTGACAGTACTTGTTCGTAATCGGGTTTGTTTCAGCTTCAACTGTGACTGAAACTGACTAATGTAGGTTCTCACATCAACACAGGAGATGTCAGATGATACACTGACACACGTTGACAGGCATATTTGATCAACTATCATACATTTTCCCATTTAGACAGTCACTCATTTTTAACTTAATGCTCGTAACATGCGGCTTTATTTACAGCCCGAAAGCCGGCGTCAATCATTTTAAAATGTGCACAAAGGACGTGCTTGAAATTTCGAAGAACGCGCGTTGAGTATTTTTGTTAAAAATATAAAAGAGCGCAGATTAATCAGGCAATCCCCGTAGACATGCATTAATCGAACGGGCGTGGATGAGGGAAATGCAGTATGCAAGTTTTATTCCGTCAGTTTCTATGAAGGATGTCGCCATTTTTACTTTGCTAACGGCGAGATGACGTCGGCGGAAATGGCGTTAGCATGTCAGGTGTCATGTAATGATAGAACGTCACCATGACATCCGCAATCAGAAGCACTCCGACAGTACGGGCGACGCGTTCTCTTTCCTACTACTGTAACGTAGGCGATTCGTTTTTGATTTCCAAATATATGGAGCCAGGGTATTGACAGAAGCGGAAAGGTATTTGGATAGACTGGGAGTTCAACATACGAACAAGGACAATGGACATGGAAAGTATAAATTGTGACTGTTGTCTCATTCACATAAACCCTGAGTTTGATAAATACACACATCGGGCAGCATATTTTATAAATTCTGTTTAACTTTGGCCTCGATATGTCTAATATAATAATTACTTTGGTCATTGTATATTGGAAACAATGTATCAAGCTCCGAGAATTGTCCCACCCACATTGGGAAAGTAGCCCCCCCCCCCCCCCCCCCCCCCCACCAACATTGACCAACAGCGTCATGATTGCGTACTTGGTAAGAACGTAGTCACAGTGGGTTCATGTGTGGACATTCAGCATGAGTCCGAGGACGCGGGCACCTTTGCCACGACCTTCCAGATTGTACAGCCGCGTCCTGAAGTCGTAGACGTTCGAGGTGCCCTGTCTCGTAAGACGTTCCCGATAGAAGGGAAAGCCTCGAGGTCGGTTGTAACGGCTTCACATGGCCCGGCTCTCAAACACCACCATCGATACAGCTGGTTACACACGGAACACGTAGTGTGTGTGTGTGTGTGTGTGTGTGTGTGTGTGTGTGTGTGTGTGTGTGTGTGTGTGTGTGTGTGTGTGCGCGCGTGTGTGTGCGCGTGCGTGCGTGCTGTGTGTGCGTATGTATATGTGAGTGTGTGTGTGCGTGCTTGCGTTTGTGCGACGTGCGTGTGAGCGGCGTGCATGTGTTGTGTGCGTGTTGTTAATGTGTAGTAGTGTGTATGTTGCGCGTGTGCGCGCTTGTGTGCGTGCGTCCGTGCGTCCGTGTTCATATGCCCACTGTTGTTCCTGTGCGTTTGTGCGTGCCAACAACATAGCCGCTATGTACAGCGAATTAATGGAAGGAGGAATCGGTGATCTACCGTTGACGAAATAAACGTAATTGCGCGCCCATCTACCGTAGTAGAGGCTGGCTTCTCTACTACGCGATCATCGAAGGGGTGCAGATGAAGGTTTTTGGGTGAGCCTGAGTTTGGCGTGCAGTTGGTTCTTTTTATGGGTAGCTGTGCACCCCGTTGGTCAACTCCTAGATATACCATCCCTTCAGCGCAGGCAAAAGTAACACTACAGTGTTCCCTGCACACTGCGGAATCAAGGGAAACGAAACAGGTGTGACATGCTTACAAGAGAAGGTGGGCAACTGGAACAAAACAACAAAGGGTTACCATAGAGTGATGAAAAGACCATCACCAAGACCCGGACAGAGATAAAATGGCACCAGCATCACCCCAAGCACAACAAGACTGATAGCTACCACCATCTCAGCAGAGCTGACCAGGTTATTAAGTTCAGACTCCGAACAGGACACAACATCTCTACAACAAAATGCAGATTGCCCAGTTCGAGATGTGCTGCTGTGAAACCGCCCCGATGACCAGCGACTGCCTACTGCAGCACTGTCCATTACAGGATGGCCACAGGTGGCATGCGTGACCAGACGACACCCCCTCCCTGAATGAGAAACTACATGGTGATCTCGAGGCTCTGATAAGGACGGCACCAATTGTGATGGTGATAGATGTTCCTGACTAGAGTGGTCGAGGAAGAAGAATCCCTTCAGGGGCGGATCCAGAGAGGGGAGTCTGGTGGGCACGAATTAGTTCAACTGCAATCGGTAGGGGCGTGCATATATAAATGTAAACTATGTTCATCCCGCGATGTTTTGTGTCTATATGTATTGGCATTGGGACGAGGTGACTATTCGGGGGTGGGGGTAGTTAAGGCTCCCCAAAATCTTCCAGTAGCACCCTACCTTGAAGTGCCCCAAAACGCACCTTCAGACTTTCCAAAAATCTCCTATTGAACCCCCTCTAAGCTCCCAAAAACAACTTTGATTACTGAATGCTGGACGGTACCGTAAAGCAATGACCATGTTCGCGTCAAGTTACCCGAACGAGTACATTATAGAGGGAGCACATTCCAAATGTCCACGGGCACGTGTGTAGCAGTGTGTGGATGAACCGACACACGGTCAATCGACAGAGTTGACAGACTGTTGTCTCGCCTCGGGGTGAATATGCATCCGTTGATGAGGTCCGCCTACGTCGTTGTTGTTGTATCATCGGATACACCCATCAGGTCGAGAGGCCAGTCGAGACTGAGATCTACTCACACACTTACAAACCACATTAGCTGTTACAAAAGAAGGAAGCCCGAGATGAATACACGCCAACTAGAGACAGTTGGTTCATTTACTCGTGCGAATTACCATATTGACAGTTTCAATATAATTGTGTGTGTGTGTCTATTCAATACATTGCACCAACCAGCAAACAAATATTGTTGTTGTCGCATGCTAATCGTGAGTTGTAGGATATCAGGTTCTGTTTATTTGTAGAAGATGCTATATTGTGATACGATGTACACTAGATGTGTCCGGTATAATTGTTTGTGTTCTTCTCTCCATCGTCTCTTTCTATTTGGGTATAGCCGTCGTATTTTAAGTATGTCGGACACTAAATATTCTTGTAATTACTCTAAGACGTCGGAACCGGGGGGCTGGGGTTGAGATCCGAAATGTTTGGTGGAGGGGCTGGAAATAGGATTATTCACCAAATTTTAGGGAAGGGTACATTTTGATGTTTTGGTAGAGTAACTGATGAACTTTAAGGGGGTGCAATTGGAGTTTATATAGGGCTTCGAAAGAGGTGCAGTTGTTTTGGAGAGCCTCAAGAGGGTTTAATTGGAGGCTTTCAGAGAACCTTAAGGGGTTGTAATTGAAGGTATTTAGAGAGCCTTGGGGTGGGAGTACAAGTGGAAGTTTTGGAGAGCCTTGGGGGTTCAATGGTAGGTTTTTGGTGAGCCTCACCCCCCCCCTCCCCCCGACGCCATTGCTACTATACAATTGTATTGTGAATAACGCACTTATCAACACTACATTAATGTTTGTCACATTGCTGCCCAATGCACAAAATGTCAGTTACTTAGTTACCAGCAGGTTGTTGTGATCGTTGACCCCCGCGACTTTCACATGGATGTTTTGAGTTATGACTTACGATTTTGGTGGACCGTATAATATATGTTATCATATTGCAAATATCAATGTGAATGATATGTAGGTGCGCCTCCCCCAACCCGTAGGTCAAATCCCAGCTTCACACTTAGCCCAGTTAAGGTGTCGGTGTTCGCTAGTGGGAGGTACTCCGACGGTTGTCTTGGCAGGTATCAACGAATGACACACGACAGTTGTTGTGTGTTGTATTTGGCTAGCTGGCTTGAATAATTCACGGTTTGTCAACACGAGATCACGTCTTCTGCTCTCTGGCGCTTCGGGAGATCATTCAATATATAAGCTCCACCAGTTCGTGTCGTCGTTGTTCTTGTGTGATCACGGGACATAATGTGTTCTCTTGATGAATTCATCCGTTTCTTTCTGTGCAGTAGCTTATAGATACAGTATGAACGGTTAAACGGTCGACCACTGACGACCCGGTGATCAGACAACTATGGTCATCGTTTTCGATGCCTTTGTCACTCACTACGTAGCAGACATGCCTCGTCGAATGAATTTGGATTTGGATTAAATTATGCAATACTTTCACAACAAAGATACGGATTTTAACCAAGAAAATGGGGCTCGCCTGAAGTACGATCAGATAAAAACGTGTTATCAGATAGCATGGCTGTACACTAGAGTAGTTGTGTACATACGCCAATCTTGACCCGCATGTGTTCCAGTGTACTTGAAGTCGCTGTCTCCTACACGCGTCAACAGGCAGTTGTGGCACAAGGTTTTTTCTTCGGCTTGTAGTGAAGGTAGTTGTCTTCTCCGTGTTCCTGCCGGAACCTTGCTCCGACAGCACCGACCCACCCGGCAACAGATGTACGATTACGATTAAAGTGACAGTGATTCTGAGATCCACCTTCGTGGATTTGCTTGCACATTGAACGAAATATTTTGTATATATATATTATATAATACGTATATACAAAATTATGGATATCATATATATATATATATATATATATATAATATCCATAATTTTGTATATATAACATATGCACGTGCCAGTAGAGGAAAACGAATGTACCAAAACGAGCGTGGTGAGATTTAGGTGCGTATGTCATTTATTACAAAGCCACAGTATAACAGTTGTTTTGAGATGTCAGAACACAGTCCTTTGACCTACACAATTATCAAAATAGTGCACATTATTATGCGTACGTCGCGCAGTTCACACACGACTTGCACACTACGTATCGCGTGGGGTGTGGTAGCGAAGTCGTGACAACATCGGACAGTATCAAAAGAAAATTGGTTCGTTTGAAGCTTAGGTAATTTCGTTTACTCCACGTTGCTTCAATTCAGTCAGCTGTATAAACGAGTACCTGGTTATAAACGGTGGTGGATCAAATATTCGTGTACAACCACAAGGACGTGCAATGGGAGGTATGAGGTGAAAATGCATTCGAAGGTTTTTGTTGAGCCTAAATTGGGTGTGCAAGCTGGTGACTTTTGTTTGAGCATGAAGACGGTGTCACGTCCATTAATGGTTAGCGTTATGATATGATGTTGTTCAGCTAGTGTTGTCTTCTTAATTATCCTGCCCTCTAGGTAGGGTACATGGTAGTTGTCGAAATGGTGTTGTGTAGGAGTTATCTGCAAACGTTTCAGTTTTGAAATCGGAGAGAATTTGTGATTGTTTGTGATATGCGTGAGAAGATACATAATAATTATCGTATTTGGAACACATCCAGCTGCACCAAAAACCTTCACTTGCACCTCCCGCATCGAAGTTAACGAAAACCACTTAAGTCGATTCACTTACGTTACATTTTATACACTATTATAAGGGTATGTTTTTTTTATTTTCCGGGAAGGCAGGTGTTAGGCCATACACAACAAATTCGGGAGAGTTAATAGCCTTGAAGGTCGATGGTTACGGCGGCTATATAGGCCTTATTATGTAAACGTTAGGCACGATTGGATTACTCACATCTCCCATTTCACTCCCAAAGTAAATAAATAAATAAATACATAAATCAATCACAATGATCTAGGTCCTACATTCGTAACATAGCAGGTAGACTAAATGTACCCTGGCCTCTAAGTAAAACACTGACGTTGGAATGTGGCACATATTGGAGACTCGATTTGCATCCCCCCCCCCACATTGAAGCTCGCCAAAAATCTCGTTTTGCACCCCCTTGATATTCGCCAAAACACCCACTTTGACGCTCTATAAAAACTCGATTTGCACCATTCCCCACCCCTTGAGGCTTGCCAAAACACCCACTATATGAGGCTCTCCAAAACATCAATTTGCACCTCGTCCCACCCTCCTTCTTAGGCTGACCAAAAACCAGTGGCGTGGGAACAAATCCATATATTCAACACCACTCCGCTGTCGGAGGGGATATCGGAAGACGGGGAGAGAGGGAGCGTGCTGTTGAGCATTTCTCGCCGCCGCGCCACCGTATATTCAGCTCTTCTTCAGTTTCTGTCTGCGTTGGCTCGCATCCGAAGACGGGGGGGGGGGGGGGGGGGGGGGGGGGTGCTGTTGAAAATGTTTCGCCACCGCACCGCCACGAACATTCACGCCACATTTCCTTGGGTAGCAGAACCATTATGTCTGTCCCCCACCAGCAAAATTCCCAGGGGCAGCTAGCTGTCCCATGCCCCCCCCCCTTTCCCTTTCCCCGTTCTCGCGCCTGTGCCAAAAACCTCAAATTGCTCAAAAAAATCCACCAACCTTCCCTAAATATTGGGGTTCATCCTCTCTCCAGCTAACCATCTAAATTATTCGGAGCTCAACCCCTCAGTCCCCCGGTTCCGATGTAATTTATAGAAAACAGTCACCTGTCACCTACTGTAGTACTGGAAAGTAGTGGTGCCATCTGATGAATGCATATAGTTAAGTATTTGATCGCCAGGTGGCTGTTATACTTCCGCGGAAACCCACGTGGTAAAATCCTCTTAACGCCATTTTCTTCGGGTGAGGTGCAGGTTTGGTCCCTGTAGAAATAAAGTTTCATTTTACATCCTTTTACAAAGCGTAATACTGCTTTCGGGGGGTATAGCAGCTAACTAGTATACATCAATAAACCATATGCCGTAGTTTCGCATTATGTTTCTGAATAGTGAAGCAAATTAAGCTTGTATCCACTGTCCCCGCGCCGCAATATCCCCGCGTTGACCATGCGGCATGCACGGTCCCGGCATGCAACCCCAAATGCATTTGTCAAATGAGCAAAATATTGTTTCTAGAGTAGATGCGGGGGATCTTTGACTTTTTTATTTATCCATGAAAGCGACCACCTAGAGCCGCCAAATGTCTCCTCATAATGACATAAATCATATGAATGTAATATATTACCAACAAATTACAACTGAAATTTTGTCTTGATAGTAACTAAGTTATAACTTAGTAACCATTAGTATTACACTTACACAATCCTGATTGCATTTGTGTGTAGAATCCGGACCCAACTCGATTTCGCCGTTGTAACCATATTTCCCAAAATTTGACACCTCGTTGCATTAGTTCCGTTATTCATCATCATTCCAGGCATATTGATATTTGACATTTGTTATAAAAATATTTTGAGGCATAACAGACGGTCCAGTTTGCATCAACATGCACTGGTTATCACTTGTTCCAAGCATACGACGCAGTAACGCATGACCACAGAGGTGCAGACTGGCACAAACTGGGGTGCTGTTTGGGTCTCAAAATGCACTAAGTCCCAGACGTAATGTTTTTATAGTGTAAATTTGCCTGAGATGATGTGGAAAGATTTAATTAATGCATCAACGTATATCACATTTACGCAAAAATATGGTTTTAACGACAAAGTCGAGGTAGGTCTGGATTCTACACACATGCCTAAGTATTTTTTGATGATGTAGGTGTAACGGGCACTTACTTAAATCCACCCACCACAATTTTCACTGCTTTAATATGGCCTACAGACAACTTTGCCTCAACATATATCTTGATGTTTTCATTCCACATAATGTCACAAAACATACTGAGTTTTATTCCACTTTTGTCCAAGTAGCTTTTACATAGCTATGGCCATTTTACTGTGCACCATGTTTAAAATGAACACAACTTTATACCTCGTAAGTGCCTTAAAAGGCAATATTTTATAACATATCATGCTAGAAATGATATAAGTGATGGGATTACATTATAAAAATTTGCAAACAGTTAATTACTAACAACAAAACCGAGGTGGGCCTCATTCTACACAACATGGTGTCGACTGGCGTTACTAATGTATATAATACTTTTGTTAATCACTGGTTAGACCCGCTACACATTGCAACAAGATGTATAAAATTCAGTAAAGATTAAAATTAACTCTGATTAAGGTATGCTGGCAGTGAATGAAACACTGATTGTTCATTTATAAATGAAAGTACAATGCACTAATTCCAAGTGAAACAATCGTGTTTAATTGGCATTTGTTGTTGTTTTCAGCACAGTTTTGTCTTTAAACCTCGGTAGGCAATCCTTGATCACCAAGATGGTTAGGGAAGATAAAACTTCATGGAAGGCCAACTACTTCATCAAGATTGTTGTAAGTTATATCTTTGTCTCCAATCTCATGTATGTCCATGTCTTATTTACTAATAGTTATAAATTATTTGCCGTGTCAGAATTGCGTGAATATCGTGTTCGTTAAGTTTTTAATTTTATGTGAACATTCCTCAACTTGATATCTAAATAACTTGCTATCAATTAACGGTTATGTGGGGTGTATTTTTTTACTATTTCAGATGTACAATGCAGTATTGTCATTTTTCTTTTTCTATCAGAGTTTGTTTTTTTGGAGGTCCTGACTGAAGGATTCTAGACTGTCCATGTTCAGATTTACGGGTTCTGTGGGTAGGGCGTTCCACAGCTTGATGGTGTCCTGGAAGAATGGTCATTGGTAAGATGTCAGTCTTGTATGTATACATTCATGTCACTCCTATTTTCATTCTTGGTAGACGTGTTTTGAAGAGACTGCTGTACTGTGTCTTCTTTGCAGGAACTGCTGGATGAATACCCAAAATGCTTCATCGTTGCTGCTGACAATGTCGGCTCCAGTCAGATGCAGAAGATCCGCATCTCTCTGCGCGGCACAGCCGGTAAGACTCGCGACCAGCACAGCTAAGTGGCACATGTGGTACTTGCAGTGTGCTGGCGCTCCTTTATATTTCCTGTATTTAATTTGGAAATCCTATAGTTTGAACTTCCCTACTAATTGTTGATGTATTTGTAGAGATGTGTGGTATCTTGTGATTCACCACTAATGATTGTTGCTACATAGAAGTCTACATATCGATGGTTGTCTGTGGGTGGGGGATCTGATTGTGGTAATGTTGTGAGTTGCACTGTAATCAGATCAACAATTGTTATGTTGAAAGTCGATTGTTTCTGATACTTCGGGTCAAACACTGTCTGAAATAACTATGCAACGTAACATTTGTCGGGGTATTCCTTTTAACCTGATATTTTTTCTTCCAAATTCATGTTACCAATCAATTGTAGACTAAATGTTGTTGAGCAAAAATGGGTGAATTTTGGGTGTTTGATGTTGATTTGTGTGTTGTTTGAATCAACCGAACTGCAGTAGTCGTTAAAAAAATTTTGTTATGATTCGTTGATCCCCATTCGTTGTCTCTTTCAGTGGTGCTCATGGGAAAGAACACGATGATGCGAAAAGCCATTCGTGGGCATCTGGAGAACAACCCCGCCCTTGAGAAGTAAGTTGTCTGTTTTGTTCCAAAAGACACTGCTAGAAAGCAGGCGTGCAGTTCTATGTTCACGTTTTTTTAGTTGTGTGTATTTATTCGTAACTGCAGCCAGGATTTATAACTAATGTTATCCACAATTTGTGATCGCTTTTTGTTGTCTCCTTACATGCATAAATACGTACTCTGCATACTGGTGATCGCTTCGTAGTGTAACTCTGTGTTGAACATTCCATCGTGTATCTAAAGTTTGCACATAAGAAGCCAATGGATCCATGAGATGCATCGTGTTGTCATGACAACGCCGTGATGAAATCTCTTCCATACCATTGAAGAGCAACTTGTTTCCCGCTAGTTGTTAGTGCATGTCTTGCGCTTGACACGAGTGGGCACAAGACAAACTGTTGCAACACCCACAACATACACAGCTTGGTCCACCAATGGTCATCTGTCGGCATAAACACATTTCTGGACCTACATCTAATTTTATGTTCAGCATTATTTGATTGTGGTGTAATTATTTCATGGACGAATAAACATGTATTGCTACGACATATATATATCATCCAGTCAAACCACCATACTATCACCACCTTGCAATCGTGGTCACCCTAGGACACGCCAAGAAATTTGTATCACAGCCCAGGAAATGAGTCGCTAATATGACCACCTTGCTATTCTGGTCCCGGTGCCAATCTTAATAGCGAGGTTCCATTGTATATACTGAATTGTCTTTCAGATTTGTCAACGTTTAGTTTTGTGGTTTTACCCAGGGGGCAATGTAGACGTAGCATGAAAGACTGCAGTGATGAAGATGTAAAGTCTAGAGCCGCTGTAAGATGCCCTGGAGCCAGAAATGGCTGAACCCACCAGAGCTGGCAGTGGGCTGTGACTGACACTCAGCCTTCAATGGCTGACTGAGCAGTTCTTTCAATTGTCTTTCTCATGCGTTTTCTTGTTTCCCTGTCTGTCAGGGATGCGGCTGGCCTTCTGAACCTTGATTATTGTTATCATTTTTCTCTCGCTGATCTTGCCAACTCTATCCATTCCCCTCGTATGTATTATAATATTCTCTCCGAAATGCCTTGCATCTCAAACATCAAACTTTCAGGAGGTTTCGTTTTCGACCCCACAAAGGGAATGTAATAAATCTTTTCCAAAATTCCCCGTTTGTGAATGGTTTGTACAGTAGATTTGAACGATTGTAATGTTATGGATGTTTTCCTTGATTGTTCCAAGCTATATAAACTGTCAAGTAATAAGCTGTGGACATTTGACCTAACTTCAAATGGTAGAAAACATGGAAACCCATGTCATAATCTACATCAAACATCTTCTATGACTACTTTGTGAAGCCGACCTCAGCATCTTTGTGTGTCTGGCACATAATATCGTATTAAGAACTGGGTCACTTGATTTCTGACCAAATTATGAGTATGATCATCTAGAGCAACTTCTGAACTACCTGTTTATTCCCTCCACAGGAAGTGCTATTTCCACAACCAGGTAGTAAATAAAATATATCATCAGCATGTAAATAACTGTGTTGGTAATAGGGTTAACTAGATCAAAATTATGAATCTTAGCCAGTATGGAACAGTTTCAGTACCTGCTATTCCACTACCTAAAAGAAGCAAGGTGTTTATTTGAGACTGCGGTGATGAAGATGTAAAGTCAGGAGCCACTGTAAGATGCTCTGGAGCCAGAAATGGCTGAACCCACCAGAGCTGTCAGTGGCTGAGACAGACACACCACCTCAACGGCTGACTGAGCAGTTCTTAGCATCGTTGTCTAATTTCGGAATAAGTAACATGTTTGTCATTAGTACGTTAACAATTTTGGGGTGGGGACGGTGTTCGTCTAACTTTGCAAATTTCCCAAAAGTATTACGTGTGGGTGGGGGGTTAGTTGTCACCATGTATTGCAGGAAGAATAAACTGATATAGTAGCATCACACGCCACCTATCAATGCTCGTTGATGTTGTGAATATCAGAAGCGGGCAGCGTAATGTCTTTGCAATCATGTCGCATCTGTTGAATCCAGCGGCTACTGGCAAAGGTTTTGGAAGCCAGTGTGGATCACGGCAATTGTTTCCAATGCGAAACATTATACAGTTGTCTGAACTGAAACTTATGATCCTTACTCTAAAAGTGGTTCTGGTGGTGCTTGTTTTTAATTAATAATTTCTAATAAAAGTTTTGAAGATAGACTAGCCATTTTTTCAGTCTCCCTAAGACATCAAGTGATACTCTAGTACAAAAAGAATTAAGTTTTTAGGTTGTCTAGTGATATTTTCATGCTTTAAAAAAAATTAACATGTATGTTAAAAATCACCTCAAATTGGCATTTTATATAATTTTGAGAAATACCCTGAAAGAAATATTTGCATGTTTATAAGCACGAATATATTATTGACTTTCGTACAGGTTTATTTTTATGAACAAATGATATTAAGCGTGCTACAGCTTCATAAAATTATTACAACAATGTTGAAAGACAGCCATTTATGACTAAACGTCGAACGACCTCGTAGTGACATATGGCACTAATGCCATGTTTTCTTTTGTAGTACATATGTGCATACAAACACCTACTAATGTTCGATGAAGAAAAAAGTAAAGAAATCAACTGACAACTAACCGCCGCTTACACCTTGTTGATGTTATTGTTTATTAGAATAACATTATAAGTCTTGGTCAGTATCGAGCACTTGCAGTTCAAGTTATTCCACTATATATCCCATCAAAATGAAACGTGCGAAAGAAGCAGGATGTTTATTTGAGAGGCTGCAGTGATGAAGATGTAAGGTCAGGAGCCACTGTAAGATGCTCTGGAGCCAGAAATGGCTGAACCCACCAGAGCTGGCAGTGAGCTGTGACTGACACACTGCCTTCAATGGCTGACTGAGCAGTTCTTAGCATGCAGCTGAAGTCTGTAAACATTCAAAAAGGAGTAGCATTGCCCTCTTCATAAACAGTATTGTGGAAGATATAACCATGGCAAGTTATCCATTTTGTTGTAGTTATCATATATTGTAGCATTTACTACTACTAATAATAGTACATTTTTATTTCCACTGTAACATTATAATACATACATGATTTTATGTTTTAATTGTATTCATAATTATTGCAGAAATGGAGAAAGCTGAAGTTTAACACTTATGAAGTGCTTTCCCCTTTCAAAGCAGTCATCACATCATATATGAACAGTTTGAATTATAATAACATAATAATGTGAAGATAATAAAAGTAGAATTTTTTGGCTTCTTGCATATTTTCAATATATTTAAACAGCAGTGGATAATATTGTAATACTATGACGAGAAACTGTTTCTCGAAGGCACAACACCGGATTTGTTGAGACTGCTAGCAAGATGATGTTGCTGATATGAAGCCATTGTTTCTTATCATGCAGAAAAGGAATTGAATGCATGTTAAGGCCAGACACGGCAGGTAGATAGGATTATTTTTTAATTTGTGCAAACAGTTCAATTTTTTCTGCCCAATGCATGAAATGGGTCCTACTGAGTAAAATATATATTGAACTTTTTTCAGCCAGACCCCCTGTTTCCATGGTAACAAACAAAATGGCCACCATTTTGAGCAAATATTGGCAAATTTGGAAAAGCTGCCACTTTTTATTGAATCCATATATAGGTATAATTTTTACAAATCCATGTTCTCTATAGAGTCTATTGTGCAATGATCAGAGCATTTTTTAAAATGTGTTTATTTTTTAAATAATTTTTTGGTAAAATACCAAAAAAATCTTTTTTTGCAACATATATGGCTATATCTTTCAAACTATTCATGATTTTTAAAAAAGTGTCTGATCATTGCACACAGTAGAATATGCTGAATGCAACACTGAAAACTTTATTTACATAGCATAATTATTCCAAGAGATATCCCGTTTCCAAATGCAGAAATTTGAAGAAAAATGGTTTTGAGAAAATGGCTGTCAAAGATTGCATAATGGATTTCATTACATGATATCGACATGCTTGATCCATGATTAAAACTCACTTAGAGGTATGTAATTGTCATAGAAGTTAACTTTATTGATAGTATGCATACAAAGGTATAATAATCTGGCAGAAAACCATTTTCAGTATTTTTTGTCAAAAAACACCATTTCACCGGGGGTGTCTGGTCTTAAATGATGAGTTGTTTTTGTAGAATTCTGCCCCACATCAAAGGCAACATTGGCTTTGTGTTCACCAAGGCTGACTTGTCTGAAGTGAAGACAAAGATCCTGGAAAATAAGGTATTGACACTGCAAGTAAAATGTGAATCTGCACTTGTTATAGGGTGTTAACATTTACAGACACTTATTCCCTGTGATTGTTTTGTATTGCTGATTTTGGGTAGCTTCTAAAACATTTAGTATCTGAGGAGTTATGAAATATTGGCACTTTCGATGGTAATAATGTTGGTAGACACATTGTTGTATTGTGTCCGCTGCAAGAGGAAAACATTTAAGAATAGCTTGCTCATTCTAAGAACCGTGCTGAAACCTGTACCCCATGTTTGAGGTTGCTGATGTGTGTTCCTAGGTGGCTGCCCCAGCCAAGGCTGGAGCTGTGGCGCCCCTCAGTGTGGTGCTTCCCGCACAAAACACGGGTTTAGGACCCGAAAAGACATCCTTCTTCCAGGCTTTGGCTATCCCCACGAAGATCACCAAGGGAACGATTGAGATCCTGGTAAGCCACAGATGCCTTCGAGTGTTACATCTTGGAGACTCAAATTGCATTAAGATTGCACCAGCATTAAGGCCAGACATGGCAGGTAGATAGGATTATTTTTTATTTGTGCAAACAGTTCAATTTTTTCTGCCTAACGCATGAATCGTTGCACACACTGAAAACATTATTTATATAGCATAATTATTCCAAGATATAACCCGTTTCCAAATGTAGAAATTTGAAGAAAAATGTTTTTGAGAAAATGGCTGTCAAAGATTGCATAATGGATTTCATTACATGATATCGACATGCTTGATCCATGATTAAAACTCACTTAGAGGTATGTAATTGTCATATAAGTGAACTTTATTGATAGCATGCATACAAACGTATAATAATCTGGCAGAAAACCATTTTCAGTATTTTTTGTCAAAAAACACCATTTCGTCTGGGGTGTCTGGCCTTAAATGAAATAATTTGTAGAATTAATTATATATGTAACATCAAATAAGTTGTAGTTTTCCGATAGTCTGCATGAGTTTGCCAAAACTACTTTAAAAAACATGCAGACATCCTAACATTGATAGCTACTGGGTAGGTCTCGCTGTTTGCAGAATGAATTTTTTAAACGCAATGAGAAAAAAACGATTTAAAGCTGTCATCAGATAATACTGCAGGGGTAAAGAGTATTTATTGACCAGTATGCTTCTGTCGTCCCCAGAACGACATCAAACTGATCACGTATGCCGACAAGGTCGGAGCGTCCGAGGCAACACTACTCAACATGTTGAAGATCTTCCCGTTCTCCTACGGTCTTGTCATCCAGCAGGGTCAGTGACCAACGACCCCAGGAGTCACACACTTGATATAGGCTGTCATAGCGAAGTCATGACCCATCAATTTTTTTTATTTTGATAGAGATTAATTTCCTCGACAGATAGATTAAAAAACAATACAAAATGTGAATCAAGTGATATTGTTTCTAAATTTTAGAAATAAATAAAAAAATTACTGAAGAGATTTCAACAATTAAGATATTACTTTAAAGCGTGAAATCAGAAAGGATATAACACTCCTTTTTGCAATTTAGTACCCAATTTACTGTGGCAGGTCACAATTTATTATGACTTGGGTGAGAAAATAGCATGGTTTGAAGGTGCCAGTGAATTTCCCCGATAGTGTGGTGAAGCTCTTGAAAGCATCATCCATAGAAGATGCAGTTCAGTTGGATTGGTTTGATTCATTGCAGTGTATGACTCCGGCACTGTCTTTGATCCGTCTGTCCTGGACATCACAGATGACGATCTTCGCACTCGCTTCCTGGAGGTAGGCTTACACTGTTACAGAGATGCCATCTCTAGCATTGACGTGCCTTGAAAAACCGGCCATCTGTCAGTATCTTATATAAGTGTCACGTATCATTAGGTGAAACTATTCATGATTGTGTAAGTATTGCGATATCTGTAGTGCACTTGCGATAGTTTCAAAACTGATGAATGTGTAAATGCCACCACCGTTATCAACGACTGTTGTTGGGTCACCAAATGAGTAAAATTACCAAATAAAGTTGGGTCATGTTTGCGAACATTAGTGCAGTGACACCCGTCTCCTTCAGTTTATCTTGTTGATAACTATCCATAGTTTTGCATCGTAACTTTGATGTCGTGATGCATAATGTCTTTGCAATCATGTCACATCTGTTGAATCCAGCGGCTACTGGCAAAGGTTTACTACACTATGCCTAAGGAGAGATATGGCAGCTAGATAGGACATTTTTTAATGGAATATTAATGCAATGTTTTGTGCCCAAGTTGTAGAGTAGGTCTAATTGAATAAAAAATTTGACATTTGTTCTGCCAGACCCCACGTTTCCCCCGTTTCCATGGCAGCAATCAAAGATAGACACCGGATAGGGGAAATAGCATAATTTGGAGACTGAAGCTCCTCCCATAATGCAGTAATCAGTGTAATTCTTTCTATTTCTTATTTGCAACACCATTCTTTGCAGTGTCGAGATATTTTACGTATTGTCGTTATTCAATATTATAAAAAGTATATTTCAGTTTTGTTGGTAAAAAATCTATTTTTTATAACCTCCATGTTCACCCCATAACTAAACAGAAAATCAGAAATATATGCTTGACATTGCAGAGAAGATAGCAAGGAACACATCGGTAAAAATGTCATTAATGCAGCATCATTACTTCTAGAGAAATTATTTTCCAAATAAGTTACTTAGAAGTGTGTTAATGTTATAAAAGAGATCTTTATTTAGTAAAAATAAAATACTGTCAGAATACAGCAGAATCACTTTTTTGTCAACAAGTATCATTTTAGCTGCATGTCTCCTTAACCCTCTCAAGGCCAGATTAATGCATATATGTGCCTGTTATTGAATCCTATTAAATCGAGAGAATGTGCTGTGAGTGAATCGTGATATACTCGGGTTGCATGAATGCAAATAAATAATTTTTGATCCGATTCAAATAAAATGTTCACTACATCTGAAGAACTCATTCCTGGTGTAACTAGCCAAGTATGTGGCACATATGTCAATTTATTACCCAAATATGAATTGCTAAAGTTTGACAAAAATAAAATACTTAAATAATTTTAAACAATTCATTTTTTTAAATATTTTTCATTAATAATAAGCGGTTACATGCTGCGTATGAAATGTTAATAAATTACTATGCTACAGAATGGAAAACTAATTAAATGTCTTTGGTAAATAAAACCGAAATAATTTCAGTTTTTCAGAGTGCATGTATTTTCAAGATTTTATACAAAATGGCGTTCTTTGTGATCATAGCCGTCATCCCGTCTGAACTATTAAGTTGGTGTTATGTTTAAAATGCGTAATCATAGTGCAAAACATTCCCCTTCGATGGCAGCGTTCGTTATAAACTCGATTCGAAAATCTCATCAAAGTCCGAATTACTGGAGTTTGACATAATGACAATGTCGAGAATTACACCAAAGCTAAAAACACACCACCCGCTTCGTTGCGCGGCGCATTAAAACTTCTTTACCACAAAGTAGACCGCTCAAAAGTTAGCATTTAATCGTAGAAATTGCCTGCGGATGCGTGTTTTGGAATAATTCCTGGGTGCTTCCATGTTTATGCCTGCAGCAAAAAAATTTAATCTCATTGGCTGAAAATCACCATTAAAATATTCATTGCGTGGCGTAAAAGAGAGACCGGAAATTGTGTGTCGCTGCGTTCGACTACAAAACCGCGTGTTGGTCGGCGCTATTTAGTCACGGAAATCGCCATCATTTCTCACTTTTGACGCTTCCCAGTGAAACTTCAATTATTATATCTGACTGCCGAAATAAATTGCCGATATTGGATGACACTGTTTCACGGTACCAGTTTAAATGTGCCCCTGTATTCGGGCGTTCTGGCCGTGAGTGGGAGTCGGGTTGATTCGGGCGTTCTGACCACGAGAGGGTTAATTAATGTCAGTTGGTAAAGCGTGGACAAAAGACACAAATTGCTTTGCTGTAATTGTAACAGAGATTTGTATTCCGGTCGAGTTTTTTATAGCTGCGGCAGTATCATACAGACTGAGTGTGACATTGTGTACAGTGGAACCTCACTATTAAGGTCACCCTTGGGACTGGACAAATTAGCAAGGACCGTATTAGCCAAACTAATTTTCTATACTAGTATAGTATATTGAACAAATTTGGGAGTATCCTCATCGTCATTGTGCAGCTGTAGTGTCCCGTGGTTGGGAAAAGGCCTCAGCATGTGTTTTCTATATCTGGACTATCCTAGGGTGACTTTAATTGTGAGGTGGCTGTATTACTGAGGTGACTGTAAATAAAGGGAGGTTCAACTGTATATCATGTTGTTTACGTGTAAGTACATGATTGCTGTGTTGGTTTCAGGGAGTAGCGAACGTCGCTAGTGTGTGCCTGGCCATCGGCTACCCGTCTGTTGCGTCAGTGCCACACAGCATTGCCAACGGCTTCAAGAACCTGCTGGCCATCGCTGTCGAGACTGACATCACCTTCAAGGCTGCAGAGATGGTGCGTGTTTGCTGGTTTCACTGTCTTGTCCTAGTTAGTGCCTGTTGTATGTTAAAAGGAGATTTTTTATCTATCCAATTAAAAATATTGCCGAGATGGGCTGAGTTAACCGCAACTCAAATGATTACGCTGGCCATTTCCAGGGTAAGCGAATAGACTGCCTCCCTTTAAAACCTCTAGTTGACATTGTCGGACTTCACAATATGTCCATTCTGGCCAGTTCATCATTGTGGACAGATGCTAGGTAGTGGGCAATGCAAATAAATAATGTGTGGCTTTCAGAGGTGTCCATTGTAGAAAGGTGTCTGCGGAAGATTTATACTTAATAATTGTGATCGCATTTGTGACCCACAAGTAATAAAATAACTAACTAACTATGGTTGCTGTTGGTATTGTTTTACATAGCCTATTATTTTTTAAGTTTACTTTTTAGTAAAAAATCAAAAACTACTGAAGATATTTCAACAAATGATGTATAATTTTAAAACCTATTTTCAGTGGAATAAAAAAAAGTGATAAACTCTTTAAAATTGTGCGTGCCCACTTTATGGCGGGTGACAATAATATTGTGATCTCATTAGGGGGTGAAAATAAACCCCTAGCACTGTGATGTGTTGGGTGCTGTGTGTGGGGCGCAGTGGCTGGTCCATTGGACTCGTAATCAAGAGAACCCGGATTCATATTCTGTGCTGTCGAACCTTGAGCAAGTTCGTTGAGTCTACATTGCTCCAGTTCATTCAGCTGTATGAGTACCTGGCTATAAACAGTGGTGGATATTAGTGTACGAATAATCTTCACGCATTAATTACAGCACCGCTGAATGCTTCCCCAAGAAGTGGAGATGGTGTTCGATTGAACGTGTCTGCCAGTGAGTAAAGTGTAAAGCGCTTTGAGCAGTCATTAGGACTGGATAACGTGCTATATAAGAACTTACCTTTTTTTTTAATTAGTTTTAGTGTTTATAGAATCTTCAGAACTTGAATATGTTTCACATTACCTTTATTTTTACCGTGTCGGGCACTGATTTCAGATGAAGGAGTATCTGAAGGACCCGTCCAAGTTCGCAGTGGCTGCTCCGACTGGAGGAGCTGCTCCAGCCGCCGCGAAGGAAATAAAGAAGGAAGAGGAGCCAGAGGAGGAGGAAGACGACGACATGGGCTTCGGTCTCTTTGACTAGGACTCGGAGCTGTCGGTGTGACGCAGCAGCTTTGGAGCGGCTCGTCAAGTGCCTGTCTTTGACAAATGGCACCGGGCACGTGCAGCATGTTGCTGCGTCAGGAATAAATAAGTCTATCATATCACTTTGTTTGTGTGTAGTTTTACTTGTACGTGTTTGTGGGTAGATGTGGGTTCAGTTTCTTTTTATCCCTGTAAATTCATTGTTCTGACATTGATTTCCAGTCATTTTCATTCAGTACATGTCTTATGAAAAATTATAACTGAAATCGAGGAAGCGTCACCCCTGACGACGGAAACATGAGGAGAACAACGACAAAGTATTTCTTATGTTTATCAAATCATTAACAATAGTTATGTTCGAAACCTTAATCTGCAATATAGATAATTAGCACATTGCTGGTACAAATGCAATGGCAGCTAGGCTCACCACAATCTGAACAGGTGAAAGTGCAATTGGCAGTGAAAGGTGAGGTGGGATCAGACGGTGCTACGTAACGATTAAAAAAGAAAATGAGCGCTTTTTAGTTGTCAACTGATAGCAATAATTGCTATGTCAATTGCAATGAAGTGTGTTGAACGTATCAATAGACGGAGCTAACCATTTCCGTTTTTAATTGTTGCATAGTACTTGCCCATATGTATGTTCGTAAGTTCACAAAACCCCCCAGAAACATCGACCATCGAGGGCAAATAGAAGAAAGTTGATGCGCATGGACGCTATTGTGGATCAATAAACCTCGGATATAACAAATAGTAAATGGATTTGTCCATTTTTTAAAAATCCAGAAATGTCGGATGAACGATTTTCGGGTATAAATTATAAAATGATACATTGGCCTGTCCCGTGTGATTCATTATATCCGTGGTTTACTGTATATCCACCAGAACCGGTGATGAGCAAGTGCATGATGGGTACTGTATTGGTAACCACGCATGTCTGGTCATCCAATGGGCATTGGCTGTGATTGCTGAAGCCATTTCGATCAGAACTCGCAAGTCCAACATTACGTATTGATTCATACACTACAGTAGTATTTTGAATCTTCACATATATTATGTTCAAACAATTTAGAGTATGTGTACTTGGTTCAACACGTTCATTGCCCACATTCAAAAGTTTTTATTTTGCAAACAAGTTATAAAGTCTCAACTGCCTGTTATATCCGTGTTAACACGTTGACCGCTCAAATGTGAGATGATGTATCAACCCATTTTACAAAAAAACTACCGCAGTGTTTTGTTCGTCCTACACATGCCGGTATGACCGTCACGTTTATATGTGTGAGCGACCAACTGTTTAGCTCAGTAGGCCTACGTGTAAAACACTGGTGTGCTGGAACCAACTGTTGTCATGTTGTGTCATCGTGGTGTTGCACTGCCCTTAGCAGAAATCTACAAAATTCTATAGAATGTCTATATGACAGGATTATTGCGAAATTCCATAGAGTATCCTATAGATATAATCTTAACAATTTTCACTGCAATTTCTAAAGAATCCTATAGGTAGAGTATTCTACATAATTGTGCAAAAATCCTGTTATATTTCCTGTAGCATATTTTCTATAGAATACTATGTAGTTGTTTTACTAAGGGCGACCGACAAACCGGGAGTCGACTTGGGGCTTGTTGTGTTCTTACGACCGGGACCACGGAGCCGCTTGACCTCGAGGACGGTGTCGCCGAGAACGACGGCGAACGCTGCGGCCCGATGTACCTTCGCTGCCGCCACTGCCTCCGTCTTAGCGTCCAACAATGTCCGTCCGTGTGCCAGAGCCGGCGGTTGTTTGGGCCGAACTGACCGGCGCGGCTCACCCGGAGTCGTCGCCGATGACGTAACGTCCTACGTTGACGTCACGTCTGCCTGGGAAGTCTCACCAGTTAACATCGCGTTCTTCAATGATGTCACGTCCCTCCGTGACATCACGCTTACCGATGCTGTCGAAGAGGCCCTTCGTCTTTTCGTAGCGCCGGAGCTTCTCCTGGTCGGCGACCATGTCGGAGATCGACATGAGGTCCTGGTTGACGGAAATCGGCCAGCTTCTCTTGCGCATCGGCCCGTCGGCGGTCAGCCACGGCGCGGTGTCGACTTCCTCCCCAAGTGACTCACTGAGTGTCAGTCCTCGCAGGGCCATCGGGTAGGCGGCCGCCGCGTCACAAAGCAAGAGGAGAAGGCCGACCGTGAGGTGCACGGTTGTGCCCATTGTCCCAGCGACCATGTTGGCTATCACGATTCAAATGAAGGCGACGCTACAGCACAAACGAAATACAGTCGAGTCAATGGATGTTCATTGGAAGCTATACGTGAGATGTAAGCGATCAAAGGGTGGTTACTGAAAATCAGTATAAACATTTTCATGATCTTTTTGGGATTACATGAACATAAACGTCGTCTATAGGTCCAGAGCATGTCCTAAGAGACTGTTTTTGCAAATACAGCGTACGCAGGTTTTTCAAGGCCTTTTTAAGGGTTTTTACACGATCAATTGGCAATGAAGTATGGCTATGACAAAATTAGCTATGAATAATCAGATCAGTAGAAATATATGTGATTAATAATACAACAAAACCAACGTTGCGCTAATACCTGTATAATTGACTTGTCTAATGACTCTGTGGCCTACGTTGCGAATCCCCAGTTAGCTACCATAAATAGTTTTCGTGTTAATATAAAACGATCAACCGTAATCTATTACCAGGAAACCAAACAGATAATGTTGTGTCCTAACCGGGGAGGTTTGTGAAATGTTGCACTCCCCACGTGAGCTGGACGTTAACAAATTTTGGTATACGTATCAGTGCGCCTAGCAGCAGCAGTCTTTTTCGTGATGCCAATAAATTGCGTATCTACAACTCACACTTGAGTCGAGAAGGTTACATAAGCATAACAAGGACGGCAATGTACACGCGGGAAATCGTGCAGTACTGGCAGGCTAAACTAATTCGCGTCCGCACGAATATTCGATATCGATATAACTCCAAGTCGGAATTCGACACTACACTTGTTCTCTGTTATTTGTCGCGATCGTTATGAACTTATATGAACACAAAGAGCACCAACAACATAAACACTATAGGCGGATCCGGGGCCTGGGGACTCGAGCCCTCACCACAGACCTTTGGAATTTGGCCGCACTTAGCCTGCGCTAGAGTGGCGCGGCCACGACCTTTTGAGTGCCCCCTGTTACGTGCCCTCATAGACGTTTTGAAATTATGAACGTCGCCGCGAAATATTTCCAACAATATTTCCCCCCCCCCCCCCCCCCCCCCCGTTCTATAACCAATGTCAAAATCCGACAGCGCAGTACTACTGAAGCTCCGGCTCCCCAATATGAATTGGTTCGGCAGCTAGTGGGTTTTTGCGAGCCTCAATCAATTGGAGGTTTTTGGCCCCCGTAGAGTGGATCCGCTCCTACATATGAAAGGAAAAAAAGATATAATATTATATAATCTCGCACGAAATACGAGAGAGCGATGTAGGTTTATTTTGGTAGATCTCGGAACGGGCAACCCTACCCATACGGTATACGCATCAAGTTAGAAACAACAGGAAATTAAGAACACGGAGAAGATTCCTCGTTAGTCAATTTGTCTTGTTTGCCGTGAATCGCCATATCGGGTTGTCCCTTGCAGCAGTAGACATTGCGTAGAATTCTCGCTTGCAACGAGAACCGAGTCGTCTTGCTCCGACAACACTGCCACAATAACAATCTCACCTTCGTAATTAATCATTATTTGTTTACTTACCCGGTACTTATGTACATGTATAAATGACCCCCCACTTATCGTGGTGACGCGGTGTGGTATTTCCAGTCGTCTCCTTCTGACATGGTATTACTCGTCTAATATCAGTCAGGCGTCAATGTTGTCTGGTAGAATTATGTTAAAGCGATCTCTTCTCTGACGGTTTAGTCTAAAAAGGGCTCTAGAAAACACTTTAGAGGTACCTAAATGTTACAAGCTGTCATCCATGCCAGAATTTATCTATGACCGTCACCGGTCATAGCAAGCTCGTATGACACTTTCTATTGTGATTCTGTACTGCATAATGAGCTATTTTATGAAAATGGAGGCAGGACATTTTGAAGGTTTTTCAACGTGTACACAATCGACTATATCTTTTTTAAATACTTATTATAGGGATACACGATACAATTTTGTGTCAGCATGTGTGGGAAAACGAGACACGTACGTGCAGCAACTTCTAAATCAATACAATAGATAGAATTGAAACGAAAGCACAAAACATACCACATTATTATAAATTTTAGTTAGGTTTCGTGATCGAAGGTGTACAATAGTTCAAAACAATTACTTACTAACGTGGCAAATGACAACTATGTTTACACCAAAAACTTCACAATTTATTTCCAAATAAAACAGCACTATATTTTTTGACAAACGATGTAATATATTGCATACAAAACCAAAATATTAACCATACCCCGTTATTTTTCATAACCGCCGCCCAAGAACATAATCGGCAATATATGTACTAGTTACAAGGTTACGTAGCTTCTTTTGGTATCAAAATGTTTCGAATGGTGAGATATGTATTTGTAGTTAACCTAACAAAAATGTTAATATAATTTGGTATGTTTTATGCTTTCGTTTCAATTCTGCCTATTATATTGATTTAAAATTCACTGAAGTCACATCGTTTGTCAGAAAATCTAGTGTTGTTGTTTTGGAAATGAATTGGGAAGTTGTTGATATAAAAATAGTTGTCGCATGTAAGTAATTGTTTTGAATTATTGTACACCTTCGGTATACACATATATACAATGAAAAAAGGGTGACAACCGTCCCGTCTCCCCTGCAACTTCGATTCATCTGGTTTTCATGTAGCACGCACTACTGCCATGCGTTGCCAAAATCCCTTTTCCAGTAAATGACATGCTCATGGCCAGCAGGGGTCAACCCTGGGTTATTGACAAATGACGGCGTTGTCGAGCGTGAAGCTGCGTTCGATTGCAAAACAAGTCAGCATTTGTTATTTAACATCATAGTGCAATTATGTAATCTTAATAAAACAGGATGCTGATATAACCAGAATTTATGATACGCCTTCACAGCGAGCGAATTTACACTCGCTGATATCTGCTCTGCCGTGAAACTGACGTCATCAATTACTTACTAACGCGGCAAATAACAACTTTGTTTACACCAAAAACTTCATAATTTATTTCAAAATAAAACAACACTATATTTTCTAACAAACGATGTAATATATTGCATATACAACCAAAATATTAACCATATCCCCTTATTTTTCATAACCGCCGCCCAAGAACATAATCGGCAATATATGCACTAGTTACAAGGTTACACAGCTACTTTTGGTATCAAAATGTTTCGAATGATAAGATATGTATTTGTAGTTAACCTAACAAAAATGTTAACATAATTTGGTATGTTTTGTGCTTTCGTTTCAATTCTGTCTATTATATTGATTTAACATTGACTAAAGTCACATCGTTTGTGAGAAAATCTAATGTTGTTTTATTTGGAAATTAATTGGGAAATTTTTGATATCAAAATAGTTGTCGTATGTAAGTAATTGTTTTGAATTATTGTACACTTTCGGTCCCGAAACCTAATTAAAATTTTAGTATAATTTGGTATGTTTTGTGCTTTCATTTCAATTTTATCAATTTTAAATGTAGTGATTTAAAATTTACTGCACACACGTGACTCGTTGTTGTACACATGATGCCATAAAATGTTATCGCGGAGCCCTATAATTAGTAGATTTATAGCCTCCATTTTCACAAAATAGCTCAATATGCAGTACAGAATCACAATAGAAAGTGTCATCCGGGCTTTCTGTGACCGGAATACGTCACAAATACATCCTGGCTCTGGTGACAACTTGTAACACTTAGGTACCCCATTATATTATTTGCTTAGTCTAGTTTCCATAGAACTTTGCTATTTTGTCATTGTGTATCACACGATCTCGTACAAGGCGCCGCCGCCGCCGACGACGACGTTGCCTGATGATGGTGGATATCCGGGGTAGGGTGTCGTACAATTCCCGGTTGGTGATTTGGTCGCGCCCCGACACATTTAATTAATTGTGGCATGTGTGTAGTTGGCTTGAGTATGAAGCGTCAAGTGTTTCTCCCGAAGGTGTTTGTGTATAGTTACAACCTTAGGCTTCCAACCAGTATGTGTGTGTGTGTGTTTGCGTGCGTGCGTGCGTGCGTGCGTGCGTGCCTACACGAATATACTTATATTGTTCTCATCCCGAACCGCCCAGTGGAGCACCTTCAACAGCACTTACGGCCAGAGAGCCAGAGAGCCAGTGCGGCTTCAGGAAAGGACGGGGAACCATCGACATGGTGTTCGCAGCCAGGTAGCTTCAAGACAGTTCCCATTATCAAAGCCCCCATACACGACAACCAAAACCATAGTATCATGTGACACCCAACCCGGGCATGTTGTCACACTTTTTGAATGTCCCAAATATCAGGTTTTAATAAAGCTACGTCGGCAGTATTAATGCTCATACGTACATTGAAAAAAGGGTGACAACCGTCCCGTCTCCCATGCAACTTCGATTCATCTGGTTTTCACATTGCAGTCACTACTGCAATGTGTTATCAAAATCCCTCTTCCAGTAAATGACACGCTCATGGCCAGCATCACGCTGTAAAGCACTTTGATACTTCCGTCAACGCTATCGTCCCTACACGTAGCAGTGTGCTTACCTTATTGATGCACGTAGGCTGTCCGATGACGTCGGCCGACTCCCAGACGCACACAACGCAACCTCTTAAAATGAATGCCGTCGAGCCAACGTCGTCTTTTAGTAGTCGCCACCGTGTGCACGTGATTCCAATTAGCGTCGATTATTCTCCGATAACTGAGTCGCCATTATGCGACACTTCCACTTGCGTATCAGGTATTCGGTGGCAATCTTTGCGATTGAAGAAGCGACTATTCACTGGCGTCGGAACGAAATTAATATTGAGGTAACTGAGGCTGGAGTGTCAGTTCAGCATTACGCAGTCGGTGCGGTCAGATATGATATCGGAAGACGAGGGGAGGTGCTGATAACGGTCTCATGTTTTCCTGGCCTTTTCAACCTCAACACCTTCGCGATGATGACATCTGAAAACGGGGGGGGGGGGGGGGGGGTGGGGGGGGGTGGGGGGGCAGTTGAAACATTTACGCGATTACGTTGTAAGTTTTGCCTGGCCTCCCATTGATCGACCATTTTGTCCGCAGACACTAAGTTAAAATTCTAGTTAAAAGTAGGCCTACAGTTTGTGATCGTCTCAAACAATACCGTGCACTCCACATCACTCAAACTCGGTCAGGTCGATTTCCGCTTAAGTCGACTCTTTTTCCTCGGTAAATCTCTAATACTAAACATTGCAATTCCGTCCGTACGCAAGGATATACAATTCTATTACCGTATTGGTGAATTTATTTTAAAGGATTTCAGGGGTTTACGGGACGCAAGATCCTGCGTCCTACACGCATAGAAACAGTACCCGGCCGTGTGCAAAATAATCGTTGCGTTCCACGGGACACATGCGTATCAATGACATACAAAAATGTATATTGAATATGAATGCCTTTAACTTGGTAGCTTATTACCGAATCAGTTCGTTTGGTATTTCTTTTCACGAGTCCTTCCAAATAATAATTCCCGTAGGCGTATGTTTTACGATACCGACTATATTCCGACGGGTGCCTAATCCTCCGTGGGGTGCCGCCATGCGCGTAGTTTTGCGAAGCGCCTCTAGGGACTGATTCGCGAACCAGAATACTATTCCAATCCGTGCGCATGTCCGTTCAAGCTTCAAGATTTGAGCGCAGTCGCTGTGCGTTTTAAGACTTCCTAATTTAGTAGATCTATAGCAATGAAAAACAAAGCGACTTACGAATATTCTTTTGTATAACTAACCGCTTGTTATCACCAAACAAATGATGGATCGTACGGCGACAGTAGAGATTGCTTACGGATGTAAGTGTAGCGGGGGATTTACCACGAAGACAGACAACACGGTTAAATGATAACTATAATTTATTGTGTTATAAATCTAAAATACAAAATAAAACCTGCGACATAATAGCATGATTACTACAAGTGCAACAATGGATACAAAGGATCATTCAACAACAGCATTAAACATACTATTCTTTGCATAACTTTGATACAGTTAAATTGCATATAGATCATCTCAGATATCAAATAGCAGGCTAGCACCTGTGATATTTGTAACTAGATTTCCAAACGGCAATACTCCTTGACGGATTTACTATCAATAACACATAGGCCTATATTAGTTTAAACACTGTATTCCCAAATCAAGAAATACATTCAAATGTATCCTAAGTATCATTAACACAGTATCAAATCAGTGTAAAATGTCCATAAAGTATAAACTCGGTTGCAATACTTCTACAATGAAACGCATGTATATGCATAATAAAGCATCGGTACGTAAACATGACCATTATCATCATGTAACGGCTCATAATCAATACGAAACGCATGTCTATAATTCCTTAATACAGTTGTGTATAATTACTGTCAGACTAATTGTTTCTAACCAGTTAGTAATATGACATTGAAGGTAACAATGCTCACCCCAACTGGGAACTGCAGTCTAACACGGCGCCTGAGCACTGCTCAGTACAATCACACCATGCACTGTCTGTAAATAAACAAGCAAGTGAAATATGATACTGCACAGCATTGCACTAACTAACAAGATTCATTGACTGATATACAACCAATTATCAGTTATAAATTAATAAACCAAATAATGACTAACACTACATCATTATATGTATGCTGACATAATGATTTAAAATGCACTAAAATAGCATAATTCTGCTATGAGAACACCTGCCGAGTGTCACATTATAAGTTGGACTTGTCAAGATTTGCAAGTAAGTGTAATTGCTAACAACAATTAGAAATCAACTTATTGCTTAAAGCATTGATTGGACACTCTTCTGCTAACCTATCCTATCAATATATAAATTACCCACTACACTGGGTTAATAGCCCTTCAGTAGAAACTATTCTGCTAAACTCAATGGGCAGTCCGTCTATCCACTGTCAGTCAACATGCTGTCCCTATTCCCTAGGGGATAGCGATACGGGGTCAGCACACTGTCAGTTTTCCCATTGGCGACCATGTTAATGTTTTGTGTGATTATAAGAAAAGTGACCTATAAAGTTTCTTAAACTTCTCACCTGCTGTTATTATCATCTCATTGACATGCTGGTCGAGTTTAGTCAAAATCTAATATCTCTAGCTCTTGCAAAATGCCTGTATGTATGACACCCGTCAATATTTACAACTGGATGCAGGCAGTAATCCGGCTAAAGTGTCAACTAGCCAAATTGCTGCCAGATACCCTTCCGCTTAGTAAAATCAGCTAAAAAGACAACATTTTACTGTCAACAGATTCAACAATCACATCTAGAAATCTGACTACTCAAGTGCACTTATGTCAGAGCAAGTGAATATTATAAAAAGTCATTTCTCAAAAATATACTGCACTTTGTTTCATCTGTAATCAAGCAGGAAGTCCAACAGTGTGCTGACCCCATACCCGATACCGCTGCAGATACATCACACAGCCTACTGGGGTTAGGACACTGTTAGACTTCCTGCTTGGTTACAGACGAAAAAAAGTGCAGTATATTTTTTAGAAATGACTTTTTACAATATTCACTTGCTTTGACATAAGTGCATTTGAGTAGTCAGATTTCTAGATGTGATTGTAGAAGCCGTTGACAGTAAAATTGTGTCTTTTTAGCTGATTTTACTAAGCGGAAGGGTATCTGGCAGCAATTTGGCTAGTTGACACTTTAGCCGAATTACGGCCTGCATTCATTTGTAAATATTGACGGGTGTCATTCATACATACAGGCATTTTGCAAGAGCTAGAGATATTAGATTTTGACTAAACTCGACCAGCATGTCAATGAGATGATAATAAAAACAGGTGAGAAGTTTAAGAAACTGTATAGGTCACGTTTTCTTATAATCACACAAAACATTAACATGGTCGCCTATGGGAAAACTGACAGTGTGCTGACCCCCACGATGCCAACATCTCAGCAAGGAACATATCAACACAATGATCTCCTATTGAGTATTAAAGACTCACGCTAATTACTAGATTAGGAACCATGCAGTTGTGTAGATAGTGCTTCCTTATCCCCAAAAAGGGAATATAACCTGTGTATATCATAATACAAACAGCTGTAAGTGCTGGGGGAATTCCGCCGACACTGTCAACACAGACCAGTTAACGGACCTTCCCACATGGAACTTAAAAGTCACTTTAATAGCAAGTAGTGGGAGATAGTTACACAAATCTGCTGTTAGTTAAACACTGGTGCAATCCACCCACCTTACATCTTGATTTGTGTTTTTCTTTCTGTCAAAACACGAAACCTCGTGGGAAAACACTAGAGCGCTACGTCTGTCCAGCTTATCTCAGAAACTCTGGGATGGCGTCTCTTACATAACCCTGGCTTAGTGACCGGGGTATGACCCTCCCTTGGTGACTGCTGGGGAAACTGTCACCGCAGGGAAAGCTGACTTATAGGCTTTTCCAGGCCATAGATGTTACACTGGCGAAATGAGGTCTACAAACTTGACACATTAAAAGTAATGAGAACAAAAATAGTACTTGGGGTTTTGGAATAATGGAAGTAAATAATTAACTTATTCGTCAGTAACCCTGCCGGTTACATACCCCCTGATTAAATAGTTGCTATCCCACGAGCAATTGAACAATCAGAACCCAAGGGATTACAGTTGGAATAGTGATCTACAAAATTAATATTCTTGTGGCAAGTCGCGGCTAATTGTGGTTGCCTGTGACTGCAACCAAGCTGTTTGAAGCATGGAACCTAAGTTCGACATGGCTTCACTCAGCTCTCCAAATGATGGTGTTGCTACCTCAGTCGTCCTAAGAGCTGCAGACCGTGGCAGATTGTGTGGATTGGGGTTAGGGGTCAGCCCACTGTTAGTTTTCCCATAGGCGACCATGTTAACGTTTTGTCTGATTATAAGAAAACGTGACCTATAAAATGTCTTAAACTTCTCACCTGCTGTTATCATCATCTCATTGACATGCCGATAGATTTTAACAAAAATTGCATACCTCCAGCTCTCATAAAATGCCTGTATGTGTGACACCCGTCAATATTTACAAATGCCGGCAAGAATTACTCCGCAAACAGGTCACACAGACAACTTGCTGCCAAATATCCTTCCGCTTATTCAAATCATCTAGAAATCCACCATTTTACAGTCAACACCTTCTACAATCACACATGAAAATCTCCCTACTCAAATGTCACAGCATGTGAATTTTGTAAAAAAAATCATTTCTCAAAAATACACTGCACTTTTCTTCGTGTGCAACGGACAGGAAGTCTAACTAGAACATGACCCCGTTATGACCTGCCGTAGCACGCTTAGATCTCCTAAGTGGTACTGCGTCGCCATCTGCTGGTCCAGGTGTTGATCTGGCAGTCGACCTACCAGAGCGATCGGACCGACTCCTGATTTTAACTCGACGATGTCGACAGGACTGTCTCGGAATTTGTTCCGAGACACTGTCGCCATCTGAATCGACAAACAAACAGCTGTGAGCATCCCGAGTCGACCTGGTTCTACCGGAAATACCATGACCACTCAGGTGCGACTTGTCGGTTGTAGGAAGGGGTATCTGTAATTCCTCTTCCTTCGAACTATTATCTTCCTGAAGATGTGTCGAATGACATACCGGTGAAGTACGAGGCAGTGGAAGTTCCTCTTCCCTCGACCGTCCATCACCATTGTGCAGAAGGATCGAGGGAACAGTTTCCGTTCTAACAGTTGGCCTCAAGGATACATCTGCCTCACGACGTATCATCCACCTGTCAATTGGTGTGGAGCTGCCCTCAGAGGTGGCCTTCGCGTGTTTATCCCTGACATTTTCCTATATACACTCCCTCTCTTCTGGTGCATTTGCTATGTTCTCTGCAGGAACCCGGATATCCTTTACATCCAATATTGCAGAGCGATGTACCACCCTAGGTTGTCCCAGACAATCGAATCGATGAACACGATACATGGGACTATCGGGACACATCCTATCCTCGACTATGTAGGGGATGGCCACCCACCGATCCTGTATTTTGTTTCGTCCTAGAACTCCTCTGTTCCTAAGGAAAACTCGATCTCCAGGCTTCAGTGGCGCATCGATCGGATCCCTTCAGATCATACCTATCCTTCCTGATTCCAGCGGCTTTGTCTAATCTCTGACCAGCTAATTCAAAGGCTGCTCCCAGTCGGTGCTGATGCTCCTGTACCCAGTCACCAGTCCCTTTACCTAGGTGTGATGTTGGGCCCTCTCCATCCAGCAATTCGTCCACCGGAAGTCCGGGTTCTTGCCCGAACATCAAGAAATAAGGCGAGAAACCTGTGGCCGCGTGTGGCGTTGAATTATACGCGAAGACCAGTTCCTGCAAATGGCGTGGCCATTGTCGTTTCTTCTCTGGCGGTAATGAACGCAGTAAGTCGTGCATCGTACGATTAAAACATTCACACTGACCGTTTCCCTCCGGGTGATATGGAGTGGTACGTGACTTCTTTATTCCATATAATATACACAAGGTCCTTACCACGCCACTCTTCCCTGGTCGCTGTGTATGCATATCGATAGAACCATTCCTGTGTCAATACCTTCGCAACTGTAATCGCCTTATGATCTTTTTATGGATATTGCTACAGTGAATTTACTAAATGCATCCGTCATTATTAAGACATGTTCGCGTCCATCTAAAGCTTTCTCCAGCATAGTGAAATCAATTGCTAGTAGCGCGAGTGGTTTGTTCGCCAAAAGGTGTCCCATTCTCGGGTTCACAGTAGGTCTTAATGCCTTAGCAGTGCAGCACCGTGAACAACTGGCACAATACGAACCTACATCCTGGCTCATTCCAGGCCAAAATGCTTTCTTTCTTACCAGAGCTAGAGTCCTGTCTCTTCCTGATGGCCACTTGCGTCATGAAGAGCTTCGAGTACTGGCTGTTTCAAACTGTTTGGCAATACAAGCTGTAGAGTTCCTTCTTCATTCTCAAAGGACTCTATATACAGAACACTCTATTTCCAATAATTGGTCCCATTTGTTATACCAGTGACAAGCAACTACCGGCATCTTCTGGAGTTCCGTACGGTCTGGCTCTATGCCTTTCTTCCATACAACCACAACTTTACTCAAGATGGGATCTTGATGTTATAGAAGCCAGTTGCTGCTTTGTGTACCCTGGAAGAGGTGATACTGTCTGTTTGATCTCATTGCGGTGGTTGTCATGATTTCTTCTATGCTTTCCACTATCCAATGGTGTCGCTTCTGAATCTCATTCAGTATTGCAGTTGAAGACACAATCTCCATTACCATTCGATCGACGGCTAACTCGGTCATTTCTACTGTGACAGAAGTCGTGTCCACTTCAGCTGCAACGGGTTCTCCATTTCATGTCTTTCGACTGAGTGCATCAGCGTTGGCATTGGCACGACCACTACGGTATTTGATATCGTAATCAAATTGAGCAAGCTGAGCAACCCAGCGCAACTCTGTAGCTCCTAACTTTGACGTCTGAATGTAACTAAATGGATTATTATCCGTGTAAATCGTGAAGCGCCCCGAGGAGATAAGGACGGAACTTATCCGTGACGGCCCACTTCAGAGCAAGGAATTATAACTTCATGGAACTGGCCTCAAACTGCGGCTTGCATAGGCAATAACTCCGTGCTCTTGGGAGAGTACTGCACACAGTTCTTGGAAGCTAGCATCGGTCTCCACGATGAACGGCTTCGTGAGGTCTAGATAGACTAGCACTGGAGCACTTGTCAGCTGCTCCTTTAACCTCTGAAAGGCCAAACTGCAGTCTCTATTCCATTTTTCATGGAATAGAGACCTTCTTTGTATTCATGGCTTTGCCAACACACTGGTGAAGAGGCTTTGCTATCTGGGCAAAGGAAGATACTTACCTTCGATAATATCCAGCCAATCCAAGGAAGGAACGTAGCTCGCTTTCACTCTTTGGTTCTTCCCATTCTTGTACAGCCTTGATTTTCTCCGGGTCTGTTGTCACTCCTTCTGCTGACACAGTATGCCCAAGGAATTTAACATCCCGTCTGAACAGGCTACATTTCTGCGGCTTTATCTTGAGTCCAAAGGCCCGTAGTTTCCCGAATACGGTGTCCAGCCTCTGTATCATCTCATCCACCGATTTCCCAAATACTAGGACATAATCCAAGTAAATGAGAAGGGAATGGAAATTCTCATTTCCTAACACATGATTAATCAAGCGTGAGAAAGTAGCTGGGGCATTGCAAAGTCCCATTGGCATCCTTGTGAACTCATACAGTCCACTAGTTCCAACCCTGAACGCAGTCTCCTTCACATCTCTGGCGTCGATGGCACATTGATAGTAGCCATGGGCCAGATCCAAAGTACTGAAATATCTGGCTCCAGCGTGTGCTTCCAGGCATTCGTCTACACGTTGTAGAGGGGAGGCATCCTTGATGGTCTTAAGGTTTAGTTGACGATAGTCGATGCACAATCGCAATGAGTTATGCTTTTTCCTCACGAGAACTACTGGTGATGCATAGCAGCTAGTAGATTCTTGAAGGACTCCAAGTTTCAGCCATTTCTGGAGGTGTGCCTTAACCTCCTCCCACTGGTTAGGGTGCACCCGTCGGTGGGGAACTCTAACCGGCCTATCGTCATAGGTGAATATTTGATGTGGGACAGCATCACAGTAACCGATGTCGTCTTCGTCTTTACTGAACACATCCTTGTGTTTCACCAGCAACGACTTCACTCTCTGAAGATCGTCCTCAGAGAGGTCCAACCCTCCTAAGTCCACTGACGGTAAGTCACCAATGTCAGATCCTCCTGATCCTGTCCCGCCAGACGATCCTTTGTTGTTTATTGGCTCAGCCGTGCTGGAAATCTCAGCACCTCTCGACTGTACGATAACCTCATTGACATCTACACCTGTGTCGGTATCCTGTGGCTCTTCAATATCCATCGTCTGGATAGATCCCAACACACTCTTTGGTTGAAGCCAGATATCCTCCTTGTTGAGGTTCCAGACTTGAACTGGGATTACTCCGCTACGGACACATCTCTGGTCCGCACTTACAACAGAGCACACAGTCTGTACTCCGTGTGGCAACCCGCTCGACCCGTGATCGAGCGGTTCAACCAATAACTGGCAGAGCCCTACTGGCTTCACTACGTGAGATAAAACTGTCACGGCTGACTCAGCTGGTAACAGTTGTGACTTCCTTCCGGCCAGTTTCACATGACGCTGCTTCAAGTCTTCTCTAGTTTGGGTGAACAATGACAACACTCTAGCCCACTTGGGTCCACTATCATTCACCCTGATTGACTCCAGGTAACGTGGCCCAAGTTCTGAGGCTACGAATGGTCCCAACCCTACACAAAATGTTACAGCCAGTTGTTCCAGAACGTTCATTTTTTCGCTGTTGCATGACAGGGTCCACCGGATCTCTTGTCACAAGAAAACCCATGTCCTCGAACACTTGTCCCAGAATAATCATCTCACATTCTACATAACCAAGATAGGGCACCGGCAACCCATTTGCAGTAGTGATGGAGATCCACCCTGCGATGTCCTTCATCGCTTGTCCCCATGGCAGCAGGTGATTCCTGAAGAATCCCTCGGTGATGGTGGATACTTCCGCCCCTGTGTCCAACAAACACTTCGCTGAATGTCCACCCACCACAACTTAAATCTACCACGGGACATTTCCCGATGGCTCTCTCCATCACC
>OZ023209.1:54163847-54287583 GCA_963995525.1 Escarpia spicata
CTTTCTGCCTCTCACACTGGGACTGCTTCAACTGCAGTCGTAGCACTTTTAGTTGCTTCTCCAAATCATCCATACTACAGGCACAGTAACAGTCACTGGCAACCACAAGAACAAGAACTCATGTGCTGTGTTAGACTGTTGTTCCCAGTTTGGGTTTTATTTTGTATTTTATATTTATAACACAATAAATGGTAGTCATCATTTAACCGTGTTGCCTGTCTGCATGGTAAATCCCCGCTACATAAACAAAAGCCCAGTGGAGTCGAGCTCGTCAATAAACATGCCAAAAGGCAAATGGGTACGTGAATAAACGAATATATCATCATTCTTGCAGGATTATATTCAATTAAGTTGAACACCTACAAGAACGCATTAATTATTTTTTTACTAAAATATGTTAACTAACTTTAAACAAATCTCAATTATTTTACTAGCACCAAATATGTGTTTTGGTAGTTTGTAGATTATTTGTCCTGAATACAACTTACAACACATTAGTTGGCTAGCATTTATAAATATTTCCACATATATCCTTCACCCAAATGTCTCAGATGAACAACATTCTAATAATTCTACACCCATCCCATCACAAATGTTCAAAATAAAGCTTGATGACCGCGATTAGATTAATATATTTAGAATAGGACAAACTATTTCTGTACACAACGAACTTCTGCGGACATGCGCATTAAAGGTCGGCGCGGCAGTATTTTACAGCGGCAGGATTTTTCGGTACAGTATAATTAAAGCAATTTTATTGGAGACATAATACTTACTTATCCATATATATGATTGGGACAGGTTGCTTTAGGAGATACACATTTTGAACGACCCAAATATCATATTTTGAATAAAACTACATCAATATATATATAGGGCCTACATTATATACTAAAGTTAAACTTAGGAACAACAAAAATTATGGAAATCTTATCACAAAGAGAAAAATGACAACAATCCCCAGTCTGTCCAAATATGCTGGCTCGATTAAAATCAAATTAATTAGTTCTGTGCATGTTCTAAAATTTTATTAAATAAAAGCAAAGGTAATTGCTGTTCCACATTGCACCTATTTGCTTCGTGTTTACAATGTGTTCAGATAACAGTATGACAACATTGACAATTAATGGATTTCGCGACTGTCCTAATCAGAACCAGTCAAAATTTAACGCTAAATAATATAATCTGGATGAACGTGCGTATACGTATGGCCCTGCCTACCTGTTCGTAAAATTAGTATGTGTACCGGCAGTGATTCATGTTTGAAAAACCCATTACGCAAGATTAATTCGATCTGGTCAATTCGGGATATCAAGCGTTGGCACATATTGAAAAGTTGCATGCTGATAAAACATTTTAGACAGGAAGTACTAGTGATGGTGTTACAGAAAATGACAGCAGTGTAACGACATTGATGATTAAATTGTTTTGTTTATTGGACGGACGCTAAATGTCGACACGGTTTCGATTTCACCGCTAGCCGGTGCGGAAAATTGCATCTGATTAATGATCTACGACTGTCAAAATGACTGCCGACCGACAAGAATCCCGTTTAGCAATAAGCAAACTCCAAATCATGGCTCTGGAAACGTCGGCAACTGCGTGCCAACACAAACTTACGTCACAAGAACAGACATGCTTTCAAACAAATGGGTGTGTATTTTTTGCCGCTAGAGGGCACCACATGCAGCAGGCCTAGTGACGCGAGCGGTAATGGCAATTAGCGCGAGCGATATATCGTCCCTCGATGAGCGATTAGCGCGAGCGGTAGGGAGCGAGAGCTATCGCTCACGTCAAGAATAAAACACTGTGTACATGTATATAACAAGCCTTGACGTCTCCCCGCGAAAAACTGTACTTCCGAACATGCGCATTAAGGGTCGGTGCGACAGTATTTTTCAGCTGCAGGATTTTTCGCTACACCACGACAGCAACGGCGCACGTTGATTCAAACCGGAGCAAGCGCTATTTTGGAACATTATATTCCTGAAACGATGTGGAATGATGGAATAAACGCATTGAAGTATAATATTTAGGCACAACTGTCATAATGCCGAATTTGGGGTGGGCCCGGATTCTACACAACGTCACAGTTAAATGTCCACAAAGTAATGCGCAGTTTCATATGTTGCCTATTGGCTATTCCAGTACTACTGTCATCACCACGGTCAGGTTTCCCGTCACCGAAATAAATTCCGGAGCCTTCCAAAGTGACTCGTGGCTTCCTCGATATTCTTAGCTTTGCCGTAGGAGATTTCCCAAAGTGACATTTACATAATTTACGTAGACTCTATGCCAAGGCATCTAGCTGACTGGCACGTCCTCTCATAACTGAGTAAGGCGGCTCTAACTTCCGAAACTACATCGATTATCAAGGGAAAACATCAACAAATAAAACAGTATATTGTAACAAGGCACGTTACTTTATTAAGTTCTTATTAGTATAAAACTACTAATAATAATAACTGGGTTTACTTTACGTCATGGGTTGTATAGGTTGTGATATTTAGAAAAGAATATTTACAATTAAAAAGAGCAATAAGTGGGACCCTCTCAAAAGAAGGCTGTGGTCCCGAGGACCCTTGAACACAAACATCCAGGTAAACCCCTGAGATTTAGTTACTCTTACACGTCGACGTTTCTCGCACTGCGTTAATTGTGCGGATTTTAGTGTGTCGATCGGGAAAGCGCGTAGTAGAAGTATTTCCATGGGTCCCTGCAGGTTCGACCTATCCAGGGTGCACTGTATCTAAGTGTAGAAATCTTGGCCCAGGTCACCCAGTCAGCATGGATTCTCATTATATATATATATATATAATACATAAATATAATTATAAAAAAATTGTATATATGTATAGCATAGGTTCGACTTTCTGTAATTTGAAACGAGCTATATATCGATATATATATATATATATATATATATATATATATAGCTCGTTTCAAATTACAGAAAATCGCTCAATATGCTAACTTGAAATCTTCAAACAAACTAATAGTATTAGTAGTATTAGGTTGTAGCTTACCACGACTCCCTGAGTCAATATGAAAGCATGATGGATCACTTAGTGATGTTATCTCTTCCATTACGTGGAATTATCATCTCAAGCTAGGGTGCTACTGGTGATGTGGGAATTATTAAGTGATCACGCCGAACACTAAAGAACTAGTGCGGCTAGCTTCGCTTGCCCCTGTAGCCTAATATGCCCTACTGCCAATATAAATGATGCCTGCCAATATAAATGATGCCTACAATTTTAATGTTTTGCATACAATGTGAACGCTTCGTGGGCGAAATATTCAAACTGCGTAAACAAATTCGGGTATATTAAACGCAATTTGGCGGACAGCATACCTCCAACATATTTATCCCAGAATAAATGGTAGGTCTATTAATTAAGAACATTATGCTGAAAAAGAACAAGCCGAGAATTTCGGTTTAAGCTAGGCGAATTGCTTGATTAACACATAATTGTGTATAGCCCGGCGGTGTAGGACAACTAGGTGACGCAGTTTTCCTAAATAACGTCAATGGTATGCTTTCGAGGTCAGTGGTTATTCTGGGAGAAAGCATTAGTGGTCCAATCAACGGGGGTGATTTCTCGTGTAAACGATGACATTGACTTCCGTGGAACGATAGGTCTTCGACGGGCCCACCGGATATGCACGATCTTAGGGGAGCCAGCTTCCGCCCACTGACTACAATGGCGACGTCGTTGGTAGATTGGCGAGGGGATGGCAGAATTACCGCAACAATTAGCCCGATAGTAAATCTGTCCGATATGGTGATGTGTAATTTAAATCTGCGTCGCTGATCGTTTATATCGCCCAATGCAGTCGTGGCTTTTTAAAGCAGGAACATAAACTCCGACACCCATCGGTGTTGATGCGCGGATTTATGGTGCGTTCGTTGTAGCGCCGGATTTAGGACTGTGGGGGTCCCGGTGCAATGACTGAGCGATTATCGTATCATGATAGTTATCAGTCTTCCATACCTTCTACAATAGGAACTTCACTGCAAACTACGACGTTTGTCCTTCGAGAAAAAAAATCAAATTATGCATACAAGTTACGTCTAAACACTTTTCAACACCAAGAAAATTACCAAGAAGCGTTTCACGGGGGCCCATGAAACATGTTATACGGGGTCCTGGGCAACTGCCTCGTCTACCCCGCCCTAAATTTTGCACTGGTTCTTTGTTGGTATTAACGATAATAATAGCGATTGGTTGAAATTATATTACATCTAGCAGCATATGTGCATTACCACAAAGCCGTAATCTTAATAAAAAATCAAACCAAATAACAATTCGACATTACACTTTGTCCACCTGGTCTGGCTCTCTTATACATATTTTCACAAGGAAGAGCAAGACCGCTATTTTACATTCATCCATGTGCCTGATATCGATAGACTTATTTCAAATATGTGTTCATGCCGCAAACACCAGAATGATTGATAACATTGTGCGGCATTCGGTTATATTGGATATTGTAGCGATAAGAGAATACACATGGAAAACAAAAGTTGGACTATCGATAAGGCAAAAACGTCCTTATCCACTAAATTTCAGGCGCTACATCCATTATAACGATATCCATGTTTTTGTCACTTACCGCATCCTCATGCAGTTTCCGTATACATTGTAGTCATATAGCTTGAGGAAACTTGTTTTAATAGCAACCCGAGGAGACTGGAGCAGCATTGCACTATTGGGGTCCACGAAACCAGTGTTCTACACCTTAGCTGAAAATAGCAGTCAGACCTTCAACGTTGTTGGTGGTCCAAATAGTAACATAATTACACGAATAATATACATTTCCAGCTGTAACGCATGGCAATTATTAAACTGGTTCATGCCAAGTCTGTCCTGCATATTAATTTGTGATATTTAGATTAATGAACCAGCGAATATAAAATGTCAACATAGGCAACAGTTTATTGTTGACAGAAAAATATGAGTCGCTGTCCGAGTCCAACTCGGATTTGAAGTTGGGCATCCTCGCGCTGGATGTGGGTTTGAAGTCAGCCATGTCCCTGCAGCTGGATGGTGATGATAGCTGACATTGTGGATGGCTTGATGCGGTTCAAAACTCATTCTTGAATTCTTCACTCGTTTCACTGTGCTGAAGCCTCTTTCACATTCAGCGGAACTCGCTGGAAGTGTTCCGCTGGAAGTGCTAGCACTACGAAACTAAACGCAACCAGCCTATCAGTATTGATCAGCTCAACATTTTATTGTTTTCCAACTTGTTTTTGTACCATGCTTACGTTAAATTTCGCGTTCAGAAGTACACAAATGTCACTATTATTGTAGTATCCGGGCCCACCTCGACTTTTTGCTTAAATGTTATACCTCGTGTATCATAGCGTCATTCATCATCATCCCAGGCATATTTACGTTACAGAAATATCACATCTTAGCTCGCTTTTGAGGCCCAAAGAGCGACCCGGTTTGCAACAACATACGCTGCGTTAACGCGCGGCCGCAGCGGCGCAGATTGACGCAAACCGGGTCGCTCTTTGGGCCTCAAAAGTGTGCAAAGACGCACTATATTCGTAATATAAATATGTCTGGGATCATGTTGAATGATATATATAAATCACCGAGGTATCAAATTTAGGCAAACGTGTAGTTATAATGACGAAATCGAGGTAGGCTCAGATACTAAACAAGTGCTCCAGTATTTTCTTTTTAAAAATCTGCCGGTCTTGCGGGCCGGCACTTTTTCAAAGTTACCGGCCCGACGAAATACTTGACGGTCTCGGGCCTCCGGGTCAGCAGTAATTTCGAACACTGCACGAAAGTCAGTCGCCACGGATTAGGCCTAAATAGTACAACCATTGCAGGTATGAATCAAAGAATTAATGCAACTACCATCAACACTATCACGCTGGTGGTTTACTCAGATTGTGTTCTCAACGTGATCAAATGTAAGTTTTCTTGGCGGTTGACGCTGGTTGAATTGAGCAAACAAGCACCGACTCCACGCACGCCAAACCACCGCAAACTCCCAATCAAGAGAGCTAGGTACTGAGTCAGAATCCGCGAAGTCTAGTAAACAAAGAGTAACATTACGCTGCATAAGTTTAGATGGTTGCAATAGTTTAGATGATACTTCATTAGATGCAAACATCAGATATTAGTGACAGCCAAGTTGTCCATATTACGATCATGACACTAGGATTTATTTAGAGAAATACTTCTACTTGACGTGAACAATACGTTGCTGGATCGTTTCGACTGTCGTGACTGATAGCGCTTGTTAGCTGGCATACAACTTGTCTACACACCTTTTAGGAATACACTTTGGGCATTGGTCACATTTATTACACGAATAAAACAAACGGCATGCCATTCCAAATATTTATTAATCATATCATACATTTCTTAAGTTTAACGCAGCTGTAATACCCCAGCTGGTGTAATTTGCATCGTAATGCTACTGCACCAATGATGAGACAAAAGTAACAAGCATCCATTTATCAAAGTGCTAATACTACATCACCAATAATCATCTGCAGCGCGGGGACACCGCGTACCATATGACTGGGCTATAGGATCGAAGTATATTAGCGACCCACAGACGACGATTCATTTGACAGACTACAAAGACACGTTTACTTACAGTCGTGAGAGTGACTGTTACATGTCACATGGCACATTTCCTATTGATTTACCCCCCCTTTTTGACAGTTGTTGAACTGACTGACGTACATGTAACACGTATCACGTGTTTAGCTTATAGCCATCTGATGTATACTCGTCCAGTAGTCTATTGACCAGTGCTTCTTTTTCAGCCGACGGTAGAAAGGCAGCCCTGGCGGCATTCACATTCTGAAAACAACACCCAAACATTTACGCCCCTGCTTACATTATTCTTCAATATTCTACAGAATTATATAGAATTCTACAGTACAAAATATTCTATAGAAAACCAAAAATCCTATAGAATATTCTATAGGGTGAGGGATGAAGAGTCTTGAAAGCGGGGCTAAGCTTAGTCACTCATTTGTTTTCCTTGTCAAAATGTAGTAGCGCCTTATGTTATAAATATTATAGGGAAAAATATAAAACATTGCCACAGGTTATCATGAAGGGTCTTCCATTGTTACTATCAGCCAGGGAATGTATCCTCGCAAACCAGGGGGCGCTGCTGATTGCATCAGCGTCAGCACCCCTTGGCATATCCACTTGTTGAAACATGGATTTGTACCTGTGCCCGACTGACTACCTTATAGATCTTCTCTTTTGGGATTAACCATTAGTTATTATGTCGTACAGTATCCTTTGGACTGCTGAAAGCACTTTACACTTTACACCCTGGCAGACCTGTTCAATCGAACTCCATCTTGACTTCTCTGGGAAGCATTCAGCCATGTTACAATTAATGTCCAAAGACTATTTGTAAACAAATGTCCACCACTGTCTATAGCCAGGGACTCATTCATATGCCAAAGTGAACTGGAGCAACCCAGAGAGAACGAGCTTGTCCAAGGTTCGACACCGCAGCACAGGAGTTGAACCCAGGTTCTCTCAATTAAGAGAACAATGCTCTAACCACTGTGCCACAGGCATTTCCTTGAACTGATGTTTGACTTGTTTCCAGGAATCATGAGATGAGGAGAACAATTGGGGTAGCACTCAGTGAACTTCCGTACACAGTATGTGACAAAGGCCAGGGTTTATGTAGTCGTCAACCATACCTGGTTTGTGAGGATGATGGATTGTAAAAAACACATACTTTTTGTAAATCGGACCCTGTCAGGGTGACTTACTTGTCATAGTTGTTATATTAGAGTTTACGTTTAGCATATAAAATGATTATCAATCTTGGCATAAGTTTGTGTTTCTAATATTTAGTAGTGATCTGTTTTAGCTCCACATTTAGTGGCTACATTATACCTGCTAACTCTCCCGTGAAATCCGGGAGCCTCCCAGTTTTTGGGTATATCTCTCGGCCTCACGGAATACAGGCAAATCTCACGGAATCTCAAACAGCACCACCCATCTTCAAGTTTTCAAGACAGTGAATCGGTGAAGTTCCGACGAAAAAATGTCAAGATTCAAGACAGTGCGACAAGGGTTGAGTGCTGAACCATAGATGAATCTTTGGATTTCAACAAAAAATAAGTTGGCAGGTATACTACATGCTATCAGGCTTCTCAGCATATCGTTATTGTGTGTTCCCACATTGACCGACTTCAAGTGTAATGGAAGGCATGGTAGTGCCACCTAGTGAGTAGAACATCAGACTCTCAAATCTTTAATGTTTTCTACCGTTTTTAAGATTGGGCATTTTTATTCACTCCACATTTTGTCTCTCAGCTGTATGGACGAGAACCTGGTTACAGATAGCGGTGATATATGTTATGAACAGTGATTAATTTTTGTGCATTACTTGCATAGTGGCTGAATACTTCCCACTGAAGTTTAAATGGCGTCCATGTAAACCTCTTTGAGCAATCTTGAGAACTGGATACCAATAAAAACTTACCTTTTAATGCAAAGTAGAAAACATAATAAATCGAAGCAATCAGTGAAAGTATGAATCCTTTACATTTTTGTATCATAATTATTTGTGTTTCTACAAATGAAGCAGTATAGTGTTAGTATATGCGGGTCAATCACGGCCTGGAAGATTTGTTGTCGAGTCACGCCCAGTTGATCAACAGCAAATGAGTAGTCCTTGCTAAGACCACCTCCAGTGATAGTTGGGTCGTCGGAACTGATCGAGTAATCCAGCCCGTCATCAATGAACCTAAAATCAACCGGTACAGCTGTAATAAGAAAATACTAAAATCTACAGAATGGTAATTTCACAAGAACTATCACTTGATTAGTGATGTGTTTATCTTTCTGCCACCCTCTTTCCCCTCCAGTCCTCTGTTTCCTCTCCCACATTTGCCCTCTCTCCATCTCTTCCTCTCTCTCTCACCCTTTCATCATCATCTCTTTCTCTCTCTGTCTCTCTCCGTCTCTCTGTCTCTCCCTCTCTCTCCGTCACTCTCCCTCTCTCTCTCTCTCTCTCTTTCTCTGTCTCTCTGTCTCTCTGTCTCTCTCCCTCACTCCCTCCCCCTCTCTCCGTCTCTCTCTCCGTCACTCTGTCTCTCTCCCTCTCTGTCTGTCTGTCTCTCTCTGTCTCTCTTGTCCCTCTCTCTCTCTCTGTCTCTCTCTCTCTTTGTCTCTCTCTCTCTGTGTCTCTCTCTTTGTCTCTCTCTCCCTACCGTCTCCTTCCTCCAATAACAACACCAAAGACATTGCACCAAGCCGTACAAGCCTCCAGACATGACCATCCAACTCCAACACACCTCCTCAAGGGATGTCCATCGCGGCACTGTGTGGACGACCCTGTGACGACACAGGAACAAGGACACACTTCAAAGTGGATGTGCGATGCGCGCAGTCGCTCACAGAGGGCCTTGTCATCAAGGACATGGTAGCCATGGCCGATCCTTGTCGCATGCATCTTGTCGACGGCCTACAGAAAGCATGCTGCATCAACTACAGTAAATGATGGATCTAACTATAATTGAACTTGCGTATGTATTGTAATGTTTTCCTCATAGATGACTTGCACCTTGGGCGCCAAACTTTCAGGGATTAATTTACGACCCCAGGGGTGTAACATAATACGTCTATTTTTTCAAAACACGCCATATATGTCAAGATTCTCACCTTTTATGGGGTAAATCAGTTGTTTGGAATATAAAACATAATGCACATGTAAAATGTAACTTAACAATTGCAGGAACAACATGTGCAGAGCAAAACCTTTGGGAAAACGGCCCGTGTCATGGATTTGGCATGCTGAAGTAGACGCTGACATAATATGCTTATACCTACCCTCATACCAATAGCATTGCAATACGAATATAATTTGACAATTCCGCACTATCATGATTAGGGCCTATCGACTGATATGAACTTTACATTCTCTCCGACCTTTGTCATTTTGAACATACAGTGAGTATCTGTGAGCACATTAACAAATGTTTAAGTTCCTGAGAACTACTAATTCTGGTTTCTGAGTCATGTCTCTCAAATAAGACTCCAACAACTAGTTCTTTACCTCGGCCACATTAGGAGCTCCTCCGTTCTCTCCAGCATGCACCGTAACGTTGATCCCGCGGCAGTGAGCCTCCTGGACAACAATGATACAGCAGTGTTGATCCTACAAGTACGAGCCTCTTAGACAACAACAATACAGTGACCATGACCCTCCTCGACACCTACTATAAAAACAGAAACAACAGTGACACAGATGTACATCAACAAGTAAATTTTACTTCCTCCTTATAAAATTCACCAGTAAGGTAATGACCTATTTGTGGTCATATGACATGCCCATACTGCGGCATAAACATTTCACTACCGAAGACTGCACCATACAGTTAAACTATACGAAAACAGAAGCAATAGCAAATTTCTCAAGAAGTAACATCAACAAATATTTTTGCAGTTTGTTTCATTTCTAGGTTGATCTATACTATCCTATTCTGACTGGGCCCCTAAGATAAGTGACAGTGGATATCATCTCACCCTGAAAACATAAATGATTTGTTGGGGTGTAGGGTCGACGTCTGTCAAGTTCTCGTGACCTGCCATGTCAATGCCGCTAACCCCCTTGTCACGGAACTCTGTGCATAGTTCTAGTATTTCTTCTGACAACTCTGTAGTAAGAGAAAAACTATTTAAAAAGGAACACTTCGCCCACCTGCAGCTGTTGTTCAATTATGCAATGCTGCCAGACACCGTATTTTGCAAAATGCTTAATAGATTGTGAATGTTTAAGAATAGATTGACAGATATCTGATAATAGCACGGAACACATCGATGAAGCATTGTCGGACTCCTGACTGACCTTATCCTACCACAATGGTAAGTTTTACACCCTGCCAAAAATATTAGTTATAGCTTCACCCCTGTTTTAAGGCAGAATAAAGCCAAGAAAATGATCAGCCACGTTATAATAAGCCACCAACACCGGGCTGTCATAGGCTCTTCTTCAATACAAATAAAATTTGTTTTAGCATTTTTGCATCTGGACAGGGAACAAAACTTTCATTCACATACCAGGTGATTACCCTCACCCTCCAAACACCCACCTGGTTGATGTCGCATACAACACAGGAGGCTGCCAAACTTAACGTCAAACTTTCTCTCCGCCTTCACAAACACCTTGCTGACGACAGCGACAACATCTCGTGCTGTCACCTGTTCTCCCAATGACTTGTTGCCAGAGCTGGCCAACAGGTGGGGTGAGTACCGGGGCTCGCAGTAGACGATGCCTTGGCTCGCAATGTCTTCACAGAACTCTGAAGTCACCCGCTCAATGGCCTTTAAGTCTCCGCTGCAAGATATGTACCAACCACAAAATTGTGAATGTTGCAAAGGTGAAATATTCATATTGCCAAAAAATGTCAAGTTCTAAATATTGTCAATTGGCAGCATTGCTTAGGCTGGCTGGCAAACCACAAGGTATTTTGATGTTCAGCATGTTACCTAGTTTCTCACATTTGGGACAGTTGATTCAGCGAACTCACTGCTGATAATTATCAAGACATGCTTAAGAGGTTGTTTTCGGACAAGAGAAAAGTCAAGGTCGCTTTAATAACCAAACAATAACTGATATGGCACAAATTGTGAGCATGAGGTTTGATCAGGTTAGCAACAAGAACCTGTGTATATCTTGGGTGTATATCTTGGACCACTTAACTCTGTTGTATTGTCTTTTTCATTAAACAAGCATTTTGCCACATGTGAGCAAATACTCAACTTATCTAAATTTGGCTGCATATGATACTGACACATCTGTTAAGTGCTTTTGCACCAACTGCTTCAATTGGAATCTTAGTTTCTAGCAGGTTTATGCTATTCATCTGCAATTATCCCCAATAATTTTTTATTTGCGATAGTCAGTTTCAATGCTAACAGTTTTTGTCCAGAAATTCCTCATTTATACAACTTTCAGGAAAAATATTTAAAAGCTTATTGACACACACACATTTTTGAAATTAATACTGGGCAAAGATGGTCCCTAGCAAAATCACAGACTTTTGTAGCAGCTTACCATCTGCAGCAGTTAAGTGTACATTGTTAGCAATTGGCCAATACTACTTTGATATGTACAAATTGACTGATTCGCAGTCATGGTTTACCTACATCACAATCTCTAAATTATGCCTGTGACCTCCGTCAAGCTTTACCTTCACCAACCATGTTGATAACGGTTATATACGTGACTTACATTACTACTGCAGCATGACGTCTCATAAATAAAACATTCCCGCATATAGTTGTCACTTTAAAAAAGTGTCCATGTTTTTGTTTAAAAAAAAACTTTTGGGGCCATAATTTGATGGAATGTACAAAAATCCCACATGTTTGTCATCCATTTTTTGATAGCTTGACAGACAAGTCATATGATTGATAGGTCGACTGATGTCGAATCCAGTTGCCAGTCAATTCACACGATGGGGCAACTATGGTAGTGAACTTATCGAGGAATGTAGGCAGGCTGGTAACACAGTCAAGCGGAATATGCAACTTCCTCTTCAGTTCTTCAGCACTTGACACCTTCAAGTTGATATTCTTCTCCCTAAAATAACAATTAACGCAATGAATATATGTTTTTGGACACTGCATGTCCTCAGACACCCTAAACATCTACTATTTTTCTGTACTGTATGTTTTTGGGCACCTATAATTTGTTAGGTGTCTTAATATATAATTTATAATGGGTATTGATTTAATTAATTTTAGGTGTTCGAATACACAGTCATTAAGGTTCAAATTTAGTTTAATATTTGTTTATTAATAAACACATTTAGCCATTAAACTGTATAATCAATATATGGATTTAGACCTAATCACTCCACTGAGACAGAAGCATAAATCAAATGGACAATAATTATGTGCCAATTAATATATCTCCTGATCTCTCAAACGCCTTTGATACCACTGACCATAATATTGTATTAAAGAAATTAAAGTACTATGGCCTGGACGGATAAACTCTACTCTTATTTGAAAATTATTTAACCAACCGAAAACAGTATGCTGAAATTGAAGAAATGCAATCAGAAATCCTACTGACCAGTAGAAATTGGCATGAATTTGCAAAATAATGTCTTAGACACAATTTGCCACAGGTTGTAAGTGATACTCCAGGAGTAGTCATGGACAAATTATTGACTCTTTATTTACTATTTACAGTTTATGTGGTTTTGCTTACTATTTAAAAATTATCTCTTACAAAAATCTGAAAATATTATATACACTATCAAATAGTTGACTGGCAGCCCTGCATGTCATACGCAATACCCCGTATGTCTTACGTAATACTCGACAACAGACATGCCTACCTGGTAGGTCTACAAAGAGAAGCTCCGGGTCCAGTGACAATGACCAACTGATAATAGATCTCTTCAATGACTCAGCTGTGCTGTTTCCGGGTGAACTAACTGATCAAATTTGAGAACTTCATTCTACATTAAAGAAACTGCAAACGCAGCATGAGGAAAAGGACAATAAGATTCAAAGTCTGGAGGATCAAATTGTCAAACTGGAAGTGCAAATAGATGAAAATGAACAGTACAGTCGAAGGGCTAATCTACGAGTGAGTGGTCTAGTCGAAAATTATTAAGGGGAAGACCTGGAGGAAAAGGTGATGACACTCTTCAATGAACACATGAACATTTCTCCTCCCATTGATGTCTGCGACAAAGAAAGAGTTGGGCGAACTTCAGACAACAAAGCTAAATCGCAACAAGTCACCATTCGTTTCCGCAGCCAGAGAACGCACGACGCAGTCTGCAAACAACGAACTGCACTGAAATCCTAGAACGACGGAAAATCAAAGCAAACATCAAAGATCTATTTGAACAAGGACTTAACAACCTTGCGCTCAAAAATGGACTATCAATAAAAAATAAATCAGATATTGCAAACAAATTCAATAAATATTTTACAAATATAGGCCAAACTATTGCAGAAGCATTCAATATAAAGGAAACAAAAACTATGACTACCGGGTATTATTTGAATACAAAAGTTAAATCTGTTCTAAAATTTAAGAATGATAATGAAGAAACTGTAAAGAAAACAATATAATTATGATCTCGCAACCAAAACAATATAAAAATTATGATCTCGCAACCAAAACAATATATGATCTCGCAACCAAAACAATATATGATCTCGCAACCAAAACAATATATGATCTCGCAACCAAAACAATTGTGGATTTTATGGCATTTCTTCAAAATTGCCCAAAAAATAATTGAGCCCACAATCGTTAAATCCTTAACCCTAATAATCAACCAAGTCATAAATACAGGCATATTTCCTGATAAACTTTAAATTGCAAAAGTAATTCAAATTTTCAAGAATGATGATCCAACACTCTTACAAAATATAAGCCTATTTCTCTCCTTCCAACTATTTCTAAAGTATTCAAAAAATCATCCACAATCAGTTATCTGCTTATTTTATTGATTCTAAGCTATTTTTTATAATAATTATAGATTGAGACCTAATCATTCAACTGAATTTGCATCACTTGAGTTGGTGGATAGAATAATTGCTCAAATGGATAGGGGCGACTCACCATTTAGTGTGTTTCTTGACCATTCTATGTGATTAAACAACTTATGATATTATGGCTTAGATGGCAAAACTCTACATTTATTCAAAAGTTATTTAAACAACCGTAAGCAGAAGGCCCCCTACAGTGAATTTGATGATACAGTCATATTGCATTTGAAACTTTACTTATAAAAGCTGGTGTACCACAAGGGTCCATTCTTGGACCACTATTATATACTATAATTATATATAAATGATTTCTCACGAGACCTTCCAAATGCCAAACAAACCTACACAGAGACTATTTCTCAAAATAATACAACTATTGAGAGAATAGATGAATTTAACTTCTTAGGTTTAACTTTAGACACTACAGGCTGTAATTTAAATTTGAAGAAACATATTGAAAAAATATATAACAAGTGTTCCAATAGGAATGTTAAACAGACTAAAACATGTGTTACCTTTAAAAATTTAAATTATTTTATATAATGCATTGCTATACAATACCAGCACACACAACTATAACACTCGGAGAATAACTAAGCTACATACTTACAGAACTAAACATGAATTTGTAAAACAGTGTCTTAAATATAACTTGCCACGAGTTATAAATAATATGCCTGATTTAGTATTATTTGTTTTGTTATATAAAAGGAAGAAGTATGTGCATAAATGTTATTTTTATTTTGGGTAGCTCCCACGAGACCGACCAATTTTGGTCTTAGTGTGGAGTCTCCCACACCACAGCGATTTGTTTTGAATTTTGTTGATATTATATAAATTGTTATTGTAAAATTGTTATCTTAGTATTCGTGGATATATCTGTATCATTCATCAATCAAATGCAATCAATATATATGATTATATGTCAAAAAAAATCTGCAAACAGGGTGTATTTAGGAATCTAAATTAAAAAAAAAAAAATTGTACTATAAACAACCGTACCATTACATATATATTCTGAGCACAGGTACTCTTACACAGGGATAGACATCTATTAAAAAAGACACCATATTACAAAATGATAATAATAAATATATATATATATATACATACACCTGTATATATATATATACATGAAGAGGGACCAATTATAATTGTTTGACATAACGAGTGGCTCCTATGAAAGCGACATATTTGTCTTAATAGGAGTCACTGACCCCTTTTCACAGTTCTTTGTTTTTCAACACTTATTATTGATTTAGTCATTATGAGTTTAATTATATTTGAAATATGTATAGCTGTATATTATACAATATAAATTAACATGGTGTCAGAAATAGGCATCTTGTTCTTTGTATTCGAAATGAAAATTTTTCTGGTAAATATTTTATTAAGGTATGTTTCAATATTAAAAGTGGACATTAAAAATATCCGAATAAATGGTAAGATGGTTCAATTCTTTAAATAAAGAGATTATGTGAATAGGTTACAAGGACATCAGCAAGTGTGTCACTAGTTGCCTCACTATGGCAAATTTTACAATGACATCTCATCATCATAACCTATGATAACATGAACTGATGCCTTGAGACAGTTTGGCAGACAAAGAAAAATTATTTGACAACACAAATTGTTTGGCTTACACAGTAATTTGTAATTTCATGAATCACTCACGATGATCATCCTGATTTGACATTTGTTCTATGATGAACATATGTTCTGTGTAAATCAAACAAGATTTACTGGTAGCAGACCCATTCTAACTAAATTGAGCCTTGTAATTTAAAAGACTTCACCCTACCTTGCAAGTTCAAATATTGTTTCTGGACGGAATGATCCATCAAGATGGACATGCAGCTCTACCTGGTGATATGACAACACATTAATTATACATTATGTATGAGTGAATGACTATGTTTATCAGTCACTATGAAGTTGTGTCATTTGATCAGACATATAAGTAGTTATATTTTTACCATGTTTATATAAATATCTATCATTGTCTTAGGTAGAATAAAATCAATAGCATGTGCATGCATGTTAAAGGTAGGTTCTTATATAGTGCAGTATCCAGGGCTGATTACTGTTCAAAGCGCTTTACACTTTACTCCCAGTCAGACCTGTTCAATCAAATATCATCTCGACTTCTATGGAAAGCACCGAGCCGTGCTGCAATTAATGCATAAAACTGTTTGTACGCAAATATTCACCACTGTCTATAGCCAGATACTCATTCATATAGCTGAATGAATTGTAGCAATGTAGAGTGAACGAACTTGCCCAAGGTTCGACACGGCAGCGCAAGATTTGAACCCGGGTTTTCTCGACTGAGAGGCTGATACTCTATCCACTGCGCCACTGCACCCCACTTACTTTTAATGACACATATGAAAAATATATTGATTTCAAGAGAACAATGTATCGATGTACATGCTTATTTGACAATGTACATCAACTACACACATACAGAATTACAAGTGAACTACCTGGTAGTGAACGTACCTTGCTTCTCGGCAACATCTTGTCAACATAGAAAACTATCTGAACTCTGCAAAGGTAAACAAATATTGTAAGAATCACAATCACTATACTGGCTCTGAAAGTCAATCACAGTCTATATAGATCTTACATCAAATATGGAACTTATAAAACTATTTTTTTCAGATGACTCTTAACTATTCTCATAAACAAATCTACTTTATTATATGAATGTGCTTGTACAAAGCGGTTTTGATAATTATTATAATTTGACTACTGTTTGTTACAAAATGTACTTTTTTATTTAATAGACCCATGGCTCACATTATAACATTCTCTTTATTAAAGTATGCCTCCACTTCAGATTTGAAAGAAATCAATAACAGACTACTAGTTATAGTATTTGTAAGAGCTAGCTAGTGCATTCTCTACCATTTCAAGCAAAAACAAGAATCCAACATCTCACAGCAGAATCAAGGTCAAATAAGTTCCAAATGGGTGCTTATTGGTAATGTATAGGGGCATGTTTCAATATGTCAGCTGTCGGGGACTATGCCAATAAGATTTCACAAGAATTTCCGCTTTGGAAAGAAATTCTGAGTAAACTACTGGCATGATATTGCATGTTAATTGCAGGCTATATTTGTAAAACTTTGTAAATTAATATCTAAGGTACTGGAACCAAGGGGAGGTTGCAGGGGGCTCAGCCCTCAATATTTGAGGAGGGGGCTGGAAACAGGATTAGCCCCCAATATTTAGGGAAGGGTTGTGGTGGGGCTGGATATAAGATTAGCTCCCAATATTTGTTGGTGCAATTATAATACTGAGTACTAATTAAGAAATGTTTTGAAGAGCTGAAGGTAGGTAGTGTTGATGAGCCTCAAGCGGGTGCAAATCATGGTTCTCTCATAGCCAGAAGAGCTTCAAAAAGTGTGAACACTGCGACAAAAACTCTTCAACAGCCACCCCCCCCCCCCCCCCCCCCCCCACCACCTCCTATGATGTCACCAGTCCAGCCGATAGCGAGAGCGGAGTGCTGCTAAAAAGCTCCGGTTCAGCCTCTCCAATATTAATTTCGTTCTGGCGTCCATTACATGAAATGGTTAACTCTTACTCTTAATTATGTGCATTGGCCCAAACAAATTATTTTCGTTTTTGTTTCCCTTCACGGTTCCGACGCCATCTTGACCTAGTCTTAGATCAGAGTTGCGAGTAAATAAACGCACGTGGGTACGATAACTGTCATGTATCAGAATCGTTATAACTGGTACGTTATACAGCTACTTACAACAGTGAGCTCTTACACCGTTGATGGTAATAAAGTTGTTGTTGTCTTCCGGTCAAATTCGAGTTGCACATGTCTAGTGTTTCCAGTTCCAATTAAACAAGCAGTATGCTGCTTTATAAAGCATAACATGGTGTCAGAAGACAAACTACACAAACTATTAAGCCTAAGGTAGGATGTGTTGGTCGGAAAAACTGTGTTGGTGAAGTTTGAAGTGACGACAAAAAAATTGAACTGAACTGTGTCAAAACGTCGAGTCACTGTCAACGACAGAAAAATGGAATTTTTCAAGCCACCAAGTAATATTGTGTTTGATGCCAGCAACTTAGATGAGGCATGGAGAAGTTGGGAGCAGCAGTTTAGGACATTTTACACAGCGTGTGAATTGAACAAGAAGCTTAACGCTGTCCAAGTGGCCACACTACTACATACTGCTGGACCGGAAGCCCAGGGAGTTTTCAACCAGTTTGAGTTCAAACCAGCAGGACCTGCTAACGTCCCACCAGCAGAAGATAAAGACAACTGGGAAACGGTGTTAGACAAATTCCATCACTACTGCAAACCACGTAAAAATACAGTTTACGAACGATATTGTTTCTGGTCTCGCAATCAAGGCAATGGGGAACAAGTGTATCAGTGGATCAAGGACTTGAGAATGAAAGCTAAAATGTGTGAATTTGGTGACCAGGAGGATCTGATGATCCGTGACAAAATAGTGTTCAGCGTCAATGACGAGCGTGTTAAAGAGAGACTTTTGAGAGAGTCAGATCTGTCGCTAGCTAAGGCATTATATGTGTGCCATGCAGCTGAGACGACAAGAGCGCAACTGAAGGTCATGGCGTCTGAAGGAAAGCCAGAAGTTAAAGTGAATGTAGTGAAACAGAGATCTCGTTCAAGCACGTTTAGCAAGGGCTCCCATGCAATTGGCAGGGGTATCAAGGGAACGAACAATGACACTGTGAGTGGTTATAATAGTACACCGAGACCACGGGCTACACAGGGAAGCATTCGCTGCAAATTCTGTAGCAGGTCACACCCACCAAAGTCATGCCCTGCGTACGGTAAACAGTGTAACCGTTGCAAGGGGTGGAACCACTTCGCAGTAATGTGCGAACACCACCGCACTGCTACAGTCGATAGGAAGGTGCGGATGGTGAACAATGAACAATGTGAGAGTAATGAATGTCTGTATCTGGGTTCGTTATTCTTGGACGTGCATGCACACACTACTCATGGTGATGACTGGATGACGAAGATGATGATTGGCCAGCAGATAAGCTTCAAGTTGGACACTGGCGCACAGGCGAATGTGTTGCCTATGACGATCTACGAGACACTAAAGCCGAATGCAGCCTTGCAGCCTACAAAGACGATACTGTCGGCATTCGTGAATGACGTCAAAGTGAAGCCAGCCGGCACGGTCAAGCTTCTGTGCATACCAGAGAACGCGGACAAACCGACACTGATCGAGTTCTTTGTCACTACGCACACCAATGTGCCACTACTTGGATGTCGAGCGTGCGAGTCATTGGGACTTGTCAAACGAGTGGGCGAGATGTCGCGTGAGAAGCCACTAACGAGTGACACTCTGATGAACGAATATGAAGACGTGTTCACTGGAGTTGGAGAACTGGAGCATCCGTATCATATCGAGCTGAAAGAGGACGTACAGCCGGTAGTCCAGGCAACCAGGAAACTTCCATACACGAGAGTGGAAAGTTTAAAGAAGGCTCTAGACATGTTAGAGATGGATGGAATCGTCGCAGAGGTAGAACAACCTACACCATAACGTAACGGAGAAGCGGAATGGATCGTTGAGATTATGTCTTGACCCGAAACCACTCAATAGAGCGATTAAGCGTGAACATTTCGAGATCCCGACTCCTGAGGATGTGCAGTCGCGTCTAGCTGGAAAGAAAGTGTTTTCAGTGATAGATATGTCGATGGCGTACTGGCACGTCAGACTGTCGGATGAGTCCAGTTACCTCTGCACGTTCCACACGCCATGGGGCAGAAAAAGGTTTCTGCGCATGCCGTTTGGCATCGGTTCAGCCAGTGAAGTACTGCAGAAACGCATGCTACTAACGTTTGGTGACATCAAAGGAGCGTACGTGATAGCCGATGACATCATCGTCACGGGGAATGATGAACAAGATCACGATGCCATCATGCGTGCTGTTTTCCAGAGGGCAAGAGAACGAAACGTGAAGTTCAACTCGTCAAAAGTGCAGTTGAAGGTCAATGAGGTGCTGTACATGGGACATATAGTATCGGAAGCAGGCCTCAGCCCAGACCCTAGCAAAGTGAGAGCCATCGTCGATATGCCACTGCCTGAGGACAAGCGCGCAGTCCTGAGGTTTCTGAACGTTGTGAAGTATCAGGCAAAGTTCATCCCGCGAGAGTCGCACATCACTGGTCCTCTACGTGCGCTGCTGAAAGAGGACGCGGCGTGGTGTTGGACACAAGAGCATACAGATGCAGTGAACGAGTTGAAGACAATTCTAAGCAGTTTGCCAGTGCTGAGGTTCTACGACGTGAACAAACCAGTAACGTTGCAGTCGGACGCGTCAAAGAGTGGACAAGGGGCGTGTCTTCTACAAGAAGGGCAGGTTGTTGCTTATGCGTCAAGGGCACTAGTCGGTGCAGAGCTACACTATGCACAGTTGGAGAAACAACTGTTAGCGGTCGTTTTCGCGACTTCCAGGTTTCATCAGTACATTTATGGCAAGGAAATCGAAGCGCAGACTGATCATAAGCCGCTAGAGATTATAATGAAGAAACCAATCGGAAACGCAACGGCACGCGTACAACGAATGATGTTGAAGCTACAGCGATACGAGATAAACCTGTCATATGTACCAGGGAAGCTGCTGTACGTAGCCGACGCTCTCTCACGTGCTTACGTAGAGGGTGAGCCAGACAATGAGCTCATTGACGATATTGAGATTATGGTCCACAGCGTTACAAAGAACTTCCCAGCAAGTACAGGGCGACTCGAGCAAATCCGAAGTGCTACAGCCAATGACGAGACTCTTCAGCGACTACTTCAGGTCGTGATGAACGGTTGGCCAGAGTCGAGGGCAGCTGTACCAGAGGACGTGAGACCGTACTGGAACATGAGAGATGAGATGAGTGCAGACGACGGACTCGTGTTTGCAGGCGAACGAATTGTCATTCCAGAGTCAATGAGGTCGGACATGCTGGAAGTGCTGCACGAACCACACATGGGGATGGAGAAGACGAAATCTCGAGCTAGATCAGCTATCTTCTGGCCTGAAATGTCCAGAGCAATCGAGGACACTGTCTCGAGGTGCAAAACATGCCTACAGTTCGCCCGGAGTAATCAGAAGGAGCCGATGATAGCACATGAAATCCCAGACGGCCCGTTCCGGAAAGTCGCAATGGACATTATGTCGTTCAAAGGTCGAGACTACCTTGTTGTGGTTGACTATTATTCGAAGTATCCCGAGGTGGCACTGCTCGAGAACAAGACAAGCGAATCTGTCATCTCGCATGTTAAGAGCATCAGTGCACGTCATGGAATACCCGAAGAGATCGTAGCAGACAACCAACCGTTTGGTAGCTATAGTTTTCGGCAATTCGCGAAGAGTTGGGGTATCACAGTGACTACATCGAGCCCAACATATGCTCAATCGAATGGGCAGGCAGAGCGAGTCGTGCAAACGTTGAAATCGCTCCTCAAGAAGGCAGACGAAGAGGGTCGTGATCCCTACATAGCGATTCTAGAATACAGGAACACGCCGATCAGTGGACTCCGCTATGCACCGGCACAACTGGCAATGAGCAGACTACTGAGGTCAAAGTTGCCGACAACCAAAGCCGTTCTTGAGCCGCGAGTCGTAAACGCGAAACAGGACTTGACAGACAGACACGGTTCAAACAAGACTATGACCACGGTGCTACATCATTGAAGCCGTTGAAACCTGGTGATGTAGTACGAGGCCAGAGAAAGTGGGGCTGGGATCCCGCTATCGTTCAGCGGACACACGAGAGTCCGAGGTCATACGTGATCCAGCATGAGGGAGGAGAACTCCGTCGCAATCGTCGTCATCTACGGCGGACACGCGAGCAGCCGCCGCTGATTCTTCCTCAGATGGACGATCCCGACGTTCGAGGAGAAGGTAACGCTCTTCAGATGCCGGTACCGCCAGACGTGCCATCGCCACGAAGACTCGTCGCTGTGCCGCCACGAAGAGTCGTCGCTGAGCCACCTCCGCAAGAAGAGAATCCACAAAATGAACGATTCTCTAGATACGGTCGTGCAGTCAGAAAGCCTATGCGATTTGACATTTAATTGTTTTTTTAATACTATTTGACATTGGTAGTATTATTGATCTGTTTCGCAAGTAACCATTATGTGACATTCTATGTGATTTTTGATAGTCGATATAGTGTGACTTTTAGCCTAGTTTGCTACTCGCTTGATATCGATTTATCCACAGCGAACATTCGTTAAAGCTGATGAATGGTTTTTGAGTCTTAAAGGAGGGATGTCATGTATCAGGATCGTTATAACTGGTACGTTATACAGCTACTTACAACAGTGAGCTCTTACACCGTTGATGGTAATAAAGTTGTTGTTGTCTTCCGGTCAAATTCGAGTTGCACATGTCTAGTGTTTCCAGTTCCAATTAAACAAGCAGTATGCTGCTTTATAAAGCATAACAAAGCAAAACAAAAGCTACAAGACTTTGGCGTCGCTCATGCAAGTGATTAAAGCAAATTATTTTATGGTATAAATCAGACTTACGATATACTAAGTCTAAGATGTATATAAATGAACGGTGTATTATTACAACTTATTCTTAATTGAATATATTCGATCTTATATAATAACGTTTAACAAAATCAGTCAATTGTATCAACTTAATACTATAAACAGCAAACTGTATAAACGTGTAGGTATTTACGAATGTATATATGTCTCAAAACGTGCTTGTAACTTACATAAGAAAAATATCGACACACGTGTCTTTATTTACTCGCAGTCTCGTTTTCGAAAACTTATTTAAGATGGCGGATGCCCATTTATGGTAGAACCGTGAATCCGTGCAATATTTTTGCAGTTTAAACTTTAGGCCCGCACCTCGAAAAAAAACAGGATAACGGTCACCTACAGTCACCAAACTTCATAGCACATATCTACACCTATTCTACACATACACACTTGTCACGTGATCAAACAGTTACATTTACTGTCTTTTATCGACCAAAATGTACAAGATATTCGCTCGTTTTTGTGTGTATTCATTAGTTCAACCGTAAACTCCGGTAGGTGCCGCCACTTTGTGGTTGACGTCAGATATGAGGATAGATCACAATTCATATTTCAATAATATTGTAAAATAAAGTCAATAAAATATGCGATATTTAATTAAATAAGATTACCTTAAATTCAGTGTTGACAGCAAGTGGGGTTTTTATTACGACTATTGGTTTGTGTAAATACTGGTGCATTTTAATATTGTTAATTAGAGGCAATTCATCATAGCGATGATCAAAGCAGTTTTAAAAGTTGTTAACATCAATAATGTAAGCAGTATGAAAGACTGTATAAAAGTCGTGATGAATATTTTATGGGATTTAATTCTGATCCATTCCGGTTATAATCTAAAAATGACGTATTTAGGTGGACATTAGGCCATTGATGTCCCCTTTCGGAAATATGATCTTTGTAATTATTGTGAAACCATACAATATTTTATTTATTATACATTATTCCTGTTGTTAATATTTTACATGTTAACAATATTATATATTTTGTTGTGGATTAAAAAAATTGCTATATCAAACTACTTTATTATAATATTGATATAGTATTAATGATCATGAAAACCTTTGTATGAAATATTATTTTGCAGATTATTGTATTTATAATGTTAAGTTGTTTGTAAATTTCTAATTGATGTGTTACGTGACAACGTGCCCTTTTTAAAGATGAATTGGTGAATGTTTGGAGAACTTATACTTATGAATAAACTCACGTCTCAATATATTTTGCAAAGTGTTTGTCGGCTCTGAATAGAACCGTGTGTTGTTGTTGTTGTTTCTTCCGATAGCTGAAGTCCACCATGTTCGTGTAGCTGGTCAAACTGGATAAACCCTTCAGATGTCCAAGAGGATCGATGTCCTGGAATGGATCCATCCCAAACTTGACATCTCGCTGTGCCACACTCTCTTGAGACATCATACTGCACCCCCCCCCCATTTAAACCTCAAACGGAACTGGTTTCCTACAAGTGAAACTCTTTTACCTTAGCGAGGTGGTGCATATGCACACATCACATTTCCCAACTTATGGGCCTTTTGGCAGCCTACGCTCAACACTGAGTGTGGATTGCCATGCCGCATCATACTTATTGATTTCACCGTTTATTTATTTTTAAAAGAACTCAAAACACAAGCCCAACAACCATAATTGGCTCATTTGTTTCTTTACACAATGTATTTATACAATATTAATTTACCTATACAGTATACCTTGACAGTGTACCTTTGCACAAGACATTCACTGAAATTATCCTTCAATATATATATATAAATAAATGGTTTGGAGGATGACAATATCATGCAAAATACTGAAATTTCACATAAATTATTAACCAATGTGCATTGATTACTTTTTCTGGCATCCGAATATACGTTCGTTATAATGGTCGTCTGGTAAAATTTAGCAACGTGATAAAATGGCCAGTCAAACTTAAATCTGACCACTACTATTGTCCATGTTAAATTATACTATTATTGTTTATTATTTTTAATATATATATAACAGGGATAGCACAGTACACCATATAAAATAATATCCATCATTAAATTTTGCAACAAATAAATTTTTAATAAGTAGCATGATAAATTACCTCTGGTGGACAATATTAAAATACAGCAATAATTACTCAAACAAATAACCGTAATAAACACTATCAGCTGCTGTCAACATTAACTGAACGTAACTTTATTTAATGAATTTATTTAATGAAATATCGTGTATTTTATTAACTTTTTTACAATTATTATTGAAATATGAATTATGATCTATCCCCACGTCTGGAGTTAACCATAAAGTGGCGCCACCTACCGGAATATCCCGTGGAACTAATGAATACACGCAAAAACGAGTGAATTTCTTGTACATTTTGATAGCTAAAAGACAGTAAACGTAATTGTTTGATTACGTGACAAGTGTATATGTGTACAATATATGTGTTGTAGATATGGTATGTCAAGTTTGGTGACTGTAGGTGATCGTTATCATGTTTTTTTCGAGGTGCGGGCCTAAGCCCTAAGCTTAGAATATAAACTTCGCCAAGCCTAAGGCTAAGCCTAAGGCTAAGGCTAAGCCTAGGTTAAGGCTAAGTCAAGGCTAAACTGCAGAAGTACCAATTTGCCAAATGAGGGCGACAGTATTAGTTTTAAATACCACGGCCACATCCCTGCCCCTGGTCCTACTATGTCTATGGCGGTGTGGGACCTTGACCTGGGCTGGGGCGTTGCTTGTTATTGGCTGTTGTTGGCGTTTCGTTTGGCCGTTGGCGTTGCCGTCGACGTGCGACGGCTGTCATTGCATGCTTTCATCGCTCAACCAAGTGCAGTTGCGCAAACACACGATACTTATTTACTTTTTGCTACACAATTGCCAATCCTTTGAATGAGCTTCCCGCACATACATTGTCACTGAAGAAAACACCTTCAAGTTTTCCATATGTGGCATGATTACGAGTCATTTTTGCAAGAAGTTCTCGAGTTGTGACACCTGGTGAACACAATCGGCGTTATCCGCGTGTTTTAGCTGGTGCTGTCTCCTGGCGAAAGACAATGGAAGCTACAATGGGGACTGGCCTGGATCGAGTTGCACAATGTTAGACAGTTAGTGGCAGACTTTCTGTCTTTTCAACATGGCGGCTGCTTTGAAGTGGTACATCCGGGTACTAGCAAAACATCCCTATAAGACCCAGTCAAGCACAACTGGTAAGACATAGCGAGCTCTTTCAATGGGCGATAATGTGAGTTTTAAACACGGAATGCCCGTTTATCGTAATATGACACTTCCATTTTGCGTATGCCCTACTTCTTTATTCATAAATGCATGTTTTATTTGGTTGCTCAGTTCGGGTTTACTTATAAGTATATAACAGTGAAAGTATGTTTCACAAAAAGATACCACTGCCTAAATCCGTGTTTCCTCTTTCTGTTGTATAAATCAATATGTTTTTGCCACATGGCCAGTCTGCGAAACATGGCCAGTATGAAATCAGAAAATATATTAGAATAGCCTTGTGACGTCTGTAATGAGAGATTGAACAATATTTCAAAAACACAGATTTACTAGTTAGTAGCATTGACACAGATTTACAAGTCATGATGAATTATAGTCGGAATGCCCCACTGCCTGAATGCACCACTACCTGAATGCACAAAACCTAGTCGCAATGCTCCAACCGCGTAGTCGGAATGCTCCAACGGCGTAGTCACAATGCTCCAACGTCTGGTCGCAATGCACCACTTTTGGTCGGAATGCCCCACTGATTGTAATATTGTCAAATGTATGCATATATCGATAATAAAATTATATATATTAAAATATTAAATGCATAATTAATATAGAAATAACATGTTTCGTTGACTTTCTGTACATTCTTGAAAGTAAACTATGTTTTGTCTTCATATACACGTGTATGATCGTATTAAATAACCTATCGTGAAATATCGATTACATATTTGTCCTTTGATGTGTAGAAGTCATGTAGTAAATGCCTAATAGGCATCCTGCTCATGCGTTGAGCAGATCTTGTATGTTGGTTGTTTTGGATGTGTGCTCATATTAATTGGCTAGCTACTCTGGCATTGTTTTATTGAGCAGGTCGGTTTGTTTGAATAACGGCATTGTACCAAAAAGATAGTACAAAGTATATATATATATATATACATATATATGTGTGTGTGTGTGTGTGTATATATATATGTATATAATACATACAATATTAAATAAAACAATAAAGATATATATATACTATTTTCGATTTATATATATATATATCGTAGTTACGTGTTTTATTTTTTAATGCATGCATGTTTACGTTTTTATATTATTTATTATAATTTTAAAACAAATATTTTAATTTATTCTTTGTACATATGTTGAACGATTGATGTAAATGATGCATGAATGGCTCGGCTAACGAAAATAGTGTAAACTAAGTATGTTACCGAATATAAATAGAAATTATTAATCAGTCAATACACTAGTAAAACAATTACTGTATTATAGTTACTATATTGTTTCGCGGAAGTTTTAGTTTTGATTTTCTAGAAATAACTTAAGGTTATATTTTCTTATAGTGTAGGCATTCATTATTAAATTACACTAAAATGATGACCTTTGAATTTTAATATGACAGGCTGACAACAACAACAATGACAATAGTGGCATGTGTGTGTCAAGAATGTTTAGAGGCTTGTGTAATTGGCTTCTCTACTCGTTCTGTTTTATTGAGCAGATTGTTATATGTTGTCTGTTCTTTGATTTGGAGGCCACATCAATTGGCTTAATACCCTTGTATTGTTTCATTGAACATACCATTTTGTTTGACTAACCGCATTGTTGAAACAACTGGTCAGACATTAGCAGCTTCTAGGTGAAGTTGGCTTCCATTTGACTTTGATGACGTGAAAGCTTACTTGGGTAATCTAGTTCTTACTAAGTTCTCCTTGAATGCTTTGAAGAGAAATTAGGAACTGAGCACATCTTGCGTGTCAGATTTCTGTTAGTATAATTATTGCATTACGGTACATTCTGAATAACAAGAAAATATAATTTCCTTTAAGAAAAGGAATAGATCACTACTGGTCAGTAAATAGAATATATAGTACATTTTATTTTATCGCTATAATAATGTTCAAATCTTAATCTTTTATCAAGTGTTCTTAGATCAACGATACTTATTCCTATTCGTCAGTAAAATGATATACTCTTTGAATTCTCAATTTTTTACTTTTTTTATACATCATGTTCAAATCCTTTTCATGTGTCAAATGTATCTACATCATAGATACTTGTTCCTGTCTGATGATTGATGGCATCAAGTCCGCATTGTCTATAATTATAGTAAAACATGCTTATTAGCAATTATCTTTTAAGTACATGTATTATGAAAAAGGAAATGCTAATTATAAGTATTTAATATCTTGCATTTCCTGTTCTTATGTTTTATGTGTAGCGAACGAATCAGCTCAAACACATGCGATGATCTAGTAATAATAATAACAGTATTATTGTATATGTATACATCATGGAGGTCTTTATAAAAACGAACTACATCATAACTACAAACTATTCTTGTTAAATCTATTCAACCAACCAGGGGAGAGAATGTGTTAGACTTAGTTTTGTCCTCACAGAAAGAATTAGTTGACAATGTCAAGATATGTGAGCCACTGGGGAGTAGTGATCACAACCAGATACATTTTACCATCAAAGTAAAATCAGAAAGGAATAGTAAAAAGCAGTATAGGAGAAATTTCCACAAAGGAAGGTATAAGGACATGAGGAAATATTTAGCAAAGATAGACTGGAATAACACACTGAAGAATAAGACAGCAACCGAATGCTGGAATATCTTAAATAGTGAAATTAAGTGCATAGTCGATAAATTTGTACCTTTCAAAAAACAAGGGAAACGGTCTAAAAAGAAACACTTATCGAAAGAAGCCATTAGAAAAATTAAGTATAAACAAATGATGTGGAAGTCATATAGATGTACTGGAAATGATGAAGACTACAACATTTATAAAGAAGCACTTAATCAAGCTACAGCTGAAATTAGAAATTCAAAGAGAAGCTATGAAAAAAATTTAGCTAGTAATATAAAACATGACAGTAAGAGTTTTTATGCGTATATTCGAAGCAAACAGAAAGTTCAGGATAAGGTCGGTCCTCTAGAAGATAGTGCTGGAAATACAATATCAGAGGGATTCTTAATGGCAGAAGACCTGAATGAGTATTTTAGTTCAGTGTTTACCAGGGAAGATATTAGTTCACTGCCAGTACCAGAGGCTAAGTTCAAGGGGGCAGATTCAGACTATTTAGGACAGTTAGTTGTAACCTCGGAAATGGTAGCTAAGAAAATAAGGGCTATGAAGGATAATAAATCACCTGGAGTGGACGGGATTCCGCCCAAACTACTATTGGAAATTGTAGAACAAATTAGCGCACCGCTTGCAACAGTTTTCAATTTGTCATTAGAAGAGGGAGTGGTTCCTTTAGAATGGAAAGAGGCAAACATTATACCGTTATTTAATAAAAAAGGTTCGAGAAACAAGTCAGAGAACTATAGACCAGTGAGTTTAACATCAGTGATTTGCAAATTATTAGAAAGACTAATTAAAGATCACATGGTGGATTTTCTTGTTAAACATAACTTGATAAACCCATCTCAACATGGGTTTTTAAAAGCGAGGTCATGCTTAACAAATATGTTATGTTTTTTGGAAGACATCACTAGGTGGGTAGATGAGGGATCACCAGTAGATATCATCTATTTAGATTTTCAAAAAGCTTTCGACAAAGTACCACATCAAAGATTACTCCTTAAGCTAAAGGCCCATGGCATAGGAAATGGTATAATAAACTGGATAGAAAAATGGTTGAATGACAGAAGACAACGTGTAGTAGTTGATGGGGAGGCTTCAAACTGGAAATCGGTATTGAGTGGGGTACCACAGGGATCAGTACTAGGACCTATATTATTCTTAATATATATCAACGATTTGGACGATGATATAACAAGCAAGGTGTTAACATTTGCGGATGATACAAAAGTGTTTAGAAGGATTAAAAGTGATGGAGACAGACAGCATTTACAAGATGATCTTGATAGGTTGATCAAATGGTCTGAAAAGTGGCAAATGCTGTTCAATTTTGGGAAATGTAAATGCCTCCACACAGGTCATGGGAATGAAGAGGTAAAATATAAAATGGGGGGTACTGTTCTAAGTACTACTGTAAAAGAAAAGGACTTAGGGTTAACCATTAGTGCTGATATGAAGGTTTCAGAGCAGTGCGGAATTGCAGCGTCAAAGGGAAATCAAATCCTTGGATTAATTAGGCGAAATATAGCGTATAAGAAAAAAGAATTAATAGTACCGCTGTACAAAACAATAGTGAGGCCTCATTTAGAATATTGTATACAAGCATGGAGGCCATATCGCAAGAAGGACATAGATATGCTAGAAAGAGTACAGAGGAGAGCGACTAAAATGATACCAAATCTGAGGGATCTTAGTTACGAAATACGCCTAAAAGAATGTGGTTTAACAACACTAGAGACCAGGAGATTGAGAGGAGATCACATAGAAGTGTTTAAAATATTGAATGGTTATGAAAATATTGATAGAAACATTTTTTTCTCAGTTAAGAAAGATAGAAGGACCAGAGGACATGAAGCTACATTAGTAAAGGAGCAGTGTAGATTAGATATAAGAAAGTTCTCATTCTCACAAAGGACTGTAACTGAATGGAACAGATTATCTCCTGATTGTGTTGGTGCTAGTAGCGTGAATATGTTTAAAAATAAAATCGACACACACCTTAAAAAGGCGAGATACATGTAGATAAAAAGTATTGGACTCTCGATAAGCCAAAAGGCTTCCTTGTCCAACTGCCATCCAGAGTAATTTTCTGGATGGCAATCTTGTTAAATCTTGTTAAATCTATTCTACATATTTGCCAAGTTCCGTTCTTTTATCACCTAATTCACAATAAGTTGTATATTTTTTAACTATGACAACCACCAAAGTGGGGCATTCCGACCAAAGGTGGTGCATTGCGACCAGCCCATTGGAGCATTGCGACCAGGCGGTTGGGGCATTCCGACCACGCGGTTGGAGCATTGCGACTAGGCAGCTGGTGCATTGCGATTGGTGCATTCAGGCAGAGGTGCATTCCGACCATTACCCGTCATGATATATCTTTAATATCTCAATCCAACCCAAGGCAAGGCCAAAGCCAAGATAGGAAGTGGCAGTGGTACTAAAACACATAGGCATTCACAAGATTTGCAGGCCCAGTATATAATACAGGAGAGTCCTTCATACATATCGAAAACTAACATCTTCTTTTGGCAGGTACAAAGCAGACATACAGTGGTGGCAATAAATCAAGATTTAAAAATGTCATGCTTAAACCATGACATTGCATTTGACATTTGCCATCAATAAGCAGAATAAATGGGCTTCAAATTATTGGTGGATATTGCCCTGATCGATGCTGCTGCTAGTGCGTGGATAATGTCATATGATGTCACAGTTTTCATCATAAAAACTTTATAATTTATCAATTTAGAATACATTTGTTACAGTAATAGGCAGTTACATTTCGTCTGGGTTTGCACAAGTGAAAAGTTTCAGGGCAAAAATCGCATTGTGTTCAAAATCATTACTGTACAACAAGAAACATTGCATTAACTGTATAAACACCATAGATAGCCTTCCTGTGGTGATTAGTGTGAACGGTTGCTTACAATTTCGTCCGATAAATTCAAATGTTATGGATGTTTACTTCACCGTCATCGATATGTCACGTGATCTGCGTTCACTATAAAAATATTCCTCAACAACCTGTTTGCCTCGCTTTAGTTTGAGAAAATTAATTTTGTAGCAAGTTTGTAGACGTCCTTTGCTCCCAGTGACCGATATATCTGACAAAAGATGTATGTAGTGTGAGATACAGCTAAACATCAAAATGTAGCAGAAACCTAGATACATCAGAAACTGCATAGGTGACCATAATAATTATGTGTGCATGCTCATACCTATACACAAACATGAACATGCAAAACAATGCAATCATAATCGAGACATAAAAATAGTAGTAAAAGTTATGGAAGTTAAATAAGTTAAAATCATCTCTCAAATCACAAATCATCTCATAGGTGATGAGAATCGTTAGGCAGAAAGACGAGTTGGTGTTGAAATAAACAAGTCTCCATATGATACTATATAGTGCTTTGAGTTAAACTGAAAACTGTACTACAACAGAACATACCAAGGCCTATATATATAGCTGCCTCAGCACGCCATCTAACACTGCTTGCATCATGATGTAATGAAGTTAACATTGTAATTGCCGATTATAATTTATAATCCGCCATTAATGAGATGTGATAGCACCATAGCCAAAGACTAATCTCAGGATCTGAAATCAGCCTTAATCTAGGGATTGTCTCTACACAGAAAGATGTTCAGTGAACTGTGTGCATGGTTGGGTTCTATCAACCATGTCCACTGGGTTTAGAGTTCTATACAAAATTTTTCACCAATCGATCATTAGATTTTTGTGTAATATGTGGGTAATTGATTTAGTCATGTGTAGCGCTGGTGTCTGTCTAGAAAAGATGCTCCTTGTGAATGATGAAGGCAAGTGTTTTGGTAGACAGTGCTCCTCTAATGCACCAGCCTATTAGGGTTCTTGTACATTGAGATCATTGGGGCTGTGAATGATGAAGTTTTTTCACTTTCCAACAGAGTTTTGTGTCTCTTCCGAAAAACAGACAATATGGTGTGAATGAAATTGGTCAAGTTTCAAAATGGCAAGAGTTCGAACCCCGGTCACATCAATCAGTAGTACAGTGGTGTGACCGTTAAACTGCACCCCCCTTGACTTTAGGAATTCTGCTGACGTTTGCATGTGCTGACATTCTCTGCTTAGTTTTCAGAGGCCATGTTTATATACTGACCTCATTTTGTTACCTTGGTGGCTCCTGTGATTTCTTATCTTATTGGGAGTCTTCCGTCCCACGCTTAACAGTTATTTTTAATTTAACAAGTGCTAAATGTATTATTTCATGTTTGTTCATAAATAATTTTTTGACACGTGAGTATATATGTACAGGGCTATATAACAAAGTTTTCTGTATTAAATATCTTGTTGTCATTGAGAAAAATTGACTTTTCCTGGTTGCCTTTCTTGCAGTGTTAATGATTTTCTGTTGGTGCCAGGTTATCTATTGTACTTACCATATATACTTTAATTAAATTAACCTTCTCTAGCCACTCTGATGGTCTCTGTTCGCAGGAGGACTGATGGCCGTTGGAGATGTTGTCGCACAGTTTGTCGTCGAGAAGAAATCGGTAGATGAATACAGTGCTACACGTACAGGACGGTTCCTTGTCTTTGGCATGTTTGTCTTGGTGAGTGTCTGCTTTGTCTGTAAGTAGTTCCAGCTTTAAACATAACAATAATTTTGTTACTCAAAATAAAAAATTTGTGTGTGCTAACTGTTCAGACTGGCCAGTTCCTATGACAGAGACACATTTTCTTTGTTTCTATGGCAAAATAATTATGAAAGCATTTTATAATTTTCACTAATCGGTTACTACAATAATTCATCATTTAATCTAAAAAAATAAGGCGAATGACTGATATGAAGATTAGTTGATGCAATTTTAACTGTAATCACATGTTGAGTGATGAGTGGTCCTCTCCAGACCGCTAATTGTGACCCTTTCCAGATCGCTGATTGTGACCCTTTTCAGATTGTTTGTTATGAATTTGTGATCCTCTACAGACTGTTGGTTGTGATCAACACTAAGCCTGCCAAACAGTGCCATCTGTGATTGTCTCCATAGTAGGCAATACAAGGTTATGCAAGTTGATTGTGATTCCCTTCAGACTGTCGACTGTTGCATATCTAGACTGAGCGCAGTGATCGTCCCTTGACCCTAAACTGTTCATAGTAATCCTCTCCAGACTGTCATCTCTGATCCTCTCTTGCCAGTTGCATTCCTATCCAGATGTCAATTGTGATCCTGCGCAGACTGTTGGCTGTAACCCAGTCCAGGCTGTCAACTATGTTTCTCTCCCAGACGTTCGGTTTTGATCGTCTCCAGACCGTCAACTGTGATCCTTTCCAGACTGTCGGTTGCATTCCTGTCCAGGCTGTCAACTGTGATCCTATCCATTGGTTGTGTTCCTACCTAGATTTTCGGTTTTGATTCTCTCCAAACCCTTGGTTGTGATCCTATCCAGACTGGTGGTTGTTTTCCTACCCAGACTGTTGGATGTGATCCTATCCAGACTGTCGACTGATGACTACACATGTATTAGATGTTATAGATGTGACTGGTGTTGCAGGGACCTTTACTGAGGACATGGTACTTGGTCCTAGACCGCATTATCGTGTCACCTCCGTCCAGATTGACAACCCTCAAGAAAGTTGCCTTAGACCAGGTAATGTCATGTTGGTGTGTCAGCTGAGTTACCACCCCTATCTCATCCAAATCATCACCCGTATCTCATTCAAACTACCATTTATATCTCATCCAAACTACCATCCATATCTCATCCAAACTACCATCCATATCTCATCCAAACTACAATTCATATCTCATCCAAACTACCACCCATACCTTGTCAAAGCTACCATCTATATGTCATCCATACTACCAGTCCACCCATATCACAAACAAACCATCTCATCCAAACTCGCCTACTTTTATATATTATATATATCTTTAACCAACAGATGCACAGGCATCTCTATCAACGTCTCTTGTTGTGAATGTAAACAACTAAATTAAAGGTAAATCCAGATAAAACTAATGTAATTATTATTGGCACAAAACAACAATAAAACAAGGGTGTCAAATAATTTAGTTAAATTGCTTGGCAATGATATATCACCAACAAATACCATTTGAAATATAGATGTCGTCTTTGACGTTCAGCTTTCACCAGTTTATTTCCCAAGTATGCAAATCCTGTTTGCACAGTGGTGCAGTGGCTAGAGCTTCGGACTCTTGATTGAGAGAACCCTGGTTCGAATCCTGTGCTGCGGTGTTAAACCTTTGGCAAGTTTGTTCACTCTATGTTGCTCCAGTTCACTCAGCTGTATGAATGAGTACCTGGCTATAGACAGTGGTGGATATTTGTGTATGAATAGTCTTGGTGCATTAATTGCAGCATGGCTGAATGCTTCCCAGAGAAGTCAAGATGGTGTTTGAGCAGGTTTGCTAGGGAGTAAAGTGTAAAGCGCTTTGAGCAGTTCTGAGGACTGGACACTGCACTAAATAAGAACTTATCTTTTCTAGCATATATGTGAGCTTCGTCAAATTTGTTGTTGTTTATTTTTAGCTACTGCTAAAATGATATCGGTAGCTCTAATTACGACTACAAGTAGTCGCCTATTGCAACTCACTGCTAAACAATATTGCTAAGAGAGACTTATCTAAACTCCAACTTGCACAGAATTGTTAAGCACGCAAGGTACTCAAGGCCCTTCATTCCTCACCCTCACAACTCCTACAAAAAAAAGTGACTGGCTTTCGGTTGAACCAAATTCAAGTTAGCCACTATTACATATCGTGCCCTTTCTACAAATAGCCATCCTAGTAGCCATGCATATCCCAAATCTGGAATCAACCTCACAACAGCTCTTGGTTCCTAAAACTAAGCTTAGCATTGGCAACTATGCTTTCTCTGTAGCCATGCACATACCAAATCTGGAATCAACTCCAATCACGTTAAAATCATGTGAAACAATAGCCACCTTTCATAGAAAAAACTCAAAAGAGTTATCTGTTTGAAATTGCATTCCCACCGTAAACCTTAGGTGGTCACTTGCTTTAATGATTGCTCAAGCACATCCGTGTTCATGATTTTGCCTAATCATTCTTATTTGTTGTGCGTCTGAGTGCAAATTCATCAGGATATAGGCTCTGTATAAGTTTATTAATATTATTATTATTTCAGCTAATCTACCTCCAATGTCTCATCCAAACTATAATTCACTCATGTATCGAGTAGCAACTGATGGCCCAGCTTCATGCCCTGTGAGTTACAGAGAAGCACAGGTGATGTGTATGTCTTGCTTGTTCTCTCTGTTGCAGTTGATGTTTGCTCCCATGGTGCTGCCGTTCTTCCTGGGAACAATGTCCTACTGGCGCACCCACTCCATCGAGACAGCCAAGGAGAAGGTTATACAGGTGGGCAATGCAAGTTTATACAGGTAGGTAATAGAAGGTTATACATGTGGGCAATACAAGGTTATACTGGTAGGTAATATAAGGTTATATAGATAGGCAATGCAAGGTTATATAGATAGGCAATGCAAGGTTATATAGATAGGCAATGCAAGGTTATATAGATAGGCAATGCAAGGTTATATAGATAGGCAATGCAAGGTTATATAGATAGGCAATGCAAGGTTATATAGATAGGCAATGCAAGGTTATATAGATAGGCAATGCAAGGTTATATAGATAGGCAATGCAAGGTTATACAGGTAGGCACTGCAAGGTTATGTAGGTAGGTAATATAATATTATATAGGTAGGCGATAGAAAGTTATAATATTTGTTGATATAGTTTATTTAGTAACATCTTAAATTAGTTATTTAATGTTAAAATAATTACTTGTATTTAATTTCAATAATAAAATATGATGTGTTGATTGAAGCGAAATGTAAGTAAATCACTGGCACCATCTGGTGGTTGGGGAGAATTACTAGAAGGAACCGTAATATAATAATTATTATTATTAGTAATAGTAGTAAACACAGCAGAACTGGGAATGTATGCAAGATTGAAATGCCTGCTATAACCTACAGTTGGCGACTTGTTAGACAGATCTCACAGCTACATGTTAACTTTTTCAACTTAGCATATAGCCACTTACTTTCTCGAATATTTGTCAGTGTTCAATCAGAGCACAGGGTAGTGAATGAGAATAAAATTATTCAAGATATTACTTTTGGTATAACCAGTTTGATTACATAGCAGTATTTACATTGCTAATTATTAATAGGTCTAAAAATCTTAAATTTTAACACCAAATAAAATATGATGTAACAACAATTCCATTTGAAATAACAATTGAACTGTTTTTCAGGATTACCGGGCTGTAATGCTGACAAACTACAAGGTAAGTTGATCAAACCTACTGGGTTTTATGATGATATTCCTTTTATACATTCTTAGCTACATCAAGTCCAGCAATGACCAATTCTGACCAAATACATGGCCATCATTTGTCACCCCTGACTGCATGATTGAGTAGTTACATAAATAAAAAACTTGTAGTGGACATTTCAGAAGGGTATGACGTATGGTGACCAAAATGCCCTATAAAATTATGATTTCAATTATAGACAAATGTGTATGGTATCTCATGCATACATCATATAGATATTAGTACGTAATACAACAATTATGAGACTCAGCATGCACTGCCATACATACTGATATTTACTTTACTGTATTCCAGATTTGGCCAGCAGCTCAGCTCATAAACTTCTATTTTGTGCCTTTTCAACACCGGTAAGAATATTGATTATACACTGTTGGATGTGTGTTGTCCTCCCCGCCTTGCTTGATCAGGTGTCCTTGGGAGATTTAGTCGGATTTATATGCGGATGCAGGGTGTGTACCCCCCTCCTCGTTATGGCATCAAGGGGTGGTATTGTTGGAGTTTTTCATGAGCCTCAGGGGTGCAGTTCCATGCTCAAAGTTCCATGAAAGTTGAATTCATATATTTCCATTTTATAAACAAAATTCTAACAGTAACAAATACCCGGGTAGTATATTTACTTGTGAACAATTATACAAGTCAGTGACATGAAGCAGTACAGGGGAGGTCTCAAAAATGTCATGACCTATTTTATGGATGGCCCCTTACTCATGATAACATCTCTTACCTACATAACTGTATAAATAGATCAATTACATGGTGCATGTCGGATCAGCTGATTATCTGTCATATAAAGGTGGATGATTAGTGCTGGTTCAATAGAGTCAAAGTCCAAATTTCATGTGAAATCAATCACCATGCTAATTGCTACATGATTGATTTGCATCGTTATCTGGCTTTCTATGGAACTGACGTCAGACTTGTGAGAACAATTCGTGAGCTCACTAATATGACGAAGCTCACTAATGCTGTACATTTGACATGCCATTTTCCCCATGGCCAAAAAATTGTATCTGCATTGTATAAATTGTGTTAAAACAACTAATTATTAAGCTGGCCAAATTGTGTTTAAAAAACTTGATTTGTAACTGAACAAGACATTCAGGTAGTAAACTGTGTAGATTCATGCAGCTTTAGCAAGGGTAGTCACACAATCTCCTCGATTCTCCCGTTCAGTGCCACTTCTAAAATCACTGCATTGGCTCCCCGTGCATTATGTTTAAGATTTGCACAATCACCTACCAAGCCCTTTCATCCAAACAACCTAGTTATTTACACTCAATGCTCACATCAGCTAGACATCCAGACAACTTTGGTCGTCTAGTTCGAAATTGCTATCTGTTCCCAGAGTTAAGACAAAGGCTGGAACTCGAGCTTTTTCAGTTGCCGCGCCAACTATATGGAATTCGCTTCCCATTAATGTTAAATCAGCAGAAAATATTGTTACATTTCATCGTCACCTCAAAACCTATCTTTTCAATATCGCCTAGCCTCCCTAGCATATCCATCCATTTGTTGACGACTTTCGCCTTTGGTTTTGGTGCGCCACTGAGCTCGGATTGTCTGAGGATATTGGCGCGTAAGAAGTTATTTATTACTAGTATTATTAATGGCAATTATTGTGAGGAAAATATCTGAACACACAAATTGGATGGTTCACACATTCCGTACCATAAATCGGGAAGGAGTACAACAAACTTCCTGCTATTTAGGGTTGAAAAAAATCTTGATTTTTAAAAACGTTTTGTGGCTTTACTGATTTAAAAAGGGAATAGAACATAGAAAATAAAAAATGTTATTTAAATACTTTTATTGAAGCAGTAGAACTTGTACAATTCGGCAGTGGTCAATAGACGGTGTACTAAAGTCAACAGCTAGGTTGTGTTGGCCCAATTCAAGGCCTTGATATCCTTTAAGGCTTTGACCTGGGGAGGTGATTCACCTGGGAAGCACTTCAAAGCCCACATCAGCTTTAATATAACACTTATCCATGAACCCCTTTTATAATGCACGGCTTCCTGTTCATTCAAACTGATCTCCCTTCACCAATAATTTGTATATGGGTATGGATGTCACATAGATTTAGCAGCTCACACATCTATACGCATGAGGCTGTCTATGCATTCCACCCAGATACATCAGCGATTAAAAAAATCAATAAAAAATTGTACATCAATGATTTTTGGAGTGATTAAATAACTTTTGAGCGATAATGACCATCCCATCCATACCGGTTAATGGAACAAACAACGAAGCTTCCCTGCATCCAAGGTGATAATCCAAGCGGAGCAGTAATCATGCGATCTTGTTTCTTGCAGCATCCTCTACACCAACTGTATAGCGCTCTACTGGAATGTGTACCTTGCTTACAAGACAGAGGTGAAGACCAAGTCTGAGCTCACGGAACAGTCTGAACTGAAGCTCATGGAGCAGACGGAGCCAGTAGAGGAGCAGGTTAAAGAAGGAACAGCCCACTGAGAAGACTGTTGGTGGCTTGGTGCTAGGTTGGAATAAACAAATTGTAGTTACTCATGTGTGACGGGTTGTACAACTTGTAGAGTTCATGAAGTCCAAGAACGTTCAGCATTACACATGTATGGGTATGTAACAAACACTGGTGGGAAAAATTATACACTTGTGAAGTGTATGGGTGAGGAACTTTGGAGCTTTTACATTATTTTCTAAATGTGTTTCACTAACGTGATCGTTAAATTAATCTTCACGCAAAGAGTGATATTTCCATAATCGATAATATACTTGTCAACAACATATGACTTTGTTCACTGTGCGAATAATTGAAACATCTTGCAAAAGCCGCCAACGTATCACAGGGAACAGCACTATTTCCGCATCACACACAGTGCAATGTTTTGACGCGAGGGTCGTTGTTGACAATTTTCAGGTTACAAAACGAGAGCGCCAACAACTTAAACCGAAATTGTGCCGTTGCTTTAACAAACTTAACTGCATTTGGAGGACTTATTTGGTTGTGGACAACTGGTTCTCTGCGTGGAAATGGACCCAAATTAAGGTAGTATGGATTCCACCAAAAATCTTTCAATACAGATCAACCATATTTGGTATGCAGAGATACATACCAACATAGTTAAGTTTTTTTTATGTTTTGCATAAATTATGCAAATTAGGTATCCAATATGGCCGCCAAAATTATGTCTTTACTGTTACTGTTATGCATATCTACTGCATGAATGTCACATAAATCAGATGTTTTTGTGAAAAAACCTATTGCGTAACTTTTTCACATAAGTAACGCCTATAATTCAGACACCATTAAATATATTGATTTATTTTAATTCATACAGTAGATATACTCATTAGACACTGCGGTGCAAAATGTTTTGCAGTTATACCCAGTATTTATTCTACTATAACCAAATTCTGCCAAAAGCCATCCAAAGAAACCTCAATATTGCCACTTTTTCAGCTAATATACTGCATATTGAGGTAAGGATATGAAAGTACATAAAAATCGGTCCTTTTTCACTTTTTGAATCCATACTACCTACCTTAAAACGCACATAGTAAAATCTAGCTGTTCGATACAGTTAAGTGCAACGTCGTATTTGCATTTTTAGGACCGCACCCAAGATGAATTGCTTCGCTCCTAGAGAACTCAGATTTTTTGGGCATAGCTCTTATGTTGGTGAACCGGTCCCCTGGACCCATATTTTCCATTTGATGCGAAATACGTTTCTCAGTGGTCCTTATGCAGGTGATAGGTAGTAGTAATTCCGGTAATGCGGTATACTGCAACCCCAACAATAGTTTGTGATGTAGTTTTCCAATCCCAACTGCTAGAAATGAACACAACTTGCAAACCCTTTCAAAACGAAAAAGGTAGCAGTATACAATAAAACCTCACAATTACTGGGTGTCCTAAACTATTTCTTGTAACAATAAAGTACCTTAATACAAAGGATCAACTACAAATAAGGTAAAAATAAACAATATAGATAAATATAGCCACAAATAGCATCATAATTTATTAAATTGCTAAAATGGTACACAAGACTGAAGCAGCTTCAATATACAAACAAAAGATCTGTCGAGAACGATGGTTGACCTTAATTACTGAACGTCATTTGCACACTGCACCTCTCAAATTAAAACCAAAGTAGTCTATTTAATTGTACCATGGCATCATCAACAACTGGTTGCAGCCTCTTTTCCTCCTGAATTCTTTCCAGTGATTTTTTGACCTAAGCAACCAAAATGATAAGAACAACAGAATAAGCTGAACAGATAGCAACGTTCTGGTAAGTAGATGCACTCGACAGTGCTTCATGAGATGACCGCTGCTAATCTGTGTCATAGCTGTGGATGTCCCGTGGGTGCACCCCACAAGTTTATGGACACACCGCCGATCGTTGCTAGCTTTATCTTTGTCGGTAACTTCACACACTTCGAATGGGGTGTGCGTGGGCTCTACGAGGGCTTGCAATCATTTCTTCTTCTGGGCCTTCTGTGCAGCCTTTGTCACCTTACCCTGGCCTCCTTCGCGCTTCTTCACGTTCTTGATGACACCAACGGCGACCGTCTGCCTCATGTCGCGCACAGCAAATCGACCAAGCGGAGCATACTCCGAGAACCTCTCGACGCACATGGCCTTCTGGGGGACCATCTCAACCATGGCAGCGTCGCCAGATTTCACGCTCTGGGGGGCCGCCTCGAGCACCTTGCCACTACGGCGATCGATCTTCTCCTTCAGCTCCTTGAACTTGCACGCAATGTGGGCAGTGTGGCAGTCAAGGACGGGGGCGTATCCAGCCTGGATCGATCCCGGGTGGTTCAGGATGATCACCTGAAGGACAGACAACCTGTTAATGCCATGCAACCAACAGAAAAGTAACGTTTGTTGAAAGCACATCAAAACTGCACCTAGAAATATATCGGAATTACTACCTGCATTTCAGCTTGACCAGAAATGTCAGGTATATCAGGTGGCAATAGAAAAGTTGGAGCCGACTGAGAATTAAGAAAACTACCAAGAACTTGAAACATACTTGATATTTGGTAACACGTTTATGCCATCCTCAGAAGCCAGTAGTGTGACAACACACTATCAACAGCAGATCTCATAAATGTATGAAAGTTTACCTACCTATCAACAGTTGTTGAGCCCCTCATACACCATAATTTTGGACTACTTTTCTGGCTTTTACACAAAACTATTACAACCATTACATTCATTCAGAAAATAAACTGACCTGGGCAAGGAACTCGTCTGTCTCCAGTGGGGGGTCGTTCTTTGAGTCTCCGCACACAAAGCCTCGGCGGATATCCTTGACGGACACGTTCTTGATGTTGAAGCCAACGTTGTCACCGGGCAGAGCCTCGGTTAGAGCTGTGTGGTGCATCTCCACAGACTTCACCTCAGTTGTCAGGTTGGCAGGAGCGAAAGTCACAACCATGCCTGGCTTCATGATGCCAGTCTCAACACGACCCACGGGAACCGTTCCAATACCTGAAAACAACAGGACAGTCAAGACCAGTGACTATTTGTAACTGGAACTCACTTTACGGATGTTATTGATCTACTTTTTGCGTGACAAAAGCCTTTTCACTAAACACAATGTATAAATACGGTCCACACAAGACAATTTATTTTCTAACTTTTTCTAAGTACTTTGTTAAAATCAAATTGTCACAATGCAACCCCCACAAACACAGCTGTTCTTCTACTTAGACAAAAACACTTATGTCAAGACAGACCAAGACAAACCTCCAATCTTGTAGACGTCCTGCAGGGGCAGACGAAGAGGCCTGTCCGTGGGACGTTGTGGCTGCACCACGTTGTCGAGAGCTTCCATCAGAGTAGTACCATTAAAGTCCTTGCCTCCACGCTTCACCTTCCATCCCTTGAACCAGTTCATCTTGGGGCTAGACTCAAGCATGTTGTCTCCATGCCACCCAGAGATTGGCACAAAAGGAACCGTATCTGGATTGTAGCCGACCTTCTTGATGTACTGGGAGACCTCCTTCTTGATCTCCTCAAAACGAGTCTGAAAACAGAAACACCATAAACTAAAAACAGTGGTTAGCATTGGTCCAAATCGCCCATTGTTTATACATGTGAGATTTGGGTATCAATTAGATGACTACAAAAACGTGCAAGGCAGTCAGAAATGGCAGAAAGACTGCCAACACCAAAGTGGCAGCTGTATACAGTCTACAAGTATTCCAGATGAAAAAGATCAGCCCATACAAGTAATGAATAATTGGCACAAGATAAGAACGCTTACTTCACTGTACGGAGGCTCTGTGTTGTCCATCTTGTTGACACCAATGATCATCTGCTTTACACCGAGGGTGTAGGCGAGTAGAGCGTGCTCTCGGGTCTGACCGTTCTTGGAAATACCAGCCTCGAACTCACCAACTCCAGCAGCAACTATCAGCACAGCACAATCGGCCTAGAACACAACAGTCAATATGTTTAGTTTGTAACATGCAAGTATTCAAAATACAACAAACAATGCCATGCTTGACTGGGTGGGGGGCAAGCAGACACTCAAGGCAAGGTGGATGGACATTACAAGACTTCAATCCGACTAACTGGCACAAAGGGGCAGGAGATGCTGCCAAAGTAAGAACATTGTCACACAATAGATTTGGTAGCTGTGTGGACTAGGTGAAGCTATAAAAAAAACCTACAAATTAAGCATGTATGTTAACCGTTTCAGTACTACAGCCCGACAAAGATTATTTGCCAAGACTCAAATAACATGTCCAAAATATAGCGGTAAATCACTAGTTGAAGTAACACACCTTCTTGCCATTGTGGCCACAGCAGATTTTGATAATTCATCATTAAAAACTGCAAAAATCTCCATAAATTATTATTGAGCGATGCTAAACGATGATCACTGCTGAATAGCTAATTTATTCGCATTGACAACCGAACACAAGTGGCTCCATGTAGTGGATAATTATGTAAAATCGATTTGAATAACAGGCATTGTCTAAGTCAAATAACCGGGATGTCATACTGAAATGGTTAATAATGGGAATTTGAAGCACAAGATACCCAACAATTACTCTGTACACCTACCGATTTGATAATTCATTTGCATAGTAGTAACCACAAACGCTTGCAGTTATGTTAGTTCCAGATACACCTTGCGTCCTAACATGAATAGCATTGTAACCTCCTATAAACTCACCTGAGAAGTACCAGTGATCATGTTCTTGATGAAATCACGATGTCCGGGAGCATCGATGATCGTCACATAGTACTTGTTCGTCTCGAACTTCCACAAAGCAATATCAATGGTGATACCACGTTCACGCTCTGCCTTCAGTTTGTCCAATACCCAGGCATACTTGAAGGAACCTTTGCCCATCTACAAACAAAAAAGATACATTTTTATAGAACTAATTTACAAAATAAAAGATTTGGGGGCCTAATTACACTATGTTACATTACTAATTGTAATTCACTTTTAAATGAATTTTTTTTAAACTATTAAATTAGTTTCTCTACCAACACTACATACATTTTGGTTGTGCGCCTTGTAGTCATACCGTTTTCAACATACCTCCTGAGCTTCCTTCTCGAACTTTTCAATTGTTCGCTTGTCGATCCCACCACACTTGTAGATGAGATGACCGGTGGTCGTCGACTTGCCAGAGTCGACATGACCAATCACGACGATGTTGATATGCTGTTTTTCTGCTCCCATTTTGGAAATTCAGCCTTAAACAGTAGTTGAGATCATTGTTAGTAAAAGTTTGTGGCTTCATCAAAATGACATAAAATAACGAACAAGCTGCTTCACAATTAGATATGCTCATAAATCAAAGTATAAATCTTGCCAAATGCTTTCGACAACATTGGAATTATTGCATCATGGCGACAGGACACTCAATAGGCCTATTTCTCAACAAATGGACATGAAATGTGTTTTGAGTTCAATTTCGATAGGAACTTGTCCAAAGAAACAACGGAATAATTCGAATACAATTTTACTGGCCGGACACAACAGCAGCAATGCCACTGCGCGAATACAATAGCAAAAAATTTGCCACGTGGCCAACTTTAATCATGAACAAATACAGGTACAATCAGTAGCTACATGTAAACAACCTCAACATTAAGTCATGTTACCTCCGGGCGGGGTGCTGTGCATATCTTATTTTTAACATTCCCAAATTCAGCAAAACGGGACATGCCCCGGTGGTGTGCCGAAGACGAAGTAACTGGTTACGACTTTAGACACTTCGTCTTCGATCAGGCAAGGTATTCATCACTACTCAGTTTCAACATTAATCATCGATTTAAAGAAATGTACACACAGCGCTTGGCGTCACTCAGCGCTTACGCAGAGGATGCAAAAGGAAATAGCTAGTGTCACATTTTAATTTCTGACTGTAATGGCGGACAGTCAAGTTGCCGGCACAGTCCGACCCATTTTTACTGCAAAATATTCTTCCACCATCCGCAAATAAACATAAAATATTTATACACCTGTGTTGTATAACAACCATACTATCAATATATAAACAGTATCTGAGCTGATTACTAAAATAACCAACGGAAATAATTAGATTTTGTATGACACAAAAACAACTCACCACCACTGTGCCACGAGACGATGTAAAGGAAAGTGCAATGGCCGTCAACTTTATTTTATACTGCCGGTAGAGGGGTCTCGCAATTGACGTCATCACCTATGTATTTCCAACACCCATTCTTATTACCCATGATGCATACATACACTAGGCGGACGTCGTGTGGTTTAGTCACGCATGAAGCGCTTTCTGGAACCGTAACGCACCCTAAATGAGCTAATTAGATAGTTTTGGAGAACTATCTATGAGAATAACTAAGTTTCAGTCGGTGGCAAAAATACACGGGTCGAGGGATTAGAGTGCCGAAATATGGATCGAAGGAACTGGCGTTCAAATTCTGGTACTGACTGCCGTTTCGAAACAAGTTGGGCAATTTTGTTCACCTAACGTTGCCTCGGAGCGTGACTGTCTTTCGGAAGATACACTGTACATTACCAGTATAAGCGGTTGATTTCGCCAAGTCCAGCGACCAGAATTTGGGTCGAAACCAAAAAGGTTAAGAACCGAGAACCGAATTCGCGATAGGAAAACGAACTAAGCTAAACTTCCTAAACTTTAGGCTAAAGGCTAAGGAAGCGTGCAGCTTTAACTTTCAAAGACAAAGTTAATTAAATTGCAGTTCATTCATACATTCTCCAATCAATTTAACCTCACACATTTCGAAAGTGAATTATATGAACTAAATTAAATTAAATTAACAGTTAATATTAGTTCATGGACCCAAATAATTAATCTATGACATTGACCCAACTAGGCAAGAAATAAACACAAAAATACCAGTCATGCCTAACAACGTCATCACAACAGAAGTTGATAGGCAACGATCGAAACAAGGCGACAGGATCCCATGCATGATCGCGCCAGCCATAAGGCATAACCAAATTGCAGTTAAATGATTCACAGGCGTACGTTCGCGCTTGCCTCATGAACATGACCAGTAATACTAGACTTCTCAAAAGCATTCGACCCCGCCCCCCACAACCAGCTTCCAAATAAATTAAACATCCACAACAAAACAAACACCTGAATCGCTAACTTTCTCAAGTGTTGTGAACAGAGAGTTGTTATGCAAACTATTTTTTTAGATAACCAATTCCAATATGTGATTTGACTTTGTAGCTGTGAGTCGATCTTTCGTCTGTGTAGTACGTTTTGTTCTTTTTTATCTATAATTTCATGGCTTCCTTGATGTGCATAGAGACGTCGGAACCGGGAGGGGGGCTGGGGCGGCTTGAGCCTCCCCTATATGTTGAGAGAGGGGGCTTAGTCCTCCAATTTGGGAATGAACGCCGCATTACATTGAAATCGCTGGTTGAGCCCGGAGCATTCCGCTGTCGGTTCGGTCAGACATGATATCGCAAGACGGGGAGGAGGGGGGAGGGGGTGCTATTGGAGATTTTTTATCAAGGAGACATTTAGCATTCTTGCCTTGCTTCTCATCATTTGTGATTGCTGTTGAAACACTTCCGCGATTACGTTCTCAGTTTTGCCATAAACAAGAGTTGCATTTGCATAGGTTTTTGTTATCTTGTCTCCTAGCTTGTCTGTCAGGGTGAGACTGGGTTTTATACTAATCTTCGATTTCTGGTTTTCTTTTCCCTCACTGCACAGCTCTTGCACTGTTCTCTCCACCAACCGTCTCCATTGGCCTCCATCTTTCGCTCTCGTTCGCCACTCCTCACCCAATCCTTCCAAATCTCTCTTTATATTGTAGTCCTCCCAATGCAGTCGTCCTCGCCTCCTTTTCGCTTCCACTGGGTGCATGGGTGATGTTGAAAATTCTCTCGAGAAAGTACACTTAATTGTACCTATAGCTGTACTTGTTTTTCAAAATATTCTAAGTTAGTCACATTTGACTCAAAAATACAAATTGGAAAGGTGATCACCCAAATAAAAAATCACTTGATATTAGGGGTTAAGCTCCCTCTTAATATTGTGGGAGTCTGAGTCACCAGCACTAACTGTTGGCTCCTTTTCTTTTTCGTCAGTACCCCATTTTATAATGTACATATTCGTTCCCGTACATGTCCTCAGTAGAGGCATTTACATTTTCCAAAATTAAATGACATCTGTCATTTTTTATACTATTTGACTAATTTAAATTAGTTAGATATAGGTCTACAATTGTAGACCTATATCTAACTATGTATATTAGTTGTATAGGGTTTTCATGTGTTTTGCATCCCCACCCCGTGTTGGCCTCAATGGGGTGCAGTTGGATGCTTCAGGTGTGCCCCAAGGGGTGTATTTGGAAGTTGTTGGTGAGCTTCGAAGGGGCAGTCGGACTTTTTGTGATCTTGGTGTATGCTGCACGCGCCCTTGTGAGCCACATTCTAGATCCGCCCCGACCTCCCTTAAAGTTCACTAATACACCCAAACTGCCAACTTCGCCTTCGGGCTCATCAAAGACATCTAACTGCATGCACCAATTGAAGCCTTTAACTGCACACGCGCGTTCTAGGTCTGTAATTTCCGGGAGTCTCCCTGATTTTTGGTGTATCTTCCAGTCTCCCGGCCGGATTACAAGCAAATCTTCCGGATTTTCCCATCAAGTCCCCAACAGCGACGCCACGGGAGACGTGCTGAGACATGCTGAACCGCTGTTCCGGCGAAAAATCTTCAACAGCGTTCCCGTGTTCCGATGTCAAGAACATGGGCATCGTACGAGCTGAACCGCTGATGAATCTCCTGGAATTGAAACAGTTGGCAGGTAGGCCTAGGCCAAGCAGTACTTTTGTCTCAAACGCAACTGTTTTTGCCTCAGCGCATCCTCGAAAGCCAGGGTTGGTAGTTGACTGCTCTACTTTCAGATAGACTTGTGTTATGCTGCGTTCCAATCACCTCGTGTAGGCCTATTCCGAGAACGCGACTTCGAAATTCGGGAGATTACTTCTTCCGATTAACCAATCAACTTCAACGTTTTGAAAATCATTGTTGGTATATTTGCAGGGGATATGCATCGAAATAGATATACAAGAGATAGATAGGAGAAGATATTTTGCAGTTGAAGAAATCAGCGGTTCAGCACGCTTAATAATTCCCGTGTGTCGCGCTGCCTGTGATCTTGACATCGGAACACGGGGGTGTTTGTGCTGAAAGCTGTTAGATATTTTTCGCCGGAAATTCAGCGGTTCAGCTCGTCCCCGTGGTGTCGCGCTGTCTCGATGACGATGGGAGGTGTTATTGGAGTTTTTCAGCGGAAATCCGGGAGATTTGCTGGGAGAGTGGGAGATATACCCAAAATCCGGGAGATCATTTGGGAGAGTTGGCAGGTATAAAGATGCACAGACGCACGCATATGCGGACAGGACACGTGCTGCCATCTATCGGGGGCATTGTAGCGACATAAGATGGCTTTTTTCGGACGAGTGTTGGGGGTTTTCTCGACTGTAACGCATTTTGCTACCGAATGTAGTGCTCCCATGAAACAGGTAATGCAGCTTGGTTGCTTCATGTTTATTTAGGAAATGGTATAAAAACAGTATGAACTATATTGCAGTGAAATCAATATTCAGAGTAGAACGTGTTGCGTCAAGGCGAAGTCGGTAGGGTCATGTATGTTTGAGGCTATTATCGCCCATTAAATTTGGTTGACATCACTGTTATTGGTCTTGAGATTACTGATATGTCATATTCTCAACACTTACAGAGACAAACGAGACTTTGGATGAGTGAATTTATATGCCAATGGGTAATTTCTTGTAACTTTGGACATGGCACTGAAAAATAAATCTTCATATTAACAATTTATTACTTGTATTGTATTGGTAGTATTGCTATTTTACTCATGTTGGGTGTAATAAAAATTAAAGTTACACACAAATACTACTTGGTAATTATGAATACGAGCATTTGGAATAGTCGGGCTTTATTTTTGAATTTTATCTCTGAAAATTACCACAAACGCTAGGTCTAGGCCCATTTCCATTTTAATATTAAAATACACCAAGTTAAGTAATGTATATTTTGATAAAGTGGATACTGACAATTAGTTGTGCACTGTTGCTATTCATCTATATGTTATTCCCATTAGTGTATATTATCATGTGTGTTACTGGTGGCCATCATGTAACGTAAGTGACAAATATGTGAATATTTTAATCTCAAGTTTGAAAGCAAAAAGTGTATTCACAGAAACTGTTGTTTTTCTTTATTAATACTCTACTACCTAAGTTTTATGTAAAACAAAAACAAATTCACAGCTAGGCCTTATAGAATTTATGCAATCTGAACTTAAAATCTGTAACGTGAGTGACGATGTTTAACGTGAGTGACGTCCTTAGAATCATGTTGGCTCTGGTGATGTGGTGATTCTGGATATATAGATAGCTTGAAACTAGTGACCTATTGGATCACATTAATTAAAGTGATCATCAAAAAAATGTATTAAAATAGTGATTACATATCTTTCTTCATTTGAAAGTTTAAATGGAAATTGGGCTTCAAGTTGCAGAAAGTTTTAGAGAAAATTAGACACATTTACCCATGAAACCATTACAAATGTCCTCAATTGCAATATACCATTTATGTGTAATTATCTTATTGTTACACCCAAAATATGTGTTCAGTATTACAAACATTAAATTGTCAGTATATGTGAAGTCATATTTTTCATTGTTATATCCAAAATGATATGGAATTGACTACAATTATTTACTGATTGATTTACTGATTACTGTAGCAGGAAGAATAATTGTAAACATTTCAGAAGGAAGGATTACATATGGATAAAAACAATTGGACGCTTGATAAACAAATGGATTTAATTAAGTGCCTGTTACCCCACAAATCTGCAAAATTGACTGTACACGTGAAGATGACCAATCAAATGTTTTCTGATCATTCCAATCCTGACAAGATAGTCAGCCAATAGTGATGTATCTTTGGTGAATGATGAGACTACATGCATGTTAGTGACTGGGTTATTGTGGAATATGACGTTGTCAGCCCTGGTTTTTTCATATTTTGTAATGCTGATTACTTGCATAATTAATCATAATTTATGTTTTTTCTTTTGGGCAATGGTGAAATAAATCACACCCTCCAAGTAAAGGCAAACAGAAACAGCTTTGACATCCAAAAGGAAGCATGAGGGTGTGAACGAGTGCAAGGGAAGCATTGGCCCAGATTTGCTTGGGGATTATCAATACAATTTGAGCTACCCCAATTAAGTGGTAGGTAATGGGCCATTGTAATATTTACCTAGGTAGTCTCTCCAGCTATGCCAAGCTGCCTAGGTAAATATTACAAAGGCCAGCATCCATGGCTTCTCTGAGCTCATTTTGGACATCAAAGCTGATTCTGCTTCCCCTTGCTGGACTAAAGGAAGCCACATAGTGGCTGCAACAAGCTGATGACTTCATTAGTGACTCATTGCAATTTGATAATCCTGCATACACATGATGACACCAAGGCAAAGTTTTATTCAGGGAAATTATGGATTCCCTTTGACCTGCCCTCAAGCGGCTGGTTGACTATGAATGGTTCGGTCCAAACTAACTGACCGTTATACAGGTTACCATTATGGACAGGTAGTGAGTGGGCAGTGCAAACTAATAGGAAGTCATTCAAGACTTTCAAAAGTGACCGTTATATCCAGGTTATCGTTATGGATAGATGGCCACTAAGACAGGTTTTACTGTACTTGCTTAATGAAACAATGATGGAGCAGCCAGTTACCCCATTGTATCCCTTCACACATTAACAGTGTCTTTGTGCACAAGAAGACAACCAACAGAATTCCCCTCAGAAGTATCTAGTCAATGAAACAATGACAGAGCAGCTAGCAAGCCTGTGTAACAATTGTGGCCTTTCACACATTAATCACTTAATGACAGAGCCAGTAAAGTCACTGAATGGTTGGCTTGCACAATTCTGTCAGTTGTGAAATAATAAAGCAATATCATAAAGTGATGCATATAAATGTTGTATCCAACATTGTAAATAAATATATTGAAAATAATCCGTGTGATTTTGCATAATATGGTTAAATATATAAATGTTATGCTCATGTCTCCTCTAAGACAAAGAACGATATCTCCATCATGACAATCTATAATCTACACAACTGGTACAATTTGGCAAAACCCTGACCGGTCCTAACTCGGGGACCAAACTGTCTCTGAACAGGGGCCGAGTTGTCTCAGTACGGGGGCCAAATTGTCTCGAGACAAGTCGGCCCGGGCCGAGTTGTCTACTGTTAGGAGATGTCCAAGTAAACCCAGGACCCATTAAATGTCACACATGTAAGAAATCAATAAAATCCAATGGACCCAGCCTAACATGTAGTGACTGCAACAGGACAGTGCACATAAAATGTACTGCAGTATCCATAAGTGACTACAATAAGACCTACAGAAAGCCAAACACTATGGCATTGTTCCAGCTGCTTGGCACCCTGTGGCATTTGTCACAGGGAAGTCCTAAATGACCACCATAGAATACAATGGGATCACTGCCAAAACTGGACACACACACACTGCTGTAAAATAAATGACAAATATAAAAGATTAATTCATCATGCTCATGGGTCTGCCTTAAGTGCAATAACATCAACTTCTCAAATTCCTTCTTCAGAGACGCAGACATTTCAACAGCTAATCGTTTCGATCCTCTAGATAGTGGCAACCATAATCACAATGAAGCAATACATCCCAACACAGCCAAAACTCAAGATCCAATGTTTGGCCCAAACCCCCAAAATGCATCAACCCCTGAACGTCCCAAGAAAACCAAACGCAACACACTCAGTGGTATTTTAATAAACACCAACAGCGTAAATAGCATCAAATAGACAACCCAACTAATGGCTACAATCCAGTCAAACAATCCTGACATCATATTCCTGGTCGAAACCAAAATAGATGAAAACCATCCAATGTACTCATTTCTACTACCAAATTATGCTGCCATCATAAAGGACAGAAATGTCCATGGCGGAGGAGTACATACAGCCTTTCGCAATGACATCGTTGCAGAACCACTTCCAAAACTTAACTCAGATTGTTAAATAGTATGGACAAAAATCCACTTTGCATAAAACAAATTCCTTTACTTTGCATCTTATTACCGACCTCCCAATGACCCTTTCCAATCTCTTGAAGCTCTCCATGAATCTTTGACAAACCTGTACAGATCTCAAAAAACTCCTAAAGTAGTCATAGCAGAAGACTTTAACCTTCCTGATATCAACTGGGACAACCAACAAACCACTGACAATAGAACTGCCAAGCATAACAAACTTCTCGAAATAATTACTGAATGTGGACTTCAAAATATGGTGAATGACCCCACACGAGTTGATTCTGGCAATATTCTTGATCTAATACTCACGTAATAGTCAACCTCAACCCAGTTCTCAATAAGAAACCACCACACAACCTTCCAATATAAATCAGCAAACTGGGACAAACTTTAACATGGCATAACTCAATTAACAACATCATACTTTGACATAAACACAAACTGGATCTTTTTTCAGACGCAACATGATTCACTGATCAACAATATCATCCCTAATCACAACACCAAAGCAAAAACACACCTCCCCTGGATAACACAGAAAATACTAAGAATGCAACGAAAATGCAACAAAAGCCATAACATAAAAAAGCAAAACAAACTGGACTTAATAGTGACTTGGAAAAGTTTAAAGATCTCAGAAGGCAAGCCACTAAGGCTGCTGCCAAATCTGACAAAGACTATATAAATAACTAAATTGGAGACAGTCTAAAACAAACCCCAAACAATTCTGGTCATTCATCAAAGCAAACAAACAAACAAAAATTGGCATTCCTACACTACGTCTACAAGAATACGGACAACAACGATATGACGAAGCAAATACATTTAAGGGTAGCCACAACCCGAAAACGGCCATATCTCTGTTAGTAGTGAACATATCTTAGCCAAATTTGGAGTACTAATTAGGTAAATGAATAGTACATGATATGTGGAATGTGGGCTCATTTGCTTGTGCAGTGCCATGACAATCAACAATACACAACCAAACGTGCCCATATTTCACACATCATATACCATTCATTTTTCTAATCGGTGCCCCAAATCTGGTTATGATATGTTCAGTATTAACAGAGATATGGCATATTGGTTATATGGGTGTTTTTCGAGTAGTGGCTACCCTTAATAACCAGTTTAGTTATGTGTTCACCCAGGAAATCTACCCTATTCCCCAACAAGCACCTTCCACTTACCCTCATATGCCCACTCTTGAAAATGGGATAAATGGAGTAATTAAGCAATTGACAAATTTAAACCAGAATAAAGCTACCGGACCAGACGAACTCCCATCCAGAGTTCACAAAGAAACTGCAGAGAAATAGCCCCCATCATCACATGCATCTTCCAACAGTTGTACAACACATGTAAACCACAATACACAAAAAACCCACAAATCTGACCCCGCAAACTACAGACCAATATCACTAACATGCATCCTCTGTAAAGTCATGGAACACATCATTCTAAGCAATATGTGGAAACACCTGAACAAACACAACATCCTCCTCCACTTTCAACATGGACTCCAGTCAGGACTGTGTTGTGAATCACAACGCATCGAGACAGCCCATGACTGGATGACTGCTATGGACAACAAGACACAAATAGATGCAATCCTGCTTGATTTTGCAAAAAGCCTTCGATAAAGTCCCCCACAAATGCCTCCTATCTAAACGAAACTCCTACAGATTAACTGGAAATACACAAAACTTAATCAAATCATTTCTGTCAAACCATAAACAATCTCGGTAAATAAAGTTCTGTCGGATACAACAGATGTTACATCTGGTGTTCCACAGGGCTCAGTCCTAGGACCAGTCCTCTTCCTACTCTACATAACTGACATCAATGAAAACATCCAATCTCCCACACACCTCTTTGCAGACGACAGCATTATATATCACAAAATCATCTCCGAAACAAACCATGAAATTCTTCAAACTGGCCTGATCCAACTCCAAACATGGTCTGACAAATGGCAAATGGAATTTAACATTTCTAAATGTGTCCACCTCCCAACAACAAACAAAACTACGCTCATATTCACTCTTCGGCATTCCACTCTACAGTTTATAGTCATGCGTATCTCAGAATAAAATTAGATTATAAATTAACGTGGGCAAATTACGTCACCAACATAGCTTCTAAATCCTCAAAAGTCCTAGGCACGATTAAAAGAACCCTTGGTCCATGCAAACCGGAAGTCAAAGAAACAGTGTATAACTATAACATGCTAATCCGACCAAAACTCGAGTATGCATCTCCCATTCGGAACCCACACACTGCCACCCAATTGGCACATTATCAAACAAGCCATGACATTTTATTTAAAAAATTAAATAACATCAACATCAACATCAGCCCTCCGCCAGGCCTTCTAACTCAATCAAGAAATCGTGGCCCCTAGGTGCTGCATCAGTGCAGCTGTCTTCTCCTTCTACCCCCGAGCAGTTCGTATATGGAACATGATCTCATCACAAATCATTGAAATAGAAAGCCCCATTGCATTTCAAACAGCCACCATGAACATTCCATTCACCACACCCAATCACCTTGACTGCCTTTAAAATAAATTATTAAATTAAGCTGCCCATAGCGCATGTGCAGAAACACCACAAACTCCTGTGTTAGCCCAAGATTGGGCTGTTTGGAGTACCCAACCTAAGATCCTACTGACCCTAAGTCATAACCGCATCCTTCAACCCAGGGCTACATGGCATACACTGGTAATAATTTAGGCAAATTAAATAAAAGATTGCCCTACATTTAATTATAAACTAAGACCAAAGCTAAGCCAAGGCCAGTGAGATAGTTAAAATTCACATAATTTAAATAGTTGTATTGTTAGGCCTTCTTTTGTAATATTAGCAAAAAACTTGATTTTATGTCATGGAAGCAGTTAAAACAAGCATATATATGGTGGAGGCTTGGTCACAATCAACGACTGACCAAATATTGCATCCTACATGGTTGATCAACATAGACATAATCCATAAGTATTTTGACGCCAATGTGTATATATACAAGTGTGCTATGTGAGAAAAAGTATAAACAAAGTTCGAGTAAAGTACAAGTGAAATGCCTCGGCATCCCTGCAATTGCAGCTACTAGCTGTGATTTTAAGCTGATCTAAGAAATATTCCATCTTTGTGTGATTCAGACTAGTTTAGCATGCATAACCATAGCTAAGTTGATCAAGTTTATTTGGTCACATCTGTTAATCATCCAAAAAACAACACCCGTTTCAGGTGACTGGATGGAGCAGTCTTCTGTTACCATGGCAACGCACACAGGTGCGTGCGCGCTATGTCAACTGGCGCATGCTGCGGGACGTGAAACGACGGCGACTCGTGAAGGAGTATGGACCGGTGCGGCTGCGTGTGAACGCAATCCGTAAAAATACAGTCATCCCGAGGGAGATCCAGGTGGGTTAAGTCAGCAGTATTGGGCAACTCCCTTGTAGATTCTTCAGCTTACATCCGATAGCAGGCATGGGGCAAAATATCTCAAATAAATTATTAACCTCACATATTTATCAGGTCAATTAAATTAACCTCTATTTTTTCTCAGTTCAATCAAGAATTAACTGTAATTCAATTAACTATGATTAAATCAAGAATTAACTTTAATAATACAATCAAATGAAGGTACTATCTAATAAAGGGGCTAATTGGTGTCCCCTTCTGCAACATAATTACATTTTACAGATATTTCTAAAACCTGAAAGCACATTTTGAGAATTTATATTAGATACTGTATTTCATTCACTTTTTCCTTTGTGATTTGTCTAGAAAAACTCCAGATAGGTACATTTTGTACTGTATGGTATGGTAAATACCCACAAAGCAATGACATCACCAACAAAGCAATGACATCAGTACTCTACATAGCAGGACTGTAGCACCTCTGGTCACTCACTGCCACATTCACAGAGTTCACCATTCACAGGTCATCCAGCTCAGTCACTGACTGACACTGGCTGGACATCAAGACTGTTCAAACAATTGCATTGCTATGCTGTATCTAGCGGGTTCACTGAATGCACACAAATAATAACACCCAATAAAACAAAGTTAATTGAGATTAAAAAAATAAAATATACCTCTTCCAGAAAAGATAAAATTAATTTGTTTTACAAGAAACTTAATTAAATTAATTAAGTTAAATGAACTAACAATTGAAATTAACCCATGCCTGTCTGATAGCTTGTTTTGTCTTTTAAATAGTTACAAATTCAGACCTGCCAAGTCTCCTGGTGTTGTTCTTTTCCACTTCTCTTTCCTGAATGACTGGAGTGAGGCTGGCCTAAATACTAGCTATCTAGCTCTGTTTTCTTTTTTGCCTGCTTCAAACATTCTTCAGATTTGTGGCCGTAATGTTGGTAATTTGTATGATGTAATTGATAAAAAAAACCTTAATGCTGTAAAAATCCCAAAATTGCTCCATTTGCAAATCTTCATGTTTGTTCTGGGTAGTCTGGATGTAGAATGGATACAGAATGGATCAGGGGAACATTTCACTGACATGATTCTTATGAGCTCATAAGCCTGATTTTGCTCTTTAAAACTTATTTCGCTCTGTAGCAGTGATTGAAAACTCAACACCAGGGTGCGCCACTGGGACACTTCGCCGGCGTGTCAGGGAAAATATTTCCTAGTAATACTGTAGCAACATTTTGACAAAAAACTTATTATATTTAATGATGTATTTTCCTTACAAGATAGTATGGTAAAATGCTTTCTTTAGGTGAATAGCCACCAACATGAAGATATTCATTAAACCTCAAGAAATCTCCTGCCATGGAACCCCAAATGGGGGGAGAGTTCTCATGCTATTTGTGCCAACTTGAGAAAGATCTGCAATTACATGTTTGCCCCACCCCTGGTGTGACGTCAACCTGTCTGTGATTGTAGGAGATGGCTGATGAACAGATCGCAGCGTTCCCCCGAGACTCCTGCCGCAATCGAACCGTCAACAGATGTGTGCTGACGTCACGGCCGCGGGGTAACCTGCGCAGGTGGCGCCTTAGTCGTATCATGTGGCGCCACCTAGCTGACTACAACAAGTTGTCGGGGGTAACAAGGGCGTCGTGGTAATGCTGGGCATCACAGTAACACTGACAATCAGGAAATTTATGCCGGCTTTCATGATGACGTACAAAGTCATTTTAGAACTTGTCGTGCAAAATCATTTGTTCTGATGGAAAGACCAACCATTATACTGTATAAACAATAAAATCTTTAATAATAAATGGAGTATCTTTGATATGTGCATTATGACAATGAGACTGGTGGGCATAGTTTTTCTAAATCAGTTATGGGATAGCAGGCCGAGTTGATTTGCATGTGTTCGTCATACAAGCTCACGGGGAGGTGGATGTGTAGGAATCTTCCCGAGCAAGAATGTTGCAGCTTCAAACTGCGCCTTCTCCTCTGTTGTTAGTTTGTCCATTGGGGTGTAAAGAGAACTCTCCACTGCTGAAGGCTGAGTTGCTTGCGACGCTCCCCCAAAACTATGTTGTGTTGAACCAAATGTGCTCTGCGGTGCTGCACCGAATATGTTTTGTGCCACCGCTCCCGATGAGTTCTGTACAGCTGCCCCTTGTGGGGCTGTTCCGAACACACTTGGCATGGACCCACTGAAAGCTCCTGCCGATCCTCCGAAAATCGGCTGTGCCCCACCAAATGTCGATGTTTGACTTGTGGTGGCTGGTTTGCCAAAGAGACCGCCGCTCTGTTGGCCTGTGGCCATCCCCCCACCAAACACGTCACTAGCAGTGGATGTCGGCTTCCCGAACAGTCCTGTTCCCGTAGAGCCGAATGTGCTTGTGCCTCCCCCAAAACCACCTGGTTGACTTGCGGCACCGAACAATGGTGTGTTCTGATTGGCTGCGGGAGTGCCACCAAAGGTAGCGTTTGATTGGCTGGATCCAAACAGCGACGGCTGCTTCCCATCCCCTGTCGCTCCACTCAACTGAGAACTGGACGGCGCGCCGAAACCCGAATCAAATCCAAATGTTCCTGCGAGAACAAATGTAATTGTTAGTATACAAGCAAAACCTATGTCGCAAGTGCTGTTTTGGACCTACCGTAAAGTATGTATTTGTACACGTAAAAATATTTAAATTCTCAGCTGTCAGAAAAAAAAAGCACAAACACAATAATTATTTTATGTCCAAAAACATAGTAATTATGTACTGTGTGCATAATTGTGTGCTGTGTGCATTCGGACACGTAAAATAATAGGTGTCCAAAAACATGCAGTACATACAAAATTAATATTTCTTGTAGATTTTTTGAGTGGCCAAATACAGTCATTATGGTACTCAATTTGCCAGGCAGTGCACCTTCAACATGATTATTCTAGACTAGATGAGTTACCCGGTGTTGCACAGGGAAAAAGGCAGTAATATGTACCAGACACCCCAAACCCATCCAAAATGTTTCCGGCCTACCCGCATTAATAAATGGTAACTGGTCACTGGCCCAGTTGTTAGGACAACCTTTTGCCAGAAATCTCAATCTCGATCACTCACCCGTCTAACCGACGTAACCAGCAACAGACAGAGGGTGGATGCTGGGTTGAAATTTCAGCCCAATACATGCAAAACTAATGGAGATGTGGGTGCACACACAAACAGAACAAACTGTTTTATAGTATAGATATGTCGTATTCCTAGTTATCCAATATAACTTATGACACTCACTTACGGGCGATAATTTTGATGCTAAATGACAAAATTACACATAGCTCCATCTGTAGGAAATATATGAAATGTGAAAGAGGGTGCTACTTGTAAGCGTGCGAATGTGACCAACGACAGGTAGACCTGGTGCATGTTTAGCACAGGATTTTAAAACATAAATAAAAAAAATTCAAAATTTCTGCATACATCCAGCGACATATTTGTAGATGGCATAATTATCTTTATGATGATATAGAAAAACATTAAACTCCACATACAGCTGTACAACCTTTTGAGATATTGGGTCCCCCAAGTTCTCCACACCCCGGACGAATTTTGAATACCTATGTCTAAATCTACAAACCATCTCAATCGGCCCACTAGATCACATGCAAAAATTTCAGCCTGATACATGCAAAACTGACGGAGATGTGGGTGCACATACAAACAGAACGAACTGTCTTATAATATAGACATACCATAATATAAAAAAACGAGGAACAGACACAACTCCACTGTAAGCCACTATAACACTGAGCATACTCAATTTAGAGCCCTGAAACAGTACAGATCAGAATTGTCAGCAAATTTTTACAATTTAATGTTGAAGACAACTGAAGTGCGGGAGAAAACACAGCATCAAGAAGTAAAGAAGTATATACCTAATGCACTAATACCCAATTGTTTACAGAATGATTGGATGGGTTCAAACTTCAAACCCAGGTAACAAAGTGAACATTAAACTAACTGTGCCACTATGCCTGTTCATTACTCAAGTGTCAACTACCATACTTAGCTTACTTAAAATCAATTTAAATGACTGGTAGAACAATGTGAAGACAGCCACAACGACCCCTTACCTTCAACACTCTCACTGGCCACACTGCAAACAAATAAACCAAACTAAGAACTCCACCAAAATTTCTGGAAAATATTCTCTATTCTTCCAGTTTGTAAACAAGACAAGTATAAGGTCTTAAATAGCACCAGTATCCTCTTTGAAGGCGCTAAAGAGATTTACTCCATTATCAGGGGAAGGGTTTTGGCAGCAGCTTGGGCCCCCCAAGTTCTCCACACCCCGGACGAATTTTGAATACCTGTCTAAATCTACAAACCATCTCAATCGGCCCGATAGATCACATGCAAAATTTCAGCCCGATACAGTGCCCAATGATCACATGGGTAAATTGGGTTCCTGTAGATTGAGACCATTAGCTTTGTGATTCTATAACAAATGGAACCATTTCCTCGTGTGTAATCTTTTACTTCGCCTGGCAGATACCAAGTAGAAAGTATCAACAAGTTTTGTGTCTCTTCTGAAAGCTACAGGCAAAGTGGGGTAAACCACTAGACCACCCGGCACCAATAGAGTGTCGATTAGTGAGACAGAACAGTGTTTATTGTAATATCAAAGGACCCAGTGCGATGTCTAGGGTTCTGATGTTACATCAAGGGACCAGATGTAATAGAGCCTTGGTATCATATAATAGACAACTTGCATGATGAAAACTATCAGTTTATAGCTTTAGAGTCTTCACCGTTTCATGACATGTGCAATCCCCAGTTCAGAATGGATTATGGATGCATTCTGAGCATTCAACAATTCCTGATATACCACGGTAATTATATTTTCTATAACGATTACTTTTCTTGATGTGCAATCTTAGGTTGATTTCAGAAAGTTATATGGCAAACTTTGACTGTTATCTGAGTTAAGTGTAGTAACATGTTATTCAACCATCTTTGACTCACCCTCCAGGAGTAGCTGCCTTCAGTGTATTGATGACTTCTTTCTGGAAACAGGACAGAAACCAGAGCCATACATCAACATACTTAACACCTTATCATATATCATGTGTTTACTAGTCTCCATTTTGTGACACTGCCATAGGCTATTATACATACTGATAGGTGTCATTCTGACATACATGACCTTATGGGGGTTAGAGGGTGATTGAGAGACCAGAGGGGGGTGAGAGGCACGTAAGAAGGGGGTTCAGGGGCAGGAACAGGGTTGAGGGGATAGGGCGGTTGAGGGGTCTAAAGGGACTTGAGGTGTGAGAAGGGGGTTAAAAGGTCAGTGGGAGTTAGGGGGGCTGAGGTGTCAGGATGGTTAAGGGGTCAGAAGGGATTGAGGTGCAAGAAGGGGGTTAAAAGGCCAGTAGGGCTGGGAGGTCAGTGGGGTTTGAGGGGCCAAAAGGGGGTTGAGGGGTCAGAGGATGGTTAAGGGATTAGAAGGGGTTGAGGTGCGAGAAGGGGATTGAAAGGCCAAAAGGAGTTGAGGGGGCAGAAGGGGTTTGTGGGGCTGGAGGGTAACTGAGAGGCCAGAGTGTGGTTGAGGGGCAAAAAGGGAGTCGGGAGGCCAGAGGGCAATTGAGAACAGGTCTCAACAGGATCATTGCAACTGGACTAATTATTAACACACACAAATTTTTAAACAGAATATATAAATTATTATAACTATGTTGAATCTTACATTGAAGAGCAGTTATTCACTAACATTAATTTTAACTAACTGTTACGAGCCTACAAGTACAATGTCGAACAGGTAAAAGTGTTGTGAAGTGAACGCACCAGTTTGATCCTCATTTGTGGACTAGGATTCACAAGTTCCTTCTTCTTAGCCTTGTAATCACTCGACAACTGGGCAATCCACTGCTTCTGTGAACATGTAAATGTAACATGCATAACAATACTGAACGATTAGATCATATTTAATGTGAATTAAAATATTTGTTGTCATGTCTAACAATGCACTATTTTAAGCTCTCCTTTTATATGTAATCTTTAATTAAATCTTGCATTCTGTCAAGTTTTTGTAACAGTTGACTAATAAACTTATAAACATACTATTTTAGTATTAAATCATAGGGTACTTAATCCTATTCTATCAAATGAAACTATTTTTAGTCCTTTGGGCTTTGGGCAAGGGACTATTGCCATCACTCTGCGTCCGCCGTCCGCTGTCTGCCGTTAGCTGCCGTATCTCAGAAGCTGTTCAGCAACTTTTTTTCTAATTTTGCATAGACATATCTTAGGGTGCTGCCACTATATACAAGAAATCTGTATTTGATTGAATCATTCTAAGGGCCCCTCAGGAGCACCCAAAGTACAACAGTTTTACATTATTCAGTGATGTGGTTTTGAGAAGGGCCCTTGAGACCACCCCCAACAGTAGATGTTGTGTATTGTGCCAGAAACTATGCCCTGCCTCACTCCACTCTGCATTGTTCCATTGAGACCTTGACTAATCTTTAATTGGTCACAGGCAGAGCAGACACATTTGACCCCTGTTAAACTCAGTTGCCTGCAGCTTTTAAACTGTATCTTCAAAACTATTGATTTTCTATAATTGCAAGTTGTGTTTATTTTGATGTTTATTTAATTAGTATAAAATGGTGTGACTGTGGTGTCTATTGGTAAAGATGTATTGTCACCTGTAGGTGACAAACATAGAAAATTAATATTCTGGACAACTATAGAGTGAAATATCCTACACTTTATTGATATCAAATGCATTCTACTGTTCTGTTTACACTTGCCATGCCTTGTGTAGACATGGTACTATGTAAATCAATTGTATCAATATAGACTAATAATTACAGATTCACAATATAGTTGACATCTGAAACAACCAAATGTCAACCATTAGAAGAGTTGACATAGTTCTGCTATACACAAGAAATCTGTATTTGATTGAATCATTTTAGTGTCATTAGCATATAGTAGAACATACATTTGCAAGAAAATGTCTACATCATCATCACTAAAGTTGTTGTAAATTTCACCAGCTGCCATGTCAAGTCCCTTATAATTATGACTAACAGTGTTCAAAATTCAGGGAAATAGCAAATAACAAAGGAGACAAGTTTTCGCCTTGCTTTACCTCTACATCACATGAGAAGAAGGCTGACACAGCCTGGCCCTGTTTTTTTAAGTATTCAGTTATAACATTATTAATACCACATGCCTTTTTGTTTTTGAGTTTTTTTTATTTGCATTAGTACCTCATTTTGCGTGAATGGTCTGTTTATGTGTTCGTTTGACTGGAAAATCTTTCTTGGATCAAACGGTATCTCACTAGCTGCAGTTTCACTTTCAGGTATTTCACCGAGTTTTTCAAAGTGGTTCATATACTTATCCACTGAAATATTTTCACTGCTGTTACTTGCTTTATTAAGTATATCCCAGTATTCTGCAGGCTTGCTATGTTTTAGGTTGCACAAGTTTTCATGTAACTGTTTATGGTAGCATTTTGATATTTGTTTTATAAAGCATATATACCCACTAGCCAATTCTCTTAACTCTGCATTAGCTTCGTCATTTTTAATTTTCTTTAATCTACCTTTTGCTCTCAAATAATCTGTCCTCTTAGTTTTACACATAAAGACATAATCTGGCATAACTTGCTAAGTCTTTGTAGCAGCACATTTGTACTTCCAGTGTATCATTGCAACTTAACATACATACTGTGTGCCACATTTGAATGTCTTGCATGTAATATTTACATGCAGTCCATTTGCATGTATATAATATATAAAACTTCAACAGCCGTTTTCTTCATTTTCACTTTTTGACCCTTACCATGTTCAATGCTCCATAACTTCGCAAATTTTTGTAGCAGTCATAATTTTTGAAACCATGTAAAGCACCCTACCCAACCTTTACAAGAATGTAAGAAAACAATGTTACAATTTTTCCGACTTATCACTCATTTGGTCAGCCGGGGTCACATATCGACGTATTAGTCCAAAGGACTTCAGGGCCTCTGGCCCATTTTTTTTTATAGTGTATAAAATGTACTTTATCAGAAATGCCTTTATTGTGTAAATGATTAAATGTAAATACTAATAATTAGCTGAGTTATCTTCTAGCGTTGCTGCCGCTGAACCAATACAGTCAATAGTTTGTGTCGCTTACATAGCTGTCAAAAGTGCCATTCTTCTGAGCCTCGTAAGCTTTCAGACGCACCTCTTCATGGGATACGTCTTCCAAACCTAAACATTGGCAGCTTGTTATGTACATCAGGTGCAATGTATCTTAACAAAATATCATGTTATTATACAGACGTTTTCACAATATGATAAAGAAAGGACATTGTTTATAAAAAAAAGTAAAGGTAAGCACAGTATCCAGTCCTTAAGACTGCTCAAAGCACTTTACACTTTACTCCCTGGCAGACCTGTTCAAACAAACACCATCTCGACTTCTTTCGGAAGCATTCAGCCACACTGCAATCAATGCGCAAAGACTATTCGTACACAAATATCCACAACTGTCTATAGCCAGGTACTCATTCATACAGCTGAGTGAACTGGAGCAACGCAGAGTGAACGAACTTGCCCGTGGTTCAAAACGGCAGCACAGGATTTAAATCCATGTAGCTGGGAGAGAGAAGTGTAGCTGGGAGAGAGAAGTGTAGCTGAGAGAGAGAAGTGTATCTGGGAGAGAGAATGTAGCTGGGAGAGAGAAGTGTATCTGTGAGAGCGAGGTGTACCTGGGAGAGAAGTGTAGTTGGGAGAGAGAAGTGTACCTGAGAGAGACAGAGAAAAGTATACATTAGAGACTGAAGTGTACATGGAGGAGGGAAGTGTAGCTGGAAAAGAGAAGTGTACCTGGGAGAAGGAAGTGGTGATGGGAGAGGGAAGTGTACCTGGGAGACAGGGTGTTTCCTTGGTGTAGGAGAAACATGAGAACTGCCACATGTGAGTCTGCTCCCACTGGGCCATCTCCTGTGAGATGATGTTTCTACAACAACAACAATTTCACAACAACTAAAACGACAGCACATGTAAACCCACTCTGCTGCCAATCCCTGGTGGATACCCCAGACACTATTTATATCCGGAGACAACAAAGCTGTTGACAAAATTGGTAATGACAGTTAAGACTGGCTAATACTTATACATGGGAGAAGTAAAGGTAAGTTCTTATATAGCACAGTATCCAGTCCTTACGACTGCTCAATGCACTTTACTCCCTGGCAGACCATACTGCACTGAATGCGCGAAGACTGTTCGTACACAAATATCCACCTCTGTCTACAGTCAGCTACTAATTCATACAGCTGAGTGAACTGGAGCAACACAGCGTGAATGAACTTGCCCAAGGTTTAACACCACAGCACAGGATTCGAACCCGGGTTCTGTCGAATGAGAGTCCAGTGCTCAAACTCAAGCTCTATACCATCGAGTTTCACCGTGTTTCATCGACATACGCTAGATAGTCAGGTCTACATCAGTTCAAAATACTATTGAACTTTATAAAATATCATGCTTGCTATTTTGCATGTACACTTGTTGTTGTACATGATATTCTGTACACACATGCATACTGATTAAAATGCACATAACACAGCAAAATGGATTGTATACCAGGCCCATGTGTGTGCATGCCTGCTGTGTATGTGTAAATATGGTGGCTAGTTATTACAAATATTTATATTATTATTATGCAACTAGCCACTGTTTGTATAACTGCCATGTGAGTCACAGACGACTTGAGGAGAGCATCAGACGTACATGATGTCATCATTTGCGAGGTCCTTGACGTTTGTTGTGGCGCCACCACCAGCACCCCCTGGCCTGCCCCCTCGGTTCGACTGCCCCACACCACTGTGGGGGGTAAGGGCAGAAAATTGATTCTGTTGGCTGAAATCTGAAACATTAATGAACAACCATGATAATAAAACTAGTGTAGTTTACTTCTTAAAACACTTTAAATATAAGACATTTCATTTGAGTGGCTAAAGTTAGTCAGAGAACACAAATCTTGCTTTTGTATTGTTGTTTTAATTAGTATTAATTGTTTTTATTATTATTACCCTTATCTAGTTATTATTGTTACTACTACTACCCGGTACTTACTAATTACTACTTGTCCTACCAGACAAAAAAAGTTGCAGTGATAAATGATATATTCTAGACCAGCAGTGGGCAACCTGTGGAATGTGAGCCATCTGCGGAGTTATTTCATGCGGCCAGCAGACTAACAGAGAGATTGTACACAATGCGGCCTGTGATAGATGGTGCACCTGCCATGGTTGAAAGAACACACTGCATTATCCACTGCAGCATCCCTCAAAAAAGCCTCCGTGGCAAGTAAATGTGAAGACTGTGGCAGTTCCAGCACATTCTTGCTTATAAATGTGCAATATTAAAACCTCCTATACTTCTGCGAAGTGCGCTGACTGAGTAGAGGTGCCATGGTGCGCCGAGTGTACGAGCTGAGACATGGGATTAGCTTGTTCACGGAGCAAAGGGTGCAGATTTACTGCAATTCTATGACACACATACTGATGTGCGATTTTGCATTTTTTCGACATCACAGCGCACCTCAAGCTGCTGGGTGTTCATCTCCAGGGACGAGAATATCTCATTAATAAGATTTTTCAGTGTGTCTCTGCTTTCAAGACCACAATGCTTCTATGGGAGACAGAGCTGCAGAATGTCAACAATGTACATGCCCTCAACACCCTGGGAAAACACCCTGAAAGCGTGCGTAGTGTTCAGAGTGATGAGATGGGAGCTAGCAGAGAGTTTTGGCGATCTCAGCCTCACATTGCAGAGTTGATCTTATTTTCTAATCCGTTCCAGGTGGAAGTAGACAACATGGCATTAGCACACCAAACTGCAATGCGGCTCAGTGACACTCTAAGCAACCTCCAAGGAGTTATGTCGCATGCACTTGCCTGTTTCCTGGTCTAATCAGACACGCCAAGTGCTTATTGATAATCTGTTTGGGACAACATGTGTGGGAGGAACTGTATTCGAAGATGAACTTCATGAAATGAAAAAAAATGAGGATGCAGCTAGCCGATGGGACAGACACTTGATGAAGAAATGAGAAACAAGTCTGCAGCCAGACATGGCGCACTTTGTGGTGCAGCAACAGACCAGGCTTTACACTACTCAAGACCCCTTTGAGACCTCCAACTGCATCCTCCCTGGCTTGCATTGAGGCTTCCCAAAACATCCAACTACACTCCCATTGAAATCTTCTTCTTTCTTTTGTTAATCTACTGTCGTCATTAATGATGACTTTGTGGATGGTGCCGTGGTGTGCAACGCAGAACGTACAGAGCTGGCTAGAAATATTAGTAAAATCATGTGCAAGTGCAAGTTAAAATCAGGGATCACTCTTAATCTTTTAAACGTTGTCTGCTGCAGTGCCGGCAAGGCACTGCTTGAAAGCTTCTAGAGAGGATGCTTTTACTATTTTGGCAGATAGATTGTTCCATGGTACGATTGTGGCTATGAAGGAGTTGGCTTATATTTGGGAATGCTGGACCATTAGTCGGAAGGGATGCCCTCTGCGTCCAACAGCAAAGTGTTCTATGGTACAGTGAGTATGTGCTAGCTGGGGGTATGTGCTAGCTGGGGGTATGTTCTAGCTGGGGGTATGTTCTAGCTGGGGGTATGTTCTAGCTGGGGGTATGTGCTAGCTGGGGGTATGTGCTAGCTGGGGGTATGTGCTAGCTGGGGGTATGTTCTAGCTGGGGGTATGTTCTAGCTGGGGGTATGTGCTAGCTGGGGGTATGTGCTAGCTGGGGGTATGTTCTAGCTGGGGGTATGTTCTAGCTGGGGGTATGTGCTAGCTGGTATGTTGCGTTTGGTAGCTGGATCCCAAACGACAAAAGCGTACCATGATGTTGGTCTGACATATGATTTGAGTGGTCTGGGACAGTTGCTGGTATTGCATTTAAAGAAGGCGAGGGTATTGGCTTTTTTAGTGATGCCTGATGGCATCTACGTGATGGTTCCAGGACAGTTTACTATTGATGAACCCTTTAGTTTAGGCTTTACCTCGAACGGATCTCTTGCCTCAGCTAGGGGGTGCGTACGCACCTATCGTACCCCTAGTTGACTAGTCTGTATAATGCGGCACTTGTGCCTATAATGCATATTAAAAATTTACAAACTTTATTAATAATAAGCATTCTTTTTGTAATGGTGATAATCGTTGGACGGGGGGGTCATTTGTGCGGTGGGCGATATTTTAAGGTAAACGTATAATGACGATTCATACCGTTGTAAGCATTTCGAGGATGTTCAAATCGACAATTATCCCCATACCAACAATTACCCTGCAAGAAATATCTACAAACTCCCATTTCAGTTAAATACAATGAGCTTCTTTTTACAAAATTTGAACTGGCAAACAGTTACATGGCTTCTTTGTGCCATAACGATGCATATTCCAAAAACTGTAAGGTTGCTTTTATTTGTAAACTAAGTCGCTGACAAAAAGCCACAAAACAGATATATTTATGTTGAATATATGTTTTTCCTTGTCCTTGGATTTACAAAGTGTTGCAATTAAATGAAGACTATTTTCCTTCTAGGGTCGGCTGCATTTAGATAGCTTTTACACAGGAAGTACTGCACTGTGTCAAGACATTTTGATTATAATAATAATAATTGCTTTATTCACAGACTCCATGCAACATACAAGTACATTATCATGGTTCTATAGTTGTGTTACAGAATGAAAAATCACCCGTCAACAAAATGTATGTACAGGGAATTGAACCAGTATTTCCATATTCTTGACATGTATTTCACGTCACTATTAGTAATGTTACAAATCAATATGTTTTTTGATAACTGCATATAAACCTATATGTCAGATTTCTAATAACAGCAGCACAGTTAGGTAAATTATTGTTAACAAACATTTCACTAGCACTACAGTATCTGTCATAACCTAACACCATTCGAAATATATTGTTGTAAGAGACATACAATTTCCTGATTGCATAGTTATGAAAATTCCACCATAGATGGGCAGTATACATAGGTGAGCAAAAAGTAGTAAACAATGTCTTCTTTACATCATTTGAACACATATGAAATTTTCTTATGATCATGTTGCCTTGTGCATACAACTGGCGACATTGTCTAGATATATCATTGTCATCTAGCATACTATTTGAAATTATATGACCCAAATATTTTACAGATTCTACCTCACATAGTTTGTCGTTACCAAGCATAAAGCTTGGAAATTTAACATTCTTACAACTCTTGTTTCTAATTATCATGACCATACTCTTTTTGGCATTGTACTTTATGTCATGAGATACTCCATATTGATCACAGACGGAAAGAAGGGTCTGTAATCCCCTGCTGGACGGACAAAAAACTACAAGATCATCAGCATACATAATATTATTTACACAATTATATCCTACATAACATCCTGTATTGCAACTATTAAGTACAGTGGATAAACCATCCACGTAAACACTGAACAAATAGGGGGATAAAATACCTCCTTGTCTAACTCCATTACTTACATAAATACTGTCAGACACATGACTACCCCATCTTACACACATCTGTTGGTTCGCATACCAAAACACTAGAATTCTAACAATGTAACCAGGAACATCTCTGTCTATTAGCTTTTTAAAAAGTACACTATGGTTTACACGATCAAAGGCCTTAGATGCATCAAGAAAACACTTAAACAAACAGCTATTTAAGGCTTGATATTTAGCAATAACCTCCTTTCGTACATAAATGCACATGTCAGTGCCATGCTTCTTTTTAAAACCAAACTGGTTGTCACTGGTTGTTAAAAAGTCATCCATTCTGCTGAGCAAGATTTTTTCAAAAACTTTAGACATAACACTTGCCAGTGCTATTGGCCTATAGTTGTCTTTACTGTTTATCTTGCCGGATTTATCCTTGATTATGGGCACTAATATAACAGAAATCATAGAACTTGGCAGTACGCCATGAACCAACAGACCTGTGAAGCACATTGACAGTAAAGGCAGTATGCGATCACTGCAGTACTTCAGGTGCTCTGCATACACACCATCAAGGCCACAACTCTTGTTACAGTCTATGTTTCTTATAGCATCTTTGACTTCTTCAGGTAACACTCTAATGCTGCTCTCATAACTAACATCAAATGCTAGGGTTTTGGCACTACTGTTATTTACACAATTAAACAAGTCACGAAAGTGTTGAATCCACATATTCACAATAGCTTCTTCACCACTGTTACCATTTATATTAGTTGGCAGGGGGATTTTACTATTGTTAATAGTTTTGATCTCCTTCCAAAATTTATCATTTGTATGGTTAGCCATCCTCTTGGCAAGGGCTTCACGCCTCAACTCATTTTCATGTTTTTTAATAAACCTTATTGCATATTTGCATCTAGCATCAGCTTTCTTTTTTAACTCAAAAACAGGACCTTGTTTAGGTTTACCTATACTGTCCCATAGTTGGAAAGCTTCATTAGCAGCTTTATGGATATCTGCCACATAATCAGTCCACCCAGGCCGACATGTATAGTTTCCTTGTTTGTGAGTAGACAAACAGCCACTAGCATCAGTTAAACACCTGGTTATATTATCATACATGTTATTAAGTGCTTTCTGATGAGACTCATCATTGCAGTTGACATCAGTACATATAATAGCATCAATAGGTAATACAATGTTTTTCAGTTCAGTATCAGTCTGTCTACAATAATTATCAATGGAACCTTTGTTAAGTCTTGACCAGTTAAGACGTGGCTGAGTGTTATTGTTAGTACCGGGTACTACACCTGGCACACTGTCTACATTAATACAATATAATAGCAGGATAACACACATATACGTAGGGGATAGTTGGGCATATCGAACATGACTACACTTTCGAGTAATGTATTTAAACTGTGTCAACAAATGTTGTGTTTACAGTAACACTATTTTGAAATCGAGCGCAGTAGAGCGGCGGTAAGAGCTCCGGACTCTCGACTGAGAGAACGCAGGTTCGAATCTTGTGCAGCAGTGTCGAACGTTGGGCAAGTTAGTTTAATCTACATTGCTTCAGTTTACTCAGCTGTATGAATGAGTACTTGGCTATAGACAGTGGTGGATGTGTGTGCGAATAGTCTTTGCTCATTAACTGCAGCGTGGCTAAATGCTTCCAAGAGAAGTCAAGATGGTGTTCGATTGAACAGATCTGCCAGGGAGTAAACTGTAAAGCTTAATTAAGCAGTCCTGAGGACTGGATACTGCGCTATATAAGAACTTATCTTTTTTTTACTTTTTTTAATAAAAAAATCCTCCCGTAGTTAAACTAGGCAATGATTAATTAAAGTACTAATATAAAACATGTATTAAATTATATTTTTAGATGTATTGTAATTCCACTGCATAACAGCCATTTTGTTTGTTACCATGGAAATGGGGTCTAGCAGAAAACATTCAATACATTTTGTTATAACATATATATATAATATAAATATATATATGTATATATACCGGTATATATAATGATATTTGTAGTAGTTGCAATTGCTTGGGTAGCAGGTGTCAACCTTCACTTCCAGGTTGGTTACCGACTTTGATGACATGTACTTCGTCGGGAAGTGGATCGTCTGCAAACAGATCCGACTGTGAAATGAAATACCTGTATCCCATCTGGTACAAGCTAAACCGATACAACTTTCCAGCGACGTTGGTGATGCTCCATTTGCAAACTTCTCCCTACCTTGGATTCCTACACCGCAAGTAACTTGGAGGGCGTAACCGTGTACAGTACATGCTTTAGGAAGATCTTCACGAGATCATCATTCACATTGCCCACCACAAGTTTCCCATTTTTGTGTGATTTATATCCACAGCAGATTATGATTATCTTAATCAGTAGTTTCAATAATCCCTATGACTGATATCCTCTCAATGCTACGTTGAATAACTAGTATTAGACCTACATAATGCTTGCGTACGAAAAAAAGGATTATAAATTTTTAACTAATCACAGCTAACTAAGTGGGTATTAAGTTGCAAAATTGTGTTATGTATCAACTACCCCCACTTTATCATCATGGATGAGTGTCAGTCTGGGGTGGAGGGTCTTTCCTAAAGTCAATACACATATCTTTGGTTTTTGTTGCATTCAGGCACATATATGATTTATCACACCATTCAACAGTCTTCTAATACAAGACCGTAGCCAACTTCATAGTTAAACAATCAACTGAGTAAAGCTGCGTCATCTGAGAATTTAATAAAAAACCTATCGGGATGGGTGCTCCTACAGTCATTTGTGTACACAATGAACAACAGTGGAGATACTACACCTGCTTGAGGTGAGTCTGTGGACAACCTTCACACTTGACTACTAACCTATTGGGTCTCCCCACCAAAAAATCAAGTACCCATAGGGCCAAGTCAGACTCAAGTTTAAACTCAGAAATCAGTTTTTTTTTAAACAGGGGAGGCTGCACTTAAAGGTAGAACTCATGTCGAGGTAAATAACTCTGGCATGGGTTTAGGCCTTCTCAAGATGACTACAATGTTTATCAGAGTAGTGACTGCATCCTCCGGTCGTCTCCTAGGCCGATATGTAAATTGCATGGTTTTGAAGATTTTTTCAAAACTCTTCATTGCGAGGGATGTCAACACTACTGGGCGAAAATCATTTGGGCTGACTGGGCAAGCTGTTTTGGGGACAGGGACAATAGTTGACACTTTCTACAAGATAGGGATTTTTTGTAAGCCAAGAGGCCTGGAAGACGAAGTGGAAGACACCAGCTCCCATCGGCAGGCCAAGGAAGACCTTGCAGAACTCTTGTCTGCATACTTGGGTTTGATGGGTATTGACCCACGGGATGCTAGGGACTGTGTCAAGTGGAAGAGGGCAATTGGAAGAAAGCTGAACCCAGCAGAGCCTGGAAACATCACCTCTAAACGACGATGACGAGTGGCACAATACTTCAAAACCTGACCAGAAATGCCATCAGGACCAGGACTTTTCCCGACATTTGTTCAATGGGATATTTTCAACACATCTTTTTCTTCAATTTCTAGTTTACCATCTGTTTTGGTTGAACTCATATCGTCAATGATATAAAGAAAATCGTGTGTGTAAAAACGAGAGTAGAAAGAATTCATATCCTCTGCAAATACCTGTCAATTTTTTACCAGCCAAGGATGATAAGCGATTGAAGTTGTCCATTTTGCTGCAAGTCACCAAGTCTTAATGCATTCCTAATAATTTCTGATACACAGGTGTATATTTAATTACTATTGGTTGTTGTGTGTGTTACATTAAAAGGTACAGTTGGTAATACTTTCTGGTGTTTTAATTAAGTATGTCAGTAATGCGCATTTCGAACCTTTCAACAATACTGCTTTTGAGTAATGGGTCCAGATACAACAATTATAAATGCCAGTAAATTACACGACGTTGACATAATTATTCTAGTATCCAAGTTATGTGAAATGAGGTATTCTATTACTCATCTAGGAGCAATGCAGTGTTCCAATGGGTTCATTTATATCGGATACACGACTTGGTGAACTGGAAAATTCACCGGCACCTCAAGTTTACCACTTGTAAATTTATGCAGCTGGGTCAAGTAGGGGTTACGATGTCGTATTCATGATATACACAAGGTGATTGGAACACAGCATAAACCTTGTTTAACTGAATTAACCTGTCAAGGCACTGCCTTATTCTTGCATTCTCAACACAGTTCTACACCAAGTACAATGTGTGTACTTGCCATCGTGGCCTGTATGTGTGTATGTCAATATACTGGCGATATTTTCTGGAGAGTGGAGGGAAAAATAAGATGAGGGCGACCGAGGCGGGAGGATTGCGTGAAGAGAAACCTGAAGGGAAGCAAAGAGGAGAACAGAGATGGGAGGTAGAGAAAATAGTGCAAGCGCAATGAGGAAGAGAAAAAAGATGTTGACGTATCCAAGCCAGCCTCACCCCTGAAGACACGGAACTATGAGGAGAACAACGGATGGAGACAACAGCTTACGCAAACAAGAGTCACATTTATTTGCTTGTACACTTGCCAATCTGAAAATGTATTCCCGAAGGAAATCATACAAAACGAACGTCGTCCAGCTATAGCGAACGGAAGATTTACATAATTATATGAGCAGCAACATTGACGCTAAACAGTGTCTAATCAAGTCCACTATAATATTCAATATCAGTGACGACAACGGATACTTCTTCACTTCAGGAAATGTCCAGGATGCGAAACTAAAATGGAAACAATCATCTCTTTCTCGACAACAATTTACTTCTTCCAATTGGTACATTAGACAGACCTATGATGCAGCAGACAACATTGGGTATTTAAAGCTGACAACAATGGTTAGCAGGTGTCGCAGGTTGCCTAATATGTGCATCTACCACTGCGTAGATGGTTCCTTGTGTAATGACCACTGTATGCAAACTGCCACAGACACGCCACAGCATTTATCTGGAGACTACCGGTAAACGACAGCTACGTACTGCCCCCGTTTTAAATACTTGGGTTCACAGCACATAAAAACCCAGGGAATTATGTTGCTGTGTCCCTCGATTCATTCCTTGGGCTGTTGAACAAACACACATCATGCACTGTACATCTTTCTGTGTGTTGTGTATGGGATGCAACGATCAGTTTGTGTCTTGAATTGTAATGCAGACATGCATACGAAGACGTGCACGCACCGGCAGCACGCACGCACGCACAAAGTTGACATGGATGTGCACAATGTATGTCCGCCACGTAATCATATAAAGATACAAAACACATTGCGTCGAGTTGGTTCGACTAGACTAGTGGCACCATCTAGCTGATGTCCATCAGCGAGGTTTCCGACGCGGTTGTTGTCGCATCCTTCTGTATACTCTCAAACATGGCTGCCAGTTCAGGGTTCGACTTGATCTGCGACAGGAACTCGTTCATCAGAGGGCTTTTGTCTGCAACGACAGAAAGGAGTTTGACATTTTCATGTTCATAATAATAATATATATAAGTTACCTCTTCAGCGCCAATATCCACAGAGAATCTGGGCTCAGTGGCACAACAAAACCAATTGTCTATACAAGCACAACAAAACTGAAAACTTGTAGTCGACATTAATAGCAGTATGTAAGTGAGTAATCTATTTCCAACAACAACCCAAGAATACACATTCCATTATTACAACATGCACCATTTGCAACATGTACTAGTATAAAATATGGTAATTCTTTTTGGTAAACTGAGGCCGATGTTTCTTCAAGTTTTAATATAATTATAGTTCTTAATTGCAGAATAAATATGTTGAAGGCCTACTGTCTATTAAACAGCATATAATAAGCCTGAAACAGGCCTCACAATTTAACTGTTGAGGCCACAAAACATACACAAACCATTCAGTTAGTAAACAAATGTGATAACATATATAAAGAAACAAGAAATATATATTCCTAACAATAGGATCACATAGTATATTTTTTTTAAACCAAGAACGTTTTGTATAATTTCTAAAAGGTCGATTGATAACAGAGCAACTCTGTTACAGCTGAACAAAAGGTATAATGATCTGTCAGCGAAACTGGAACTGTTTATTACGACCGGGTGTGACAGGCCACAGACCTGCGTCAGGGATGTGTAGAAGTGCCGAGACCGCGCGCATTGCAGATCGCTTCAACTCATCTTGTTTCTCAAACTCCTGCTTCACCGAGTTGGCCTTCACCTTTGCCGTGCATGTTGACCGCAGCGGCTCGATGATCCGGTCCTGGTCTGAAAGGGCAACTCACTGTAGTCATTTATCTCTCTTTTTGGTATAGGCTTTGTTTGTAATTATCTCTGTCTAGTCGGTCATTGTTCTAGGCCTAGTTGGTCATTTATCTAGGTCTAGTCAGTCAGTCTTTCTTCTTGGTAGTTTACCTCTGTCTTGTCGGTCATTTACCCGTCTTATTTTTCATTTATTTATGTCTTGTTTGTAATTTATCTTTTTGTTTTTTTATGGTCACTTAAGGACAGCAAAAAAACGTCACCACTTACACTCAAGGACGGTGACAGGACAGAGATAGGACATCACTTACACTCAGGGACAGTACTAGGACAAAGACTGGGCAACATCACTTACACTCAAGGACTGTACTAGGACAGAGATAGGATGACATCACTTACACTCAAGGACAGTACTAGGACAGAGATAGGACATCACTTACACTCAAGGACAGTACTATGACAGAGATGGGACGACATCACTTACATTCAAGGACAGTACTAGGACAGATATAGGACAACATCACTTACACTCAAGGACAGTGCTAAGACATAAATAAATAGGACAGCATCACTTACACTCAAGGACAATGCCAGGATAGAGATAGGACAGCACCACTTATACTCAAAGACAGTGCTAGGACAGAGATAGGACAGCACCACTTACGCTCCAGGACAGTGCCAGGACAGAGATAGGAGAGTCGCACAAGCATCAGGTACGTCAACATCTTGATGTCGTAGTGGTCATTGAGGCCGTTCTCGATGTGTTTGAGAAACTCGTAGATGTCGATACGATCAAGACAGGAGTCGAGCAATGTATACATGCACTCAAACGCTGCCTGCAACAACACATGATACGATGTCACTTCAGGTTCCACAGAGAACTGTCCACAACCCTCAAATGTGACAATTACACAGAAGTATTTATATACACATTCAATTAGCCTTGCTTACTTTTGCATTAAAAATATTCACAATTATGTTTATGTTATGATTATGATTCTATATTTTATTCTAAGAAATATTTTTGTAGAAAGCACAATGAAGTTTGATGTAATGTTACATCATCATAAAAGTATATTCTGTAGTTTCAAAAGTAAAATAACTCCTTTAATTAACACATCACATTTTCTTAAAAGACAAAAACTAAACATACACTCAGATATGTAGTATTTTTAAAAATATAGTTTTAACCACCTGCGTAATATTTTCTATAAACATCTGTTATGTGATACCAATACTTTCCTAAGACCAGTAATTTACACATGATTCTCTGACAATCACACACAATCTTTCTCTGAATATGAATGAAAAGGTAATGATAGCTGTGGCTTGTGTTACCTTCCTGATGTCCAAGCCATCGTCCACTGTGTGCTTAAATGGGCCCATTTCTACTTCACGGATCAGTTCTTTCTGAAGACACAAATCCAATGTTTGAAACATGCTGCATTAATGGAACAAAATGTTGCAAGCACTGACACCACACTTCCATTAGAATTCAATTCAGTAGTAATTTAACTTTTGTATGACTATATCAACATTAATTCCATATCTTATGCAGACACATGTATTCAAGTTAAATAAATGAAGAATATTTAGTGAACTAAATAAATCTGTGCCAAGATTAATGATGAAATCAATCACCACACGAATGACGCAGGGTTTGGAAAAGTGGAATGAATCCACCTCAAGGGCTCCGACGTACAAACTCACATGCATGCAATGCACGCATGCACAAACATACAAACAAAGATACATGCATGCATAAACACACATACACAGACACACACTCAAAGAACTAATAAGCCAAAATCCACTCAGCGAGAGTTTGCCTTATAAAACTCACCCGAACTTTGGTTTCGCTGTAGAGCAAGGGCAGAATCTCGCCCAGAAGGTCACGGATGAGGGAGGGTTTATTGTGGGCCGCCGAGTTGAACGCAACGAGAGCCACGCGGCGAACATTCAGATCCTGGTCATGCAAAGTCTCGAGGAAGTCTCCCATCGTGCTCCGTAGCAACGGGTCTATGGCCTGGGGCTGAGACAGTACAGGATCCATTACAAATGGTCTCACATATTTGCAAAGTCCAACAAACGACCAATTTCTGTTAACGTGTTTCATTCGCTAGGTTGCGCCACTGCAGAATTTTTTTTTGTATACGTGGCGACTATCAAATCATCCAACCTACATAACACTTAATGTATTTTGGAACTTTGTGAACTTATGAGATCACCCATTAGAGCTGTGTGCCACATAACTATACAGTACAGACAGGCGGGTGGGCGGGCAGGCAGACAGACTGACAGTAGTTCTTTACTTTGACCCATATACATATCACTATATTTGTGAGTATATAAAACATAACTATAATAATAGCAAATAGTATATAAATGATTGCGTGGGTCACGGAGACTCCCACTAAGGTTAGAAAGCCGCTCTCATGGGAGTCACCTATTTAATATTAATGACAAATCCTAGGTGTATAAAAATAGTAGCATAGATCGTCAAACCAAATAAGACAGGTAAGGCTTATGACCTGACAGTTTACATGACTATGGTTTGATTGGTTCTTCCTCCACGGAGGTACACATAAATACGTATTCTTATTTGTTATTCATTCATGATAACAAATGTAACAATTTCGTAATGTACATATAAGTAAATACGTCTGCAAACAATGATGTTTAACATACATTGCAAATCTGTGTAAGCGGCGAGTGTAGATTTTACTTTTTATTAAAACAGGTGCATTATTGATAGTATGCAGTCAGCTATATTTGAGATTTCATTTTGCAAATTCGTTTTGTACACTTATCGTGTGTATTTTGTATTGTCCACGTGTGTTGAAATTATGAATGCTGTTGTTTTGATGAAGCGGTAAATTTTGAAGGTACATGTATACAGGAAGTTTGTTATGTATGAATTTATAATACAGTTTTAGTTCTTGTGATTTCAATGTGTTCTATTTTTTATAACTGAAGACTTTTAAACAGTGGTTCAGTGTCAGCACTATATTTGCTTACATTAATAATTCGGACAAGTTTCTTTTGAAGTTTCAAAATTCTGTCGCATTATGCGCCATATAGAATTCTGTCGCAGTATGTTCCATATATTTTAAACAGTAAACTGTTTTAAATCAATATGCAAGGAGATATATTCTGGTGCATCTTTCACACTCAGTATACTCTTAAAAGACCTTCCTCACTATTTATACAAAACATATAATGTAGGAAAGCCATTCGTTCACATGGACATGCACATTCCACTCGGAAATAGTTCTGTCCTTACAAAGACATATTTTATGTCTTTTTACTCAAATTCAATGACTTTACATGGTTTCAAAGCTTCAAGTATTATAAACCAAAGAAGGTAATTACATTCTTCTCACATACAAGTGAAGTTAGACGAACCACCGTAATAATTTCTACTGAATAAAAATCAACAGTTTCACAAGTGCCCAGACCAGTACTGCCACCTACCTGGTCGGAGATGGTGAACTTGATCGCCGTGACGACAGTGCTGCGAATGAGGGCGGATTCGGACGAGAGATACTTCTTGAGCTTGGGCAGCAGTTCCTCGGCGTTGACCAGGGTCAGTTTGCCAAGACACTCGGCCACAACGTTCCTCGTTCCCTCCTCCTGGCACTCGCAGTGGTTCAGCAACACTGACCTGGGTAACACAGGCTTGTCAGACAGGGTAACATAGGCTCAACAGATGAGGTAACATAGATTGGTCAGTATAAAATAGGCTGATCAGACAGGGTAACATAGGTTGGTCAGTATTAAAATAGACTGGTCAGACAGGGTAACATAGGCTTGTGAAAGAGGGTAACACATGCTGGTAAGCAGTGGCGACATTGGCCAGATAGAATTTTTGAGTTTGTAAAGCAATTTTAATATTGTATCACAATTTGAAAGTATAAAAGACCGATATTAACAAACACAGCAACAATTACTGCAAAGAATACAAGTTTTGTATCATTATTGGCTCCAAAAGGTCAGATCAGCCGTTGAGGAAAACTTAATTGCAATTAACTCCACATAAATACAGAGTTTACACTGAACCCACCAGATGGCGCCTACGTAAGGTTTCAAACTTTCAAAGTGTTCCGACTGGCAGCTGATGATCTAAAACAGAAATTTCTTGTTATCACAAAATCTCATCTTGTGTACAAAGTTGGTTTTAGACTTTATATATATATATATTTATAAAGGGTTTCATAGCAAAATATATATCCATTTTGATGGTTTTGAGATAAGCTCACATTTGTATTTCATACATGCCATGTCTTTTTTTGTCAAAACACGATATATCCATGCAGTGAGCACCGTCACTATAGTATGAGTTAGATGACAACAATTAGTCATGGTACAATACAGAGTGTAATGATACATTACGCCTCACTGATGAAATTACAGATCTCAAGCTTTAAAATTATACCTCATTTGTTGAAATATCTTCCATAATCTTTGATTTATTGCTAAAACTGAAGCCGATTGAAAATAACGTTTTGAGAAATGAATTCATTTCGACTCATATTATCTATTGTTTTTAATTCATTGGTTCGTAAATGCACATATTTAATTAGTTTTGGATTATTTGTCAAGGAAAATAAACTAAACATGAGAATTTATTCGACATGACCTAGGCAGGCATTTTGGGCTCGTGTGCTGAACGTTCTTGGGTGACTTAATACCCGCTGGTTCACTGCGGTGGACCACATAGAACTTTGTCAGACCAGAGCTGGTGAACGTGGACGGAGATGCAAGAAATGAGACACGGTACCTCTTTGAGCGAGTGCAGCAGAAGGTACTGTCGCTTCGGCTGTTTCTCTATTTCCTGCAGGACAAACGGCAGGAACCGCGGCAGGTTGCCGACGCTGACGTTTCCTAGAAGTAGCAAACATTCTACCTAGGACAGGGTCTTTTACGCTATGGGGCATTCCCCAATGTGGACCTGCGTCGGTGATATAAACGTGCAGGTGGCTTACTCGGGTGGTATGCAAAAAGTGTTACGAAAGGGTCATATTCCAGTGAAATCACACAGTTCCCGACAGCTGACATATTGTGACAAGCTCCGACGATTGACCAATAAGTGCCTACCTTTTGGCATTGGGCCAGTTACAACAAGTTGGTATCCTTGTTATGCTCAATTTTTATACGGTTCATATATCAGTTTCTCGTATCGTCATTGATTTTGAAGCCGGCTTACACTTTTAGCATCATGAACAACTGTTATGACACCACAGTGTGCACTGTGCGGACATCAAACAGTGATCAAGTGACCCGTTTAGGTGATTGTTGGTTGTATTTAGCAGCTGGTACAATATTGTAAGAAACAATCTGTGTTTACCTAGCGCGTACGAGGCGGCTGACTTGACTTCCTCGTGTGGTGAACTAAACGAATCCATGACAATGTTCTGTATCTCTGCATGCCAACTGAGATCTCTGCAACAAGACAATCAGTTTGCTGTCAACAGCAACAAACCGTGACAGATATCACTTACAACGCACACAGATCAACTCAAGATTCCTTCTGCAAACAGCATATAAATTAGGGACAACACAAGTGTAGAGTTTATATATTTCTTTTACATAACACCATAGAACCCTCAATGAACTGCTTCCTTCATCAACAACTACTCTTCCTGACCACCCTTTCTGACCACCCTCCTGACCACCCTCTCTGACCATCCTCCCTGTCCATCCTCTTTTCCCGCCTGTGTTGTAGAAAGACTATATATACTGTACAAATTACCTACGTCCAATAACAAACCTTACTTGCACAACTATGACGTCTCTGAATGGTGAAGGATGCTCCCTCCCTGTTGTAGCAATACATCCCATTCACTTTGTTGGTGGTCGTTTGTTCTACTCTAGTATGGTAAGAATAGGTCCCGAATTTGACAAAACCGAAGGCAAAGTTAATTTGCCTTGACTTAGAAATGTTTGGGGTACCACTATAAAGCACAGCCGTTTTCCACTGCGTAATGTCTGAGGAACCATGTCCAGTTATCATGGTTTTGTGGGAAATGGCCAGGTGTAAGGTTGTGTAACAGAATGAGAACTAGTATGATAGGTTCAACAATACACAGATCTATAGAGAAAAAGGCTAATGTCGACTTCACAAGGGGGCTAACATGCCAGCCACAGAGCACTCACATATGTCGTCCGATCTCCCCTATTGTCAGCAAGGCCAGCAGTCTGACAGACTCAGATGACTTAGCATTCTGAAACACCAACCAACATACGTCATTCAAGCGACATAAAGCTGGGTGACAATAACTGCTGCTCACACCAACGTACAGGTACACGGTACACGGTACACGCAGGAATAGCACTTAGTAATCATAACCACTGACGATTTTTAAGAAACTGTATTCTTACCCAAAAAATTTGATTACACTGCTATAGTTATCGCAATTTAAATTTTGTTTGTGCATATCTATGTAGTGCAGGTCCCAACTTCAATGCATACAGTCAGATATGGGTCAATCCCATTAAACAAATCAGATTAGTCTGCCTCTGTTCCACCTGTTAATATGTTATCCTATATCTGGTGACAACCAGGAAGCTGTAAAAATGTACAAAGACAATGGCCAAGTGGTAACAGTAATTATACTGAATTACATGTTATGTAATCACCCCACCTCTTGTCATTACAACACAGTTGCTCCCTGTCAGTATCTGACACCAATCAACACAACTGTGGCACATAAATAGTGTCGGACAATGTTAATGCACCGAGTCACTAAAATTAATATCATTAAATATTGAGCAAAGTTAATCACTACCCTGCCCAAATGTAAAAAAGGAACCCGATAACTTTGCTGACTAATATCATTACTAAACCAAGTCAAGTCATTAACCTGGATGTTGAATGGAATGGAGTCATGTCACTAACCTGGATGTTGATGATGAATAGAGTGAAGTCAAGTCACTAACCTGGATGTCGTTAATGAACTGAGCGATGTCGGTGGCGCTGTGGTTTGGTAGGGTGATGGTCAGGGCAGCGATACACTTGGCAATTGACTGGAACGCCTACAACACAATTACACCTTGTGTCAATGACTGATGACAGTGACACATCCTTCAATGAACCGAACTTGAATTGTATGATATAGTACAATAGAGTAGCTCCTGTGACAGCAGCAAGTCTTGGCGTTAACGGGAGTATCCTGGTCCCTTGCACTGATTTTGTATTTAAATTCACATGTTATTATTTACACTTTATACTCACTTCTTTTGTGATTGTATAATTATTTGGGCCAAATAAAAACATCGTTGTGTCAATGACTGATGACAGTAACACGACACCCCGTGTCAATGACTGATGACAGTAACACGACACCCCGTGTCAATGACTGATGATGTTTTTGTTAAGAGCCGGTACCCGGGTAATTTACCCGGCTTTGGCGATCCATGTACCGGCTATCGAGAATGGAAGCTGTTTAGTAGCACCCGTGGTTCGCGATGCATGACACCACTTTCCACCTTTCGAGTGCATTACAAATTGTGCTGTACAGGCGTCTATAAGTTCCACAAAAAGTTCAATGTATTGATGATGATTATGGCATATCGCAACCAAACAGCACGATCAGCGACTGTCATGTTTGCATTAATAAACGGCACAGTTCATGTCCCGAGTTTCTGGCTTATATCGTTCCTCTGAATTGACTTCCCACAATTCTTAGGGTTATTTCTTATAGACAGGTGTCCCTGGTGAACTGCTCAGCAACAATGTTTAATTTGTGAATATATTTCACAAATTAAAACAGCCTAAGATTTAGCTAAGAAGCAGAAATGTTAGAAGTCATGGTATATATAGCCACACATGAGTATTTAATTCTTGCGGGAGTTTTTAGGAATTGCTTACGGATACGCCAATGAAGAGCAGCATGTTTGCTAACGTCGTGTCGAAGTCCCCAAAAGCAAAACTGTCTTTCTTTGGCTTGTATGATGGGTTTCTGATCTTTTTCCAATTCGGTTTATAGCCACACATTAGCACTCCAGTTTGCACCAACCTGTGGTGTTATATTGCCCTTTCCACGCGCGGTGCATGCCTAACCCACAGCGGTACAGACTGACACAAACCGAGTGCTATTTCGGCCTTAAAAGTGGCATAGAATGCAATATTTTATAACATCACATGCCTGAAACGGCTTAACAGTGGAAAGAACACACCGAGTTCAATCTTAACCTATGTATAATCCGCCCCTATCAGATATTTATAAATTAGATTTTTAAACATATTCACACTGCTGGAATTAGCACAGTCAACTTGCTAGATCCATTCAACGTATCATATTTGTATAGTGACATATGTAATTTATGAAGATTTAACTTTACCTAGCGACAAACACAATGTTACAATCTTGTTATGTTGGAAATAACATTGAAGTTAATAATAAATCATGTTTTGCATTAAAGAAATAATAGACTGACAGTGTATGTCAACTCGATGAAAAGGGATGAGAGTTCTGCTGGCAGTTATTTTTACGATGGACATTAATTATGCCCTGACATGTTTCAATTATAAAGCTTATAATGATACCATTGTGAAACACTAAAATATTATGTTAAATATTTATTTTGATTGTTATTAATATTATGAAACCAATATAAAAGCACTTCAGACTTGGAGCTAGATTAATCCTGGCGATTCCTTGATGCATGGATTTCATTTCCACCATGGTGGTAGGAGAATGAATGCCCTTATAGCAATGTTTACAAATAGCAGTGTCAATGACTGATGACAACAACACATGACACCTCGTGTCAATGGCTGATGACAGTAACACATGACACCTCATGTCAAAGACTGATGACAGTGACATGACACACTCTATTGATAGATGAGTTTGTCACTCAAATGGTCTATAACTACTCTTAAGTATTAGCTATGTCAATCAATTACGATCAATTGTATTGAATTATAAATAGTGCGTGTGTGCACGCGCATGCACGTGTTCGTGCATATGCGTGTGTGCACACACGTGTACGAGTATGTTGGTATGCACCAGTTAGGCATTTAGCAGTACTGCATACTTACATAATTATCACAATTCCCGCACAGCAGTGTTACACACGACCAGCTACTTTGGTGCTGCGTGAAAACAATCTGTGCGAGCACCACACGTGTGACACTTTCTCACTCAACTCAATGAGGAAGATGACGCTAGTTCGACCCTGACAGATATTGTACCCACCTGTTTGTGCACTGCGAGTGGAGTGGTTGAGTGGGTCTGTTGACTCTCAGACGGTGGGTAGTAGATCAGATTGGTCAACATCTGCAGAAAGCAACAAACATGGTACCAGGCTTTACACACATTCGACTAAATCAGCGGTTCTAAAGCTTTTTTGGTGGTGACCCAAATTCAGGTCGTTGAACTTGCTTGGCGACCTTTGCCTTTGAGCAGTTAACTTATTAAAATGATACAATAATAATGATGAAGTAAATAGACATAACACAAATAAATGATCACAGAGAACAATTAACAGTTTCAATTACAATTTCTTATTGAACACAGACAAATCGCAAATCAAGGCCTTTAACCTTTTTTTACGCAGAAAGAGGAGACCGTTTAAAATCAAAATCACAGATGGCAGACTGAGTTGGGAAGATCATTTCGACAATGCCATATATTCATGGCACCCCACTCAAAATGGTGTGGCGACCCAATTTTGGGTCGCGACCCAAGGGTTAAGAACCACTGGACTAAATTGTGATTATCATCATCATCGTCAGCAGACCCTCGTAGCGAAGATGATCTTTCCATGGATTGTACAAGTCATTTGTTGTGTTTGTAAATGGCCTATCAGTCCAATCTTTGCTCAGCACAGCTTCCCACAGTGAGAACACTTATAGCCAGAATGTGGTAAGTGTGGTTTTCGTAGATTTTCAATGGCCCTAACCTTCTTAGCCTCATGCTTTTTGGCGTCAGATGCTAGTGCAGTGATTTTGAGTGACACTGTAACGTTTTGAGTGACAGGTCATCAGTTGGCACATGATAGAGCCACGGATTCCCAGATGTTCGGGTCAGTGTCGCATTTTCAAGGTGAATCTGAGGATATCTTTATAGCGTTTATGCTATTCTCCTCGAGACTGTTTCCATGACTCAACACCGAGTAGAAAACATGCTCGGGCAGGCTCACGTCAGACATGTGCACTACATGGGCATACTGTGATCACTTATTAACACAATCACAAGACGATTCCCTTTATGCAGTTATTGACTAGGTTTATGGCTGTGGGGTACTCAAATAGTTTTCTATCGGAGGGCTACTTTATTAGAAATATTGACCTGTACTGTGGTGTTATCTAAACTGTCATGATGATGTGACATTGGTGTTTATCTATTTTATCTTTATGCTAGCTGAATGAAGACACCCACCAGAAGCAGTTCCTTGTATTCGAGGCCGGGAGTCTTGGTGGCAAGTAGAGCCTGGAAGAACTGGAGCATCGCTGCCAGGGCTGCTCCTGCAACAACAACACACCTCGCTACAATGTGCAGTCTTACTGTACAACACATCTCCTACAATGCTTGGTCTCAAGACTACTACTGTGCACGGAAAACACCTCGCTACAATCTTGTCAATGTCAAAACACCACACTTCGTTACAACACACAGACAACACACCTCGCTGCAGCATTAAGTTTTTTTGATTGTACAACACATCTGCTACAACGCTCCATCTCAAGACATCAATACACCTTGCTATAACGTACTCATGATGACACATCTGGCTACAACATACTCATGAGAGTATGCGAATTCGAATCCTGTGCACGAGGTCTAACCTTGGGCAAGTTTGTTTACTCTACATTGGTTCAATTCACTCAGCTGTATGGATAAGTACCTGGCTATAGACAATGGTGGGTATTTGTGTACGAACAACCTTCGCACATTAATTGCAGCATGGCTGAATGCTTCCCAGAGAAGTCAAGATGATGTTCGATTGAACAGGTCTGCCAGGGAGTAAAGTGTAAAGCGCTTTGAGCAGTCTTGAGGACTGGATACTACACTGTAAGAACTTACCTTTGTAGTATGAGTAATAACATCCACATAAACACATTAATGTTCGTTACACCCAGCAGCAGCACCGATGTAGGTGTAATAATATTACAGCAATGTAAAGGTGCACCAGTAATGGAGTACCATGTAAACATGCCCTCATGTGTCAGCAGTACCATCAAACTTGCCCTTTGACCAGCGACTGACCGCAGACCTCCCAGTCTTGCAACGACACACCAAGACTATAGCAGTGTACTCTAGAAATGATGTACGACCCTGACCTTGAGACAGGGGTAACTGACCTTGAAGCAGGGGTGAGCGGATAAGGACGAGGAGTTGTGGGATGATCCCCTCCTGCACCAGCCCCACGGACATTGGGTGCACCGTGCAGATTGAGGTCAGCAGGTTCAAGGTCAACTGAAAACACAATGCGGCTGCAGTAACTGAAGCCACGCAAGTGATATTCAACTACCAGATTTCTTAGTATGAACATATCTCTCCATGGCTACTGTAATACACATAATTGCCTCTGAAGAAACTTTGTATGTGATCTGGATAATCCGATCGCACCCCCCGGTTTTCTTCAGCAGATTTAACCTACGGGTATGTCACATGACCAATGTCATGTGACACATTACATGATCATAGTTATGTGACACAAGCTGGAGAAGGAATGGTGGGAGTTCCTGGCTGACATCGCAGATCAAAATATCCACACCACATAGCAAGTTACTTGATAATTTAATTATGTATACTATTAATAACTGAGAAAGAGGATCATCAATCCATCCAAGGAATGATTACTGGAGTTTTGTGGTGTTGCTGACGGACATGCAAGTGCTGCCACCTACCTGTGACACGTGAAGGTCACTCTCATTGAGTAACATCGGCAGTTCCTTCATGATCTCCGAGAACATGCTTGCAGTCATGCTGGAGCCTGCAAGTGTAGTGTTAGTATTGATAACATCTTGGGTGATTACAAAATCATTTCCACCCTCACCATAGTGCTACATACACACCGGCGGCAGTTTCCTCAAATATTTGTATCTGATGCAAAGATTATGTAAACATTTATGTAAAATGTCCCCAACTGGTGGATGATTGACATAATTACAAAGTACTGTAATAATCACGCATAATGGTGCGAACAATCAATTAACATTTGGTACAGACTTTTAACCAGTAAGACCTAACCAATGGAAATTTCAAATAAAAGGGCTACATTTCTTTCTAAGGGTCATAGATGATTAAAAAACAAAACAAAGGTGTCCCCAAAACACAACGTATGCTCGCTCAAACACAGCGCGTTTCCCCACAAACTCAACAGGTGTCCCTACAAACCCACCATAATTCTTGACAATCTCGTCCAGACAGAGAAGTGTGCTTAAGCGCAGTGCCCGGTGATTCTTTCGCAGAAGTGATGCCAGATAGGGAACACCGTCTCCCTGGGATATATAACAGATGACAACATAGGAACAGGACAGTTTAAAGTTAGCAAGAAATTTATTCACAATGTAACATGTACACAGAAAGTGCATTGAGTCTTGTCTATGGAGCCTTTTAAAATAATTATCCTTGCATGTACGTTGCCCTCAATACATTTTCAATATATAATTCAATCCATATATGTACTGTGATGTACAATCTATATATGTACTGTGACGTGCAATCTACATATGTACTGTGACGTGCAATCTACATATGTACTGTGATGTACAATCTACATATGTACTGTGATGTACAATCTACATATGTACTGTGATGTACAATCTATATATGTACTGTGATGTACAATCTACATATGTACTGTGATGTACAATCTACATATGTACTGTGACATGCAATCTACATATGTACTGTGATGTACAATCTACATATGTACTGTGACGTACAATCTACATATGTACTGTGACGTGCAATCTACATATGTAGTGTGATGTACAATCTACATATGTACTGTGATGTACAATCTATATATGTACTGTGATGTACAATCTACATATGTACTGTGACGTGCAATCTACATATGTACTGTGATGTACAATCTATATATGTACTGTGATGTACAATCTACATATGTACTGTGATGTACAATCTACATATGTACTGTGACATGCAATCTACATATGTACTGTGATGTACAATCTACATATGTACTGTGACGTACAATCTACATATGTACTGTGACGTGCAATCTACATATGTAGTGTGATGTACAATCTACATATGTACTGTGATGTACAATCTATATATGTACTGTGATGTACAATCTACGTATGTACTGTGATGTACAATCTACATATGTACTGTGATGTACAATCTATATATGTAGTGTGATGTACAATCTACATATGTACTGTGATGTACAATCTATATATGTACTGTGATGTACAATCTACATATGTACTGTGATGTACAATCTACATATGTACTGTGATGTACAATCTATATATGTATTGTGACGTACAATCTACATATGTACTGTGACGTGCAATCTACATATGTACTGTGATGTACAATCTATATATGTACTGTGATGTACAATCTACATATGTACTGTGATGTACAATCTACATATGTACAGTGATGTACAATCTATATATGTACTGTGATGTACAATCTACATATGTACTGTGATGTACAATCCATATATGTACTGTGATGTACAATCTACATATGTACTGTGATGTACAATCTACATATGTACTGTGATGTACAATCTATATATGCACTGTGATGTACAATCTATATATGTATTGTGACGTACAATCTACATATGTACTGTGACGTGCAATCTACATATGTACTGTGATGTACAATCTATATATGTACTGTGATGTACAATCTATATATGCACTGTGATGTACAATCTATATATGTACTGTGATGTACAATCTATATATGTACTGTGATGTTAATGGGGTGGGGTGGTCACAGTGGTTTTGGTGACCTTGTGGCGAATTAGCCCCACCTTGCTAAGTAGAATTTGTGTTTTTTGGTGGGGAATACATGTATTCTTGACATCTTATGTTTATACATGTAGTGGTTTTTAGTCCATTACAAGATAGAGACGAATCATGTATATTGTTATTGTCAAGATTGTAGGAATGTTGGATCTGAGAACCCTGAAGGGTGACACTGTACGAGGGTTCAGTGTCGTATCAGGTTTGGATTTTAGAGCTCACATTCCTATTAATGTCATTCCCAAACTGGCTGCACGATAAGCAGTCCAATTTCAATAAATAAACGTCATTCATTTGGCCAATTTCGATTCTCTGCTACATTGGACTTGTGTTGTTCATTGCATAAATATATATATGTACCGTGATGTACAATCTACATATGTACTGTGATGTACAATCTATTTATGTACTGTGATGTACAATCTATATGTGTACTGTGATGTACAATCTACATATGTACTGTGATGTACAATCTATTTATGTACTGTGATGTACAATCTATATGTGTACTGTGATGTACAATCTACATATGTACTGTGATGTACAATCTATTTATGTACTGTGATGTACAATCTATGTGTACTGTGATGTACAATTTATACGTGTACTGTGATGTACAATCTATATGTGTACTGTGATGTACAATCTACATATGTACTGTGATGTACAATCTATATATGTAGTGTGATGTACAATCTATATATGTAGTGTGATGTACAATCCATGTGTACTGTGATGTACAATCTACATATGTACTGTGATGTACAATCTATATATGTAGTGTGATGTACAATCTATATATGTTGTGTGATGTACAATCTACATATGTACTGTGATGTACAATCTATATATGTAGTGTGATGTACAATCTATATATGTAGTGTGATGTACAATCTACATATGTAGTGTGATGTACAATCTATATATGTTGTGTGATGTACAATCTACATATGTACTGTGATGTACAATCTATATATGTAGTGTGATGTACAATCTACATATGTACAATCTATATATGTAGTGTGATGTACAATCTATATATGTAGTGTGATGTACAATCTACATATGTACTGTGATGTACAATCTATATATGTAGTGTGATGTACAATCTACATATGTACTGTGATGTACAATCTATATATGTAGTGTGATGTACAATCTATATATGTAGTGTGATGTACAATCTACATATGTACTGTGATGTACAATCTATATATGTAGTGTGATGTACAATCTATATATGTAGTGTGATGTACAATCTACATATGTACTGTGATGTACAATATATATATATGTAGTGTGATGTACAATCTATATATGTACAATCTATATATGTAGTGTGATGTACAATCTATATATGTAGTGTGATGTACAATCTACATATGTACTGTGATGTACAATCTATATATGTAGTGTGATGTACAATCTACATATGTACTGTGATGTACAATCTATATATGTAGTGTGATGTACAATCTATATATGTAGTGTGATGTACAATCTACATATGTACTGTGATGTACAATCTATATATGTAGTGTGATGTACGATCTATATATGTAGTGTGATGTACAATCTACATATGTACAATCTATATATGTAGTGTGATGTACAATCTATATATGTAGTGTGATGTACAATCTACATATGTACTGTGATGTACAATCTATATATGTAGTGTGATGTACAATCTATATATGTAGTGTGATGTACAATCTACATATGTACTGTGATGTACAATCTATATATGTAGTGTGATGTACAATCTATATATGTAGTGTGATGTACAATCTACATATGTACTGTGATGTACAATCTATATATGTAGTGTGATGTACAATCTACATATGTACAATCTATATATGTAGTGTGATGTACAATCTATATATGTAGTGTGATGTACAATCTACATATGTACTGTGATGTACAATCTATATATGTAGTGTGATGTACAATCTATATATGTAGTGTGATGTACAATCTACATATGTACTGTGATGTACAATCTATATATGTAGTGTGATGTACAATCTATATATGTAGTGTGATGTACAATCTACATATGTACAATCTATATATGTAGTGTGATGTACAATCTATATATGTAGTGTGATGTACAATCTACATATGTACTGTGATGTACAATCTATATATGTAGTGTGATGTACAATCTATATATGTAGTGTGATGTACAATCTACATATGTAGTGTGATGTACAATCTATATATGTAGTGTGATGTACAATCTATATATGTAGTGTGATGTACAATCTATATATGTAGTGTGATGTACATACCCTGCTTCATAGTTCATATCATCTTGTTAATATGTTTTCCAAACAACATATAGGGTAAGACTAAGATCAGTGCAAATATCACAAAGTGGCAAGTTGTAAGTTGTAAACAGGTTAGGATATATAAATATATATATATATAAAAAGGTAGATGTGAAAATTATGAAGGTGTGGGAGATCATCTCAGAATGTCAATGTCCGTTATCAGATGAAATAACTTTCGTTGGGGGAATGGGGTCAGAGGTAGTTTCGTCTGACATCAGACATTGATATTTTATGCTTCGGACCGAGATGAAAGTAATTTCGTCTGATATCGGACATCGATGTTCTGAGATGATCCCTAATAAGAAACGTCAAAGATACACTATCATGTCAGACACTTGTTGATACTCACCAAGATTGGTCTCAAGTCAATTTTTAGTGGTGATCTGAAACACAAATAATTTCAATTAGTTGCTAAAACACACAAGGAAACAAAGCAACAAATAGCTACAATATAAAGTTGCCTTTATCTTTGATCTTTACGAGATTACAGTAAAAAAAATTCTGCAAACCATTACTACCAAATGGTCAACACATATTATTTGTTGGGATTACTAACTGGCAAGCATCTGAAAATGTTGATTTATTAATGTCACTACTTAGTTCTCAGTAAAACAGAAGAGGGTGTGTCATAGTTGATTGGATTAGTGGTATTTAATATTACAATAATACAAAAATTGTGATAGTGTGCAAAAAAATGTGAGTACTGAAAAATGACCGACTCTTAAAAGCACATATTTTGTTGTCGTTTTCATCCAGCGGCTACCCTTGAATTAATATTTATTATAATTAGCTTTCTTTATCTCCATTTGTCAGTTACTGGGACACTTTCTTTGGAGAAACCAAAATTATCTGACCCATCTAGAATATCCATGATATCTAAGGAACATTCCTTGTAATAAGAAATGAATCTGAAATAAACTTATCTTATAATATTTACAAACCTGGCAATTAGTGTTAGTGCCTTTACAGTTGTCCTTCTTGTTATTTCGTTCTTCAGTCGTTCCAGGAATATAGGCAGACAGGTTTGGAGCTCGAAGCCCAGACTGTCACCAAGGTAGTAGATCACCTGGCCCCTGGAAAAAGGTGTGACAGTCAATTGTCACAGGCCTAATGCAGTACAGAATAATACTTTATAATCATAATAACCACCAACATGGTCAAATGACAAGAGAGAGCAGGGCACATTGACACTGATGAAGGAACAAAGCTGTATTGACCATAACCAAGGATTTAGAGACAGACCTGTATGATCTACTCATTATGAAAATATGAATTCCACAGAATCCACAACAATCATACACACATTTTCACATGTGCCCAAATCCAAGCAGAACCAATATTTAAATTACACAATCATACAACAGTCACTTAAATGTCAAGAACTGCAATAAGAAGTCAATATGAAAATTATTTGATGTCTTCTGATAGCCCAATCATGTACCAGGACCTACATCCTGCCTCTCATTACACAGCCTGATTATTTCCCTTCATTCCTTTATTCCTTTTAGGCAGATGATTCTAATATCCTCATAGGAAGAGACCGCACACTAGTCACATAACAAAAGACCACACTCTGTCCATTTTAACATGGCACTCTGGCCACTGTAACAACAACTATGGCCACTGTAACAAGACAACTGGCCAATGTAACAAGACACTCTGGCCGCTGTAATAAGACACTCAGTCCACTGTAACAAGACCCTCCGTCCACTGCAACAAGACACTCTGGTCACTGCAACAAGACACTCTGGTCACTCCAACAAGACACTATGTCCATTGTAACAAGGCACTCTGTCCACTGCAGCAAGACACTCCGGTCACTGCAACAAGACATTCTGTCCACTGTAACAAGACACTCTGTCCACTGTAACAAGACACTCTGGCCACTGTAACAAGACACTCTGGCCACTGTAACAAGACACTCTGGTCACTGTAAGATGGTACTCTGTCCACTGTAACAAGACACTCTGTCACTGTAACAAGACATTCTGGTCATTGTAACACAACACACTATCACTGTAACAAGACACTCTTTCAATGTAACAAGACATTCTGTCACTGTAACAAGACACTGGTCACTGTAACAAGACACTATGTCACTGTAACAAGACAATAAGTCCATTGTAACAAGACACTGGTCACTGTAACAAGACACTCTGGTCACTGTAACAGCACTCTGTTCACTGTAACAAGACACTCTGGTAATCTGTCCACTGATACGGCTACCCTACTTGACCCACTCACATGCATGATATGGCGCGTTCCTTCACTTCCTGATCAATGTCAGCAGCTCGAAGTCGCTTCAGTGTGCACTCGTACAGTTCACTGACGTATGGGCGGAAGTCAAAGCTGGTCTCGACATCTGAAGCCAAATAACAAGTGACACTTACCACTACAAGCAGGATAGCGGCTATGGCAAAAACTGGCCACTCTCGGTGAAATTTCTTCAATTTGCAATAAATCAGCCCTGGTCTGTTTCAATAATTACTAAGGATGTTTTACTGCTGTTCATTTACTGGGCATGGGTAGGAATAAACATTGTTGTTTTAATTTTTAAAGGTTTCATTTCTTCAAAACATACACTTTGCGGCAATTTGCAAATGACATTATATTACATCACTTCTGAAGGTCACCTACCCCATGGCCGGATGACCTTGACCAGTTGTTGGGTGACCAGAAGGGCTTCTGAAGTGATCTTGTAGAACGGGTCACCGACCGCGGCCACGACAGGCTGCAAACATACAGCAACGGTCAGTTTGTGCATGTTGGTGTGTGCGTGTGTGCATGGAGTATGTAAGTGTGTGTGTGTGTGTGTGTGTGTGTGTGTGTGTGTGTGTGTGTGTGTGTGTGTGTGTGTGTGTGTGTGTGTGTGTACTTACGTATGTGTGTGTGTGAAAATACACTTGATAGGATGTTAATTTTAGTGAAGATAATTGACCTGCCACAGCAAAGTAGGCATTAAGCTGTGAAATTCAATGTTGTATCTTTTTGGATTCAACAGACGGCAGCTTTAACACAATACCTCATTTGTTGAAATATCTTCAGTATTTTTGTATTGCTAAAATTGAAACAAACTTTTAAAAGCAATGTTTTGAGAAACAAGGTAATTTTGATTCATACTGTCTATTGCTTTATATAGGTTCATAACTGCACGTACCGGTATCTTATTAGTTTTGGTTGATTTGTCACAAAAAACAAACTGGACACTGAAAGATGCATAGTTGCCAAAGTGAAAAGATTCATGGAACATGACCTCCACTGCTATGTTTTGCTGGTGCCCAGAATAGACCCATGTGACTTGTCAGCTGGTTCGCTGTGGCAGACCACATAGAATGAGATACGTTATGTTCCCTCTCTGTTCGACGAACTAAGTTCCTTCCGGCCAGTGAGACACCAACAGACATTTGAGGTAGAGTACTCACCCCATGAGGTTACTGTTGTGAGGGTGGACGACAAGAGCACTGTGACTATTCAGGAGACAACTAGTGCAAAGTACTAATGAAACAAATCAGGTAAAGTACTCAAGAAACAACTGGGCTAAAGTACTTAGGTGACACCTGAGATAAAGTACTCAGGTGAAAACTGGCGTAAAGTACTAAGGAAACAAATCGAGTGAAGTACTCAGAGACAACTTGGCAATGTCCTGAGTACATAACTTGAGTAAAGTACTCAGGAGATAACTGGGATAAAGTACGTAAGAGACAACTGGTGTAAAGTATGCAGGAGACAATTGGGATAAAGTATTCAGGTGACAACTGGGGTAAAGTAATAAGGAAACAAATCGGCTAAATTACTCAAGGAACAACTAGGCTAAAGTACTCAGGTGATAACTGAGATAAAGTACTCAGGTGACAATTGGTGATATGTACTAAGGAAACAAATCAGGTGAAGTACTCAGAGACAACTTGACAAAGTTCTGAGTACATAACTTGGGTAAAGTACTCAGGAGACAACTGGTGTAAAGTACGTAAGAGACAACTGGGATAAAGTACTCAGGTGAAAACTGGTGTAAATTACTCAGGAGACAACTGGGATAAAGTATTCAGATGACAACTGGGGTAAAGTAGTAAGGAAACAAATCGGCTAAAGTACTCAAGGAAAAATTGGACTAAAGATCTCAGGTGGCAACTTGGGTAAAGTACTCAGGAGACAACTGTGGTAAAGTACTCAGGTAAAAACTGGGATAAAGTACTCAGGAGACAACTGGGGTAAAGTACTAAGGAGACAACTGGTGCAAAGTACTCAAGAGACAACTGGTCTAAAGTATACAGGAGACAACTGAAGTAAAGTACACAGATGACAACAATTTTTTTGCCATTTTAGGATTTCATCATTTTCCAATAGATTAACATGTTATGCATTTCCAATAACTTTCATTTTTCAAGAATTGGATTACAAATACCTATAATCAGATGATATATGCCTCCCCATACTGCTTAACATATGATGTTCTTATTTTGACCGTTTTCTCAAAATGATATTTTGACTATTTGTGACACAGGCACAAATTATTTTGGAAAAAGTACACAAGAATTGAAATTTTCACCAGTTACTCTGTGGAATGTTCCAGGTGCAATGAGCTATTTTGAATGTCATAGCTTTATTTTAATGGTTTGTAAACAAGGGTCAACCAAATAGGGAATTTTAAAAAATCTTCGGGTCAACCAACTAGGGAATTTTTTTTTATCTTCACCTGAATGGCACAATTCACTGTGGTTATAAAACACTTGAAGTCACATCCAAAAACCATCTTATTGCACAAAATAACATTCCAAGAAGCAACTTATTGCAATAATATGATGGTATTTGCTATCACTTACTCTGAATAATTTTTTCTCTATGGGCATACATCCATAGGCACATAAATCGCTGCTGACATGGCAACAATTATGCAAATTAGCCAATTGTTCCCACATTTATCAACCTGCACCCAACTACTATAATCCTCAATTTTTTTATGAAGATATGATGAGTTTTAACCAAGATATGGCATGTAGTTACTTTACGACCAGCGGCTACCCATAAAGTACTCAGGAGATAACTAAAATAAAGTACTGAGGAGACAACTGGGGCAATGTACCCAGGACTCAGCAGGGTTAAAGTACTTACCCCGACAAGGACACTGATGTGAGGATGGAAGACCAGGGCACTGTGGCTACTCAGTAGACAACTGAGAAACGACAGAGTGTCAATCTTCATGTTTGAACTAGAGTTTTTGTCTCTGTAAAACACAAAAGAACAACCGAGTTACTATGCTAAACAAGACTGTAAGAAATACCAATGTCCTGAGTACGACTTTGGGATTTACATATTTCAATTTATAGTGTTTTACTGTTTCACCCATTAAGAATGCTTCCTTCTGGAAGAATATGAAATGATCTTTCAAAGATGTGTAACCAGATTTCAGAAAGTGTCCAGCATTGCATCCTTTCAAGTGTCTAGTTCCTTACTGTCTCCATAACCCAAAATTTCACAACTGTACGGCTTTCTCAATAAAGCATAAACCTCTCTATTCGTGTTTTGAATACTGACAAACTGGAACACGTAGTATTGCATTAGAACTATACTCAGTTGGCATTTCCCTTGATTTGTGATTTAGTAATGTGTAAGACTGCCTTGTGAACGTGTAAGACTGTCCTGTGCAAGTGTAAGACTGATTTGTGAAGGTGTAAGACTTGTGATTTAGTTGTGAATGTGTAAGACCGCCTTGTGAAGGTGTAAGACTGTCCTGTGCAAGTGTAAGACTGACATGTGCAAGTGTAAGACTGCCTTGTGAAGGTGTAAGACTTGTGATTTAGTAATGTGTAAGACCGCCTTGTGAAGGTGTAAGACTGTCCTGTGCAAGTGTAAGACGGACTTGTGAAGGTGTAAGCCTGCCTTGTGGAGGTGTAAGACGGCCATGTGGAGGTGAGACTGACCCGAGAGAGAACTGGATGCCTGGTATGACGGCTGAGATGTGGTTCGTGAGAGCGCCAGGCAGGACCTGTACGAGCTCGTTGAGCAGACAGAAGCATCCCTGGCGTGTCTTGATGCTCTTCTCTCGCAGCTGCTTGTGGATTGTCTTCACCAGGGCCGCGATCTGAGACTGTAGCATCGCGACCGGGCTGCAACACGTGGCAACACTAGTACCAGTGGCTTAGCCAGAGATCCGTCAGCTCGTCTTCATTTTCAAGACTAGCAGATGACTGGCCAAGACGGGTAATTACAACTGATAAGACGGGTGGAATTTAGATGGGGCCAGCTGGCCACTAGATAAATTGATAGTTCCATGTCTAAGGGTCCACATTAATGATTATCAACTGGTTGTGAAACAAATCAAATGGTTTAGTTTTAATTAAATAAATGGCACAAATTACACTGGTTTGTCATTAACAAAATTAAACTGCTCAGTAATGGCTGTGATTGATGTAAATGGCATTCACAAAAGCCGTTCACACGCTAAAAGGCACTTTTGATTAATTCAAGACTGGCAAAAAATACTTTTGGCTAAGGGCCTGGCTAATACCAATGGTCAATACATCTAACTGTAATCAAGCTAGCCTAACTATTTTTCCTTTCAAACTTCCAGGGGTTCAGCCACAATGCTACGAATGAAAGTAACTATTTTTAATAACAGTGGTTTAAGATTTTGTACCAGTTATGGGTTTGTACCAAACATTTAATGACCGTATGCAACATTATGCATTTTTTAAATTATATTTCGCAGTATCCAGTCCTTAGGACTCCTCGGAACACTTTACTCCCTGCTACACCTGTTCAATCAAACACTATCTTGACTTCTCTGGGAAGCATTCTGCCATGCTGCAATTAACGCACAAAGAAAATTTGTACACAAATATCTATCACTGTCTGCAGCCAGGTATTCATTAATACAGATGAGTGAACTGGAGCAACGTAGAGTGAATGAACATGGCCAAGGTTTGAAACAGCAGCACAGAATTCAAACCCAGGTTCTCTCAGTTGAGAGTCTAATGCTCTAGTCACTGCACTCCATGATGGGCTAAACCAATTGAGGAAACAGCTTTAACTAGTCGTAAGTTAACTTACTTGTCTGTGAGCAGTTTTTAAAGATGAAAAAAACATCCACTGAATGAAAAAGTAGAAGTAAATATAAATACAAGAGGAGTAAATTTGTAAAACCTTTCGACTGTCAACAGTTTCTGGATACATTTTAAAAGGCACGTAGCAGAAACCTTCTTCTTGTCAGACAATGGACAGAACATCTACTTTGTTTCATGAACTGTCATCTTATTGGATGTGAATAATTAACACGGAAGCTAAACCTTGTATGATGACAACACAGTGTCAGGGTGTGTCCTTACAACATCTACCAAACATTCAGGAGATGTCAGTGTTAACCCTACCCCTCCTCCTGGTCCATGGCATCAGGGTCCGTCGCTGACATGGTTGGCTTTGTCTGGCGCAGCAGGGTGATGTACGCGTGGAATATGTCGGCCTTGACATTCTCCTCTCGCTCTGAGTCAAACACACACGACAACGGGAATAACTTCAAACTTTGTTCCACTATTTCAATCAATGTTTCTGCATTACATACACATATATTATAAAAGTGCCACACCCATCATGGAATTATGAAAATCCACGTTCAAAGTTGAAGGAATATTTCTTTTAATTAAATGTTTTAGAATTTTTTTTTATATCTTTTTATGTAAAGTAGATGGAAGTTTTCAAAAATACGTTTCGCTTCCCAGAATATTACAAGAAGTAGAATCAGCTGCCAACAAGTCAGACAAGGATAGAGTTAATGTCTACTAGGTGGTGCCACTACCTTTGAACCGAGCAATGAGAGCTGGGCTGATGACAGAGTAGAACTCAGTGAGCATTTCGTGTCGGGACGCCATGATTGCATCCAGGGTCTTTGCCGAAGCTCGTCGAACTTTCCAACTCATGTCGTCGTCATCGCTGTATTCGTCATCACTCTCCCTACGAGCACAACCAGTGTCAGTTCTAGGTCAGGTCAACAGGGGTCAGTTCCAGGTCAGGTCAACAGATGTGTTCTAGGTCAGCTCAACAGGGGTCAGTTCCAGGTCAGGTCAACAGGTGTGTTCTACGTCGGGGTCAACAGGGGTCAGTTCTAGTTCGGATCAACAGGTGCCAGTACTAGGTCAGGGCAATGCAGGTCAGTTCTAGGTGAGGTCAACATGGATCAGTTCTAGGTCAGGGCAATGCGGGTCAGTTTTAGGTCAGAGCAATGCGAGTCAGTTCAAGAAAATTGAATATACCTTAGTTCTGTACAAAAATCAACACCTTGTGTTTTTTTCACCAATTAATCAGGCCCATCTATTAATCACATAGAAAGATAGGTCCATCTACTCATTCACAAAACACCCCACCCCCCACAAATAACCCCATCCTCCTTACAAAACAGCCCATCCTCTTCACAAAACACCCCACCCTCTTCACACAACACCCCCCTCCTCACCCTTCTTCGTCTTCATCCTCCATTTCCATTGCCTCCTCATCGTCCTCATCATAGTTGTAGTTGGGGTCGTAGGTCAAGTACTCGAGGCAAATGTCAATTATCTGAAAGGTGCAATATTAAAAATATATTGGTAATAGTAAATGTAAAAAATAGCAATCACATGTGTCGAAACATAACAAAATGAGTCGGATGTCAGCAAACTTGATTTCGAGAAAACACTGTTTTTACATTGCACGGTGATTTTTGACGATTTTGACATTTCATCTCCAAATGATATATCTATCGAATGGCAATGGTTTTTCTCACTTATATTAATATTTAGTACCTATTAGCACCTTTTAAAAAAGAGTATGTAACATTTCATGATTGAATTCCATAAAACAAAAGCGATAAATCGCACATAGTCCCAGTGCATTTTTTGGGATATCCCTCAACGAAGGCAGACATATCTGGTACTACGAGAAAGCCCAGCATGTCTATTTTCCATACACGGCAAGGGAATTCCCCATTTATGTCAACTTTAGCCAATAGCAGCGTCTGACACAGAAGCCTGTCTGTAAACAAAAGTCGACTGCTGCTGGCCTCGTGACTAACACAGGTCCTCTCATTGACTTACTCGGCGAGCACATTCGCAGTGCATCCTTTCTTGGCCTCGCTAACTATAAACAACATACGGTGGCGATGGGTTTGTCGCTAGGAAACATTCCAAATTACTTGGATACTGTTGCGATCATCTCAGTAAACAGTTTGCAAAATATATCTTTGACAATGAGCGTGACCTGGAAGTGTATTTCGAATGCATCAAACAGAGGAATAGAAGCAAAACGGCTGTATTTGGAATGACAATGCAGGTGTAGCGGTGTTTGATCACTTGCTGGTGCCTTTGACGTCGGAGCAAAATTGTAGACGGATGATTAAGTTGATAAAGCCATGAAGCTTAGGTGTTATAAGTATACCGCAATTATATAAGATGCCATTACGTTCACCTGTGTCGATGTCATGTTACGTTGTTGCTCGGTTGTTATACGGCATTAGTGTGTCCAGCGATTTTTTTAATGTTACAAAAGGATTTATTTTTATTATAGTGATATACAGCTTTTTGGTTATATTATTAACTTTTTATTGCGCAGGGCAGCCAAAACTGCCCACCCACTCATATGCACAGGCCATCCAAATTGGTGATCTAGATTCTACAAAGGTCAAGAATATGTGTGCTTTCGCCATCCTGTGAAAGCAGTTTGCGTTTGTGAATGAAGAGAGTTTATTTGGAAGGAAGTTGAGTTGTGTTCGTAAAAATTAACTCTGACTTCGTGCGGCATTTGGCAGATTTGATTGAGATCGTTTTCCGTTAATTTCAAGTCAGAAATCGACATATACAGCATTAGTAGTGTTGGCAACAATCACAGAGTTCTATTATCGACCAACTATGATGTCAGTGAAACATTAGACACAGTGATATCCAGCAGATGACCTGCCGTCGGCGTCTTTATTTCGCAGTTTATATGCAGCCATCTTGTTGATCGTAGCACTGTTCACAACTTGTTTAATGTGTTTATTTTTGCCACCTTGTTCACATTGATAACGCTAAGGAACACATATTTGTGAAAGAGGTTGCCGTCTTTCAATATTTATGGTGTTTTTATATTGGACCAGAATATTTCATTCAGTAATATTATGATAGGTAGACGGTAGCCATTTTATAAATTATTATCTTTAAGTTTTCACGCACGTTGATGTCGTTTACAAAATAATGCGTAATATGAAAACCATCAGAATTGCATAAATGTTTTACTCTGGCAAAACTAACATGCCTGGCTACATTTGTTTCACTGGAGCACTTATCGTAGGTTCTACACATTTTCTGGTATAGCATGATGAAATTGACATTTCATTTTGTAATTGTAATTGTAGAACTTCGCTTTAAAATCTGAAATTTCATGTATTTTCATGCACTGGTTGTCGAGATATCCAAATTTTAATGCAAGCAACACATAATACAATTAACAATTGTCCGCCATCTTCAAATTGTCTGCCCACAGCAGGGTGTAAAATAAGAAGGCTGTCTACCCTTATAAAATGTTCGGAAAATACCATTAGACATCACTGTGCAAAATTTCTGAGAAATCTGCTAAAGTATATGGGGTATTTAAACAAACTATAGGTTTTACGTCCAACCCCTTGTGTCGTAGATTAAGTTTGGCACTTGAGGTTCAAGCCATCTAAGAGGAAAACATTAACATGTCCGCATACACAAACTCGATTATAGTAAGATGGTGTTGTCCGACTGGGACATCTGTTCAGACAGATATTATGCCAGTAAACTAACCTTAGGATACGATAAAATAGATCTGTATTCAATAAGTGTTTACTGACCGTGCCGATGTGGGGGGTAATCTCCTTTGGACATCGCCGGACAAATGACTCAAACGCCTGTATACAGTACTCCCGCAGTTCGTCATCATCCATCTTGCAGAAGTACACCACCAGGGGGATTATCCTCTCAAGATGCTCCCCGATACGATGGCCGGCTTGGCGACTACAATGACATTACGACAACATGCATGTGAACTGGTTCACCAGACTTGTGTTTTCAAATAAATTTTCTTTTATGTTTATAACAGTATTATATATATTTGTCTTCAGTTATGTTTCAGTGGCTTTCAGTCGTCTTTGTCTATTGTTAGTGGCAATGGTTGTTCTATGCAAGGTAAATTGACTGAATTGTCAAACACGAAATTAAATAATCAATATTCTTTGTACAACGTAAGGTTTATAATCTCTAAAATATGCCTGCACTTCCAGTATGCCAAACACCCATATCGTGAGGAAAACAATTGTTTCTACATTCCTGCTGCTTTGTGGGATACCTGATCGTGCCGACACACTGTATGTATGTGCGAGTCGTTGACGTAGACGAGTTCTTCGAGAGTTCCGCCAACAGGAAGTCGATGAGCTCCACAAACAAGCTGTTGTTACAACTCATCACCAGATGACCTGCAAGGTGACTATTTGTCAACAAATGCTTGGTCATCTATAACGCCTTTCGTCCACTTAAAAGGAAGTAGTTTTTCATGTATTAGTTAATATAATGTTCTATAAGATTATACTTACTTTGTTGAAGGTATACTGCCCGCCAAATTGTGTTTAGTAAGCCTGTAACAATGGTCGCAATTTGACGGCGTGACCATGGAAGCATGCTCAAATAGTAAACAAAACATCCAATTTCAAAACAAGTGTTATTGGCAATAGGGCCGACTCGGGCTGAATTAACTGCTAAACCCTTTGATGTTCAATGATGCTCATTTTCCCACGGTCAACACTGCAGACTTCCAGTTAGAAATTACTACTCCCGGTAATTCCGTTTAGATAGATGAACAGACTACGTCCATTTAAAGCAAAGCCTTCAATTTACACACTGTCCCTCAATATTTGTTTTTTTCAGTACGAGTCAGACATGTTTAAGTAAATAACACTTCCCCCGCCTCTTGGAAGATTCCAGTCACGTTGCTATTACATACGCTGTTCATTCTTGTAATTCTATCGTTGGCGTGCCATCACGGTCTATTGTTTGGTGCTCAATGATACAGCTGAGGATAGTGGAAATGGCTTTAGTATTGAAGTTTGAACTGCAGCAAGTGGATTAGAAACCCATTTCTCCTAATGGTGTGACATTTTATTACAGTGTAGAAGTGTACGGTGGTTATACAGGAATAATTCAACTTAACAACAGAATAAATATCGTACCATCAAAGTGTTTGCTAATAAGAAGGTGTAGGTATCCACACAAATAACTTAGATGTGTCATTCTATCAAAACACTTTAAAACAACAAGTTTTACAACATGGAAATAAGAACTTTTTAATTAGCTAGCCTCTGCGCTTGCCACAAGAAACCTACCAATGGCAATGATAGATCGCTTCCTCACGGCCAGTCGTGGGCTTGACAGCTGAGGGAGCAGCGCTTGTTGAATGGAACAGTGGAAGCTGATGAGGAGACCTGAAAGATATAAACTAAAATGAAACTGTGCATTCCTCATTTAAAAAAATACTTACAATACTAGGCTAAACATGTTGAAGGTATTCTTTGCCTCATTTGTGAGCTTTCCACATGCAAGACAACTTACTCAACACATTTCCTGCTAATAATTATTACCCTTGGTGGATTTTGGGGAACCGAACAGACTTTCTCGATTTATATAAATTTCTACTACCAAAGGGTATAAAATTCAAATCAGACATGGGACATTGAGACACACCTCCAAATCTGCTGAGGAGATCACCCAGAATATCCAGTGCCTCCAGTTGAACCGAAACATCTTCTTGCTGCAAAGAGAACACAACAAAGTCAGTACATTACAGATTCATCAGAAGAATGGTTTCGAATAATTACTTGTTTTCATGTTACACTATAAAATTTACAATTTTTGTTCAATTATGCCTCTTTTCATCAGACCAACAACCATTAGGCGACTCAACAGTATCAAACAATAGACTGATGTGGGTCTAATATCATATACAGTCGAACTGGAGAACAAGAGGTATTATAAAAAAAGCAATATGGGTAAGTAAAACCAAAGATGACACGAAACAAAATGAGGGACGGTACTGAGTCACTCTCAGATGTTTGCGATGAGTCACCCAGGCTACTACCACTTGTGGCAGCACTAGCACAGAATGATTACCATGTCACTATCTAGCAGCAGTCAGTATAAATATGGCCGAAACATGTCAGTATGAAATACAAAGAGAAACGGCAAGAGATGAAAGCAGAAAGAGAAGTGAAACGAGTGTCGCTGCCGGGACAAGATCCAACATACCTTGGCTATGGCACTTGTCAGCCGTCCTGTTATCTTCTTACAAATGCTTGCCGCAAGAGCTGTGGACGACGGAGGGAGTTCCCCAATGACAGTCTTCAAACCTACAACACAGAACTGGATCTACTAAAAGGCTACAGTCGACAGTCTACAGACTCTACACATGCTGTGCTCACAGTGTCGAGTAACACATCAACCCTGGTGTAGGTCTAGAAGTATTGATAATACAATGACTTACTGATGCTGGAGATGTCACACGACCTTACTCACCAATACTGGAGATGTCACATGACCATATTTACAGATGCTGGAGATGTCACATGACTTGACTTACTGATGTTAGAGCACATAACCAGACTTGATGCTGGAAATGTCACGTGACTAGACTTACCATACTGGAGTTGCCACGACTTGACTTACTCATCGATTCTGTCACAGGACCCGACTTACTCCCTGATATTAGAGATATCACATGACCAGATTTATTCACTGTTGCCAGAGATATCACATCTACACTTACCATACTGGAGTTGCCACATGACTCGGCTTACTCATCAATTCTGCCACATGACCTGACTTACTCACTGATGCTGGAGATATCACACGACCTGACCTACTCACCGATGCTAGAGATGTCACACAACCTGACCTACTCACTGATGCTGGAGATATCACACGACCTGACCTACTCACCGATGCTAGAGATGTCACACGACCTGACCTACTCACCGATGCTAGAGATGTCACACGACCTGACCTACTCACTGATGCTGGAGATATCACACGACCTGACCTACTCACCGATGCTAGAGATGTCACGCAGCTGTTCCTTCTCAGACAACATGTTCCCACAGAGCGTATCGACAATCGTCTCCACTTGGAACTCCTTCACCTTGTTCACCAGCGGACCCAGACTGCAACCACAATTCTCAGCATCATGCTCACAATGGCATGCAATTATAATGACATGGTTATTTCTTATCATTTACAACCATACGTGTGATTAGTTGTAAATGTTTGCAAGAGTAGTTATGATTAATTGCAACTGTAATTATAATTAACTGCAACATTAACTGTAATTACTTGCAACTGTAAGCGCAGTAAAGTACAATGGTGAATGCACTGAACTGCATTGTAGTTGAAATCTATCACTACTGTAATTGTCACTAAGTGCAACAATTGTAATTAGTTACAACCACTTTACAATTGTAATCACACAAAACTAAAATCAATTACAACAGTAATTGAACCAGCTCAGTTGGCATCGAAAAACGCTGTGAACAGCCAGTCTGTATGTCTGACGTGTCTACTTAGTTTATAAAAATTATCTAGTTATTGATTATCTTCTTGTTCTATGCGTTGCATCTGGTACCGGCATTCACTGGCAACCATGGTCTTCACAACCGCTCGGTTGTGTGTGTGTTGTAGAAGTTCGGTTATGCTTCCTTGTTATAACAAATCTTAATAAACTTATATTTTTGCAATGTTGTTGTTCATTACCATATACGTACCACTTAACCGCTAGATTCTGTACTTCTCCGTTCTTGTCTTCTAGAAGTTTCAGCAACATCTTCACAACCTGAAGGTCAACATCATGTCCATATGTAAGGTAGCTCATATAAAGTCAATCTCCTTCTGTAGATCGCGGTTTACAAATTACCACATCAATCTTATGTTTCTATTTACTCATGTTTTTGTGTTGTCCACAATTTCATGATTATGGTGTATCCAGAATATAAATTAATATTTCAGATACAACAAATTATATATATACACATTTAAAGTGGAGACTTTTCCCCAGTGATTTTGTCCTTCAATTCTTGACAATACCTTGCGTTCACTGTCGTCGTCCAGTTTGATCGAATCCTTCTGCAGTTCAGCCATCAGGTCATTTGTGGCCATGAAGCGGAAGTCTTTATCACTGGATGTCATCTAGAATAAGTATCAATTGGGATTCCATCAATATTTGACACAGAACATTGTGATCTCAGAGGGATAATTAGCAGTATTTCTGAATTGCTCACATGTATTCATGTGTTAAGAAACTGTTAGTTTCAAAATGTGTAGTTTGCAATAGCAGCAGTACAAATGATTGATTGTAATGGCAATAGCGATGTAGGCCTGGGGTTAATTACATTGCAACATTATATATTACTTAGTTTCCTCTCTGTTACATGTGTTATGCTGAAGTGAATGTATATATATATATATATATATATATATGTATATATTACTGTTAGTAATTACTAGTATGATTACATTCTGAAGTTATTATTATTTATAATATTAATAATATTATAACTAATGTTAATTTTTTTACAATTCCACAATATTCTCTTTTGATTTTCTGTGAGTATCGTACAGCTGCACATGTATGTTGTGCCATGTGTATTACACAAGAATAAATGGCATGCCTTTGGGTCCTGATTTCAAATATTCAACCTATTTTAATACGTTGAACAAAACAAATGTAATAGTAATAGAGAGCAATGTTGTAATAGACCTATTAATTGTCAATTACATTTCAATCATATTATCAATATTCATTAGGATTTGAAGCCAATTTTCCCAGCCAACTATCCTTTTCACACAAGCATTTATATTGGGCAGGGTTCATACATATTTTGACATTTCAAATTCCATGACTTTTCATGACCTCACAATGTAAATTTACATGACTTTTTTACACACAAAACTTCCCATTTATCATGAATGTGGATTACTAGAATGGGGTTTCAAAACAGGTATCGCTATAAAATAAAATAATAAAATAATTAGACGATTTCTATTTAGCATGCAATGGCAAGGTTGTTTTATTTAAACATGCAATAATTAGTGAAACATCTCAGACTCTGTCACTCTGCTTATACTGTCTGCAAAATGTTGTGTTTATGTCTGCAACAATATGTCTTAATCGGAGCCACTGACCCCTATTTTTTGTCATAACATTAAAAGGTGATATGGCTACTAATTGATTCTGCCAGCAGCTGTTACCGCTGCAATCATCAGGTGGCAGCACCATCTTTCAACAACGGTACAAGCGCTATGATTGGATCAACTTGTGCACGAAAAATCAAATATATAGACCAATGGAATTCATCGGTAAATACAACTCACAGACTGTTTCGACTTCGCAATGTTCACGTAAAATATTCCCCCAAATTGTTTTTCCAGTATTACATTTTTCATGACTTTCTATGACCTCTACAACAATTCCACGACTTTCCAGGCCTGGAATCCAAATTATCAAATTCCATGCCTGAAATCCAAATTATCAAAGTCCATGACTTTCCAGGTTTTCAAGGACCCGTATGAACCCTGGGGGGCCATTACTACCACTATTCCCTATTACTTTTACCCCACACCTGTAGCAAAGATGATGTTAATGTGGCTTGTTAAAGGAAATAAAAATAAGGCATTAGCTAAAATCCTTTTTCCATGTGTACACAAAGTTTAACATTGTATTTCACATTTGACAACATTAAACAAATACAGAAAAATACATTTGTAGCAAAAATTCGATTTTAAGCCCGTCTGTGAAGCGATTCCCACGGAAAATACAAATTTAATGAGCTAGGCAATCACGTGGTATCGTGACGTCACTTATGACACATACTCGCATCAGGTCGACCCTTTCCATGCATTCAGAGCATGTTTACAAGGATAGCTTTTGGGTCAAAACGAGTCAGAATGAGTTATTGTGCAATATTCCGACGTAATACAAACACTAGTCACCATAGAGGAACAAATATTTATTTTACGGTTCCACATGAATCGAATTTTATTCAAAACAACGAATGCGAATGTCGACTAGGACTAGGTTTCGCCGAGCTTGGGCTCGTTTTCAGAATAATTATATCGAATGCAACCAACGGGAGATAATCTACACCAATAAACATACATAGCAAACATATATTGTATCCAGCTACATAAAGTAACGTGTATAATCTCATAATATCACTAGAATATCGATATATGAAGGAGTTGTACAATTTGTCATAACAACTTAAATCAGTCAGAGAGTTTCCGTTGGTCCTGCTAGCTCAGTGGGTTGGCGCGTTGCTTACTTGTCGTCTATTTTACAATTGGGCGACGCCGGTTCAATCCTGATTTTCTTTACACTTTTTTTTAAATGTTTTCACGAAGTAATATAAACAAAATCATTTTATACTATAATGCAGTTTGTAAATTTTATTTTTTTAGTAATTATTTATTCACCCCAAAAATTAAAATATGGTCATTATATATAACGATGTTTCTAAATTGTATTTATCCAGACAGATCTCAATCTGTTTTCACATATATAATTACAATATATTTACAATTAATAAATTATATATCCATTACATGATATTTGTTTGGATAAATAAAATTTAGAAACATTGTTCACGATCAAACAATCACAATGCAGTACATCATTATAAATATTTCTTTCAATAGTTAAAGCTCCCTCCACAGCACTGGCACTGCCCAGTGGCAATGCCATGCACTTAATGCAAAAATCCACAAAAACAGACATGCTATTTTAGTAGAGGACCATTTAATACCAAGTCTTAGGACGTCCTGAGAAGAAGTTCCTGTTTGTTTGACGTTCTGGCCAGGGCATCCCACCGAAACGAAAATCGGTTTGCGGTGTAACTGTCAGTCAGTTTTGAGTGTTGCACTTTACAATTTATATCGAGTTCAATATCAGTTCATCAGTCTACGTAAGTGATGTATTCCGCAATGCTGTTTGTAAGGGTGTATGCATTGGTTTTATTTTAAATGTGTATTTACTTCATAAGAGTCCAATACCAATGTCCAAAAAAAAATAATAATAATGGCCGACACCGGCTGCGACATTCAACTACTCACTTTTTCCAGCAAATTTGCAATGTGATATGAAACGCTAGCCATTTTGAAGAACTATTGAATCTTCTGCAATTCAACGTCTATCGATATATTCTTATGCGCAAATAAAACGCCGAATTATTCAACTTTTCACGTGTGTACGTCCGAAAACTTGTTCATAACTTCGCCCATGCGCAAGGTGCGATAATAAACCACGCGCCATCTAACGGACTTTCTGAGAACAACAACAACTTGACTATAATCTTTTCATTGGCGAATTCTACTATAAAACTTAATAAATAAATAAATAAAGCATAATTCATCATCTGTGATGTTCAAATTATAACGTTATTTATATTACTTCTTAATATCATCGTGATAATTATTATAAAGCCTTCGTCTTGTTACGCTTTTGTAAGCTAGTTACGATCTACAGGCAACCCCGTTTTATGGAATACTTGCGTACGTAATAGTTGAAGTCTGCCCCCTCTCTCTCCCCCTTTTCCTTTTTCTTCTCCCTCCCTCTCCTTCCCCTCCGCCTCCTACATGATAGGTGCTTGGTATGTTAGTTATACAGAAACACTTTTACAAATGACTCTCTTAATTGTTTCTCTAATTATTTTTATTAATTAAAATCTGAACGCGTGAGCCCTTAATCAGCTCCAAGTAAAGTAGCACAAACTAACAGGCCATCACCCAGACAGCCGTCCACCACCCCTCCTTTGAACATGTAAATGTCTTTTTATGACTAATACAAAAAAACTACAATTAGAAAAGAAAAAGAAAACAAATTATAAAAAAAGTGTTTATGTGGGACATTGTTCCCTGTTAGTGTAGTGGTGTTACTGACTCAGAATCGTAGCTAGTTTGCTGTAAATAACAAGGCAGATGTAAGTTTGTACCAGAGCTTTGTATTAAGCCTAACATTAAACCATACAATACAATATATACATGAAGTGCCTTAGCCTATATAATTCTAATAAATAAATTACAGCAAAGGTGAGGGGAACCAACCACACACAGGTGGTGGAACTAAAAAAAGTGTTGTTTACTTTGAGCTAGGCTCCGCGTAAAATCATTCTTTTTGCTGTTTCTGAGGTCGTTAAAAGGATATCACTAGACAGAGTGTTTTTCTAAGTAGCACACCAGTAACCTACACCCACGGACTGGTAACATTTATCCGCCGATGCGATGCAATTGTAAATTTTGAGTAACAATTCTCATTCCCGCCAACTGTCTGCCGGGTGGTGTTTCTTCCGGTTGCTTCCGGGTAGGTGCCACTGACTGTAGATTTCTTCCGCTTATACTTTTTTCACATACAATCCTGCCTCCATACACGTACTTATCTAGTATACATGGCACGCATATTTAACCACACCTAAGTGAGTATATGTATATATATAATATATATATATAGCCCTGACTTTTGAAATTTGTAAAAAAAAGTGGTACCATATTGACTGCCAGAACATCTCCAAACAAGTTTATGAATTTCTTGTTAAAGATTTAAGGAAACGGTGTTCACTGGTTCTGTGATAAATGCAATGGCGCAGCAGCTCAAATCTATTTTTTTTAATGGTTTGCGCTGTAAAGGTAAAGCAGCAGGTAACCGACATAAAATCAGTCAGTCGACTCGGAAAGAAAAACGAAGGAAATGTTCGGCCAGTAAAGGTAATATTAAGCAGTGAAAGCGACAAGATGGCTGTCATGAACAGAGGTCAATCACTGAGGCGATCTCAACAGAAGGATGATATCGAGGTCCTGAAAGAAATACATATTGCCCTGGACATCACCCAACGGCAAAGAGAGGAGAGAAGAGAGCTGAAAAAGGTAGGGAGGAGAAGATAATCTGATGATATGGAATGGCAAAGTGGTTAGAAAGAAGCCTTTTCGTAGGCAGGAAGAATCTTCAGACAAGACAAGGACATAAAGAAAACACCAAAAATTTGGTGAATTAAGAAAATGCAAAACAAAAAACACTGAAAGTACAATAAGCACATGTAACTGGAGAGGACAGGGAGCCCAACAAATACGAGCTATGCACAGCTCCACACGGTCTGCACCATCAGCACCGATTGGAGGAAAAATGTTATATACACAAACGATGATTCACTAATGAACAAGCTGCCTGAATTAAAAGCACAAGTGGCTCAGTCGCAACCAATGATATTAGGAATAACGGAGGTAAAACCAAAACAGTGTAGATTCAATGTTGAGCCATTTGAACTTCACCTTGAAAGATATGACATTTTTTTTAACTTAGAGAAGAATGGAAGGGGGTATGCCTGTATGTGCACAATTCACTTAAACCCATAGAATGTAACATAAATGGTGTAACATATTTTGAGTGTGTTTGGGTGGATGTAAAACTAGCAGGAAATTAAAAAAAAAGATAAACTACTTGTTGGATGTATACACCGCAGCCCCAACAGCAGTGACACAAACAACGAGCAGATATGCGAACTTATACGCAAGACAGACGACACATATTAATGAGGGGAAACTTAAATTACCCGACTATAAACTGGGTGAATGATGCAATTAGTAATGAGAGAGCGTGCAGAACAGAGAAACAGTTCTTACAAAAATTAAGCACGAGAGATGCATTCCTTATACAACACATTATGGAACCGACACGGTACAGATTAAACCAAGTCCCACATCTATTGACTTTATTGTTTATAATGAAGATGACATGGTAAACCATTACAATGTCAAGGATCCTCTCAGAAAGAGTGACGACGTTTTTTTTATCACATTTACATACCAATATACAACTATGAATAATTACGAGAAATATTGCGACTGGGGAACCAAATTTGAGAAACTAGATCCAGAGGAAAGTTGGGAAATGCTTATAAGTAGGCTAGGACAAGCAGAGCAGAGTTATTTACAAAAACGTAAGCAGTACGTAGAAATTGAAAATGTTAAATCATCAACACTGGTGTCCCTCAAGTACGCGCCCTTTCATGTGAAGCGCGGACAATTGCATTCTTCTGCGAACTGCTGAGTGTTTCTCCACCTTGTTAAGAAGGGCATGATGTTGCACGATAATTTCCTTGATTTTCGGTACTTTCGTCGGAGTGAAGACAGCATTCCTTATGTCCTCATTTGCCTGATTTTTCGGACACGATTCTTCATCAGTTTCTCCTTGTCTGTCGCTACTATCTTCACCAGTATGGTTGGTTTTCAGTCGCTGGACAGTTTTCTGTGTTTTCAGCTTCTTTCCACCAGCTTGTTTCTTTGCTCGAGTTCATCAAGTTTCACCTTTGCATAGACAAAATAGTGTTAGTGCGATTGCTCTATATGTATAATCAACGTTTGTCAAAATTGACATAATATTAATAATAATGTTGTTAATCATGTCGTGCAATATTACATGGTCCTGTCAATCTAAAAACAATACATAATGTAAAGCATTTTAACATTTATCAAAGTCGCACGTCGAATTTCGATTTATGTTACAATTTACGTTACGTATTCTTTACAAGCCCATTGAGCGGCACGTGTTCACATTTCATTCGATTTAATATCGTCCTTCGAAGACTAAATCAGTTCCGTCCTCAACATTTTAAGTAGTTCATATAGCTTAGGCCGGGGATATATTCTAACATGATTTATAACCATTATGCAGTTGACGTACAACTGCTTACTAAATAGTTTACACCGCGGATATTCTAAAGTGATTTATAACCATGCTACACGAACTGATACCCTATTATCGCTCCACTTTTTCACACTTTTATTTCGACGATTTTCGTCTCTAGATCTAACCTAACCAATACTAAAACTTATCATAACGAACACATGTGTGCTATAATATAAGATTCAGTGGAACTTTGCCGTGGCCTTTGCCCTGCTTTGGCCTTAGTAATAGTACGGGAACTGAAGCTTGTAGTGGTAATTTGGTAGGCTTACTTACTTATATATGGGTGATTATTTGAATGTGAGCACATTTGGCTGGCGACGTATACCGTAAAACGAAGTATGTGTTTTCAATCGATGCATGCGTTAATGAATTAGTGTAACATATTACGATTATCACACACATCTCTGCAATACACTTTTCAGTTTGCTACTGCAAAACAACACCTGCTTTTGAATGGTTCATGCCAATATTACTCCGTTACCATTCGTGATTTTTTTAAGCAGTAAATATTTCAGCTATACGTGTTTCAATACCACTAATATACCTAAGCAATGGTAATCTATGAGAAATAAATGTGTAACTTTTGTACAATACGGTTAGGAGCGCATCATGTCATTATGTGTCACATATACTATTTTAAAATAAATTACGTATTTTCTTTTGATAGAAAAAAATGAAGGTACATATTAAACAAATGTAATGTGGTGAAAATAATGTTCCAGAACTAAGCGTTTAATACACACATATAATATTCCTTCAATATTAGATCTTTCAGTACAAAATATCTCTAAACTGTTCGGTGATGGAGTTGAAAAACGGTGACGGAGGTGAGCGTGTAGTTGCGAAGTTGAAAGTTCATATTCAGATTGCAGTGCGTGAAATTAGCAAGAGCAATACACACACACACACACACACACACACACACACACACACACACACACACACACACACACACACACACACACACACACACACACACACACACACACACACACACACACATACATATATATGCGTGTGTGTGTGTGTGTGTGTGTGTGTGTGTGTGTGTGTGTGTGTGTGTGTGTGTGTGTGTGTGTGTGTGTGTGTGTGTGTGTGTGTGTGTGTATGTGTGTGTGTGTGTGTGTGTGTGTGTGTGTGTGTGTGTGTGTGTGTGTGTGTGTGTGTGTGTGTGTGTGTGTGTGTGTGTGTGTGTGTGTGTGTGTGTGTGTGTGTGTGTGTGTGTGTGTGTGTGTGGTAGTAGTAGTAGTAGTAGTAGTAGTAGTAGACCTACGGTATGTATGTGTGTATGGGTACACGCGCGTACTTGTGCAGGTGCGAGCCTGCGCGCGCATGAGTGTGGGTGTGTGCATTATTTATAATATTTAAAACACACATATAAAGAAGTGGTTTTAAACACTCAACAACAACAAATACAACAGTACAACTGTGAACAACGAATGTTATTCTACGGCAATGCGATGTGACATCATTTCACCATTTGACTGGACTGTTTTTGTCTTATAGCTCGAATACATCTTTAACTAGTGCTTACGACGACGGCAACACCTGGAAGACATCGCGACGTTTGGTGATGCGCTGTGGTTCTTTGATACAGATCATATTTCGCAGGTCATACCACACCGTGTCTTCTCGGCTAACAGGCCACATTACAAGTTTGCTGTCCCCAATTGATCTCATCGCGTACACTTCGATTTGACCGTCATCGTCGGCTATGATAGGCACATTTCTTGTTGTCAATCGTGCAACGTATGCTGTCGGCCAACGCCTCAACATTCCGAAGATTTGGCCCTATCACCTTCAGATGACAGAGATCTAGCTATCATCAACTGCGCATCGTCGTGCACCCTGCACCAACACAATTGCTTATCCAGCAGTGACTGTTGTATATTCCAAAATGGACGCAGTTTAGCGAAGGTGGTGTATGAAATGATATAATATTTATTATGTTCATGGTGCTAAATACTATAATATGTATAATGTTCATGGTGCTGTCGGTTAATAGTCTCCTCTGCTTGTCAACTTTCTTGCGCGCGATTGTGTCCATCATCCCTGTCGTCATTCGGCTGTTGTCGTCGCCATGACCTTTTGAGTTCAGCCTCCAATGCGTGGTAGAGTTGTACAGTTCGCTTCAGGACGTGTGGACGTTGAAGTACATGTTTCGTTTTCCTCCTTGGCGTCATCTGATCCACATTGCCAGTGTCTTGCCTCTCATTTCTGGGAGTGTTTTTTGTTTATTCACATAGAGACAATATAGTTAACGTCACAGCACCGATTTACTGCACTCGCATCTAATGTTACAGATCACACTACATTGTGCGAAGATGACTAATGATCACATACCATTATTACATTGATATTTTAATTTGTCTATATTTAATTTTAATCTTTAATGAATCATTTCTTATTTTTGCTGAAATTGCTCACTCAAAATAACATAAATAAACCTCAAGGAAAAAACTGGAAATGGAACTGTGGCAAGATATTTTAATTGTGTAGTATTAAGCTATATTTAATTAATTATTTAATATTTTCCCCCCAAAATATTCGAAAACCACACTAAAACCTCACAGAAAAAATTACAATTGTTTTCATGTTCACCACAATAAATAGGTAATTTTAAGCACTGTTGCAAAGATTTTACACGAAATTTTGGGTTAGTTAAATGAGCCGGTGTACTATGTTTTAATGCAACGGAAATGCTGAACTCGCAACATTGTACAGGTCGATAGCGGTAATTCCTGTTTTAGCGCAAGGGATTCTGGAAGTTGAAGGGGTTTGTTTTAGGAGAGGGTTCATAAAAAGGGGATCTCGAGAAGGAGTCTGTGCATTAGCCAAATTTATATCACTAGAACTTGTTGAAAGATGGAATCGCTAACGAAAATGTTCTTTTCTCTAGATTACTATTGAGCGACTAATTTGGGGGAAAGAGTCATTTTTCGGTGAGAGGGGGCGTCTGTGAGGTTTTGTATTTTGACAGGGGGTTCGGTTTTGGACGGGTTGTGGGGTTAGTCCGTTTTCAGTAATTCATATTGAAGTGTTTACGATGACTTGCAACACGCAAAGATGACAATTACGGTTTCCCTTTCCTTCGTTTGGTGCTCTACGTTGATCCTGTCTGAGCTTTTGTAGGGCCTGACCGAAAACAAACAAACACGTAGACTTAAACATTAAATGATCTTCTTGTGAAATCAACATTACATTGTATTAGTTATAGATCGTAAGTTTGTGTTACCTAGACACAAAACAATACAAGGCGGCACATTTAGATGAGTGTTATGTAGCGTACGTGTTTTGCCATAGTTCAACCGCTTCATACACATGTTTTACGTCATCGATCGGCTACAGAATATCAATGGTGCCTTTTTCTATCTCGTTTGACATTGACTAAATGTACCTGTGTCGTCAGTTTTCATTTAAACGTTGCGTTTCATTGTAACATAATGACAATAATTATTATAATATAAATAAGAATATGTATTGGTTCTAGTTTGGAATTGATTTTGAACTCTTAAAAAGCGGCCGAAATATTAAATAAAATCGTCATGTGTGCAGTAATAATGTTATGATAAAGAAACGTTGACCAGGGATCATGTCAAGCGTCGATGTCCTATATTAGACGAAATTTCGTTTGGGGAGGGGTGGTCAGAGGCAGTTTTTCATCTGGTGTCAGCATCGATATTTAAAGCTTCGGGCCGCTATTGATTATGACGATGATGATGGTTTATTACATAATCTATGACATAATACATGCGATATTTAATGCGCATTTGATACATACATTGTTATAGTTTATATAATGAGGGTATTAAGCCACAAGTGGCTGATGTTCCTTCTCAATACATGTAATACAATTCCATGGGGCACGTAGAATAATTTAACAAAAAGAAAACAGAGAAATCAGCAACACAAATCACAGCAATACCATTGTCACGAATACACGCATTAGAATGCAACAATGAATGTTAATTATGTAAGTCACTAACATTATTTACTGACAAAAATATATTGAGTTGACATTTAAACGTTGCAAGTGAATAGGTACAATCCAATGTTGTCATTATATAGTTCCGTAGCTTAACACCTCGATGTCTAATGGTTTTATATAATACGTTGGTTTTAAAAATCGGTACATGCAGAAGCTCCGAGTGGCGTTCGTTATTTCTAATGAACATCCTTGTCATAACCGAATTACGGTGGTTGGGTTCGGTGGCTGGGAGAGAACATAGCAAAATGTAATTTTTTATTTCGATTTTTTATCTCGAGATCTCAACATTTTATTTCGAGATCTCGACTTTTTATTTTTTAACTCGAGATCTCGACTTTTTATCCCAAGATCTCGACTTTTTATTTCGAGATCTCGACTTTTTATTTTTACGGGAAAGGATATCGCAACATTAATTTTTTTTATTTGAAATCCGATTTAATATTTTTTTATCTCGAGATCTCGAGTTACGAAAGCGAGGCGGGTGAGAAGGACGTCGTTTGATTGGTAGTCAGAGGGTATGGAACACATGCTGGTTCTAACATATCCATTTAATTATATTTATTTATATAATCGTTGTGTGCGTGTATGTATGTGCGTGCGTGTGCTTGTATCTTAGTTTGTGTGTGCGTGCATGTACGTGAGCGTGTGTATGTATGTATGTATGTATGTATGTATGTATGTATGTATGTATGTATGTATGTATGTATGTATGTATGTATGTATGTATGTATGTATGTGTGTGTGTGTGTGAGTGTGTGTGTGTGTGTGTGTGCGTGTGTGTGCACGCTCACGTACACTCACGCACACACAAACACACACTAAGGTACAAGCACACGCACGCACACGCACGCACACACACGCGCACATGCACAACGTACACAACGATTATGTAAATAAATATAATGAAATGGATATGTTAGGACCAGCATGCGTTCCATACCGTTTGACTACCAATCAAACGTCGTCCTTCTCACCCGCCTCGCTTTCGTAACTCGAACTATCTAAATAAAAAGTCGAGATAAAAAAATATTAAATCGGATTTCAAATTAAAAAAAATTATGTTGCGATATCCTTTCCCGTAAAAATAAGAAGTCGAGATCTCAAGATAAAAAAATCTGTGTGCGCTATGTACGGAGCTCACATAATTAGACGAACTGCGTATTTTTGTAATTTGAGTGAGGAACTAAGATGTGTATCACTGGCTCCTCCCCACACTTCGATGCAATAAGTTAGATACGGATACAAAGACGTATAGTATAAAGTCACGAGGGATGATCTACTAACTATTTTTTGGCAGTTCTTGATTCATAACAGTCTCCAGGTCACTAAGTTTGTTACCATTAACAAAAACATTTGTATCATCTGTAAATATGATAGGGAAAATGATATTTGATACGTTAACAATGTCATTAATATAAATTAAGAATAACAAAGGCCCTATTATTGACCCCTGTGGAACACTACAGCGCATAGGCTGGAAGTTCGATTTCATTCCGTCAAATAAAACATACTGCCTTCTATTGGACAAATAACTTTAAAGCCAGGCAAATGCATTTCCTCTATTACCATAATGTTCTAGTTTACTAAGTGATATTGTATGATCAACTGTGTCAAAAGCTTTAATGAAGTCCAGAAAGACTCCCAGAACATAATTACCATTGTTTATAGCTATTTTATTTTGCAGAATGCTTCTTCCTAAATCCAAATTGATAATCATATAAAATGTTATGTTTGTTTATACAAGCCAGTAATCTGTTGTACATTAATCTCCGTAGAATTGTTTAGGATACTGACAAAATTGATATTGGACGGTAATTGTTTACGATCGTCTTGTCATCTCCTTTGTATTTCGGGTTATTTTTTTGCAATTTTCATGTCATCTGGAAAAATACATTTAACCAGCTATAAGTTAGCAACGTGTGTAAGGAACATTAGGAAGTATAGTATGTTAATTTATCAATATGTGGAGTTATTAAGTCCCATCATGGACTCGATATTTTGAGATTGTGAAAAATAGTTTCTACTTCATTCGCTTTAGTTCAATAGGTGAAATAAATATTGTATGCAGGTGAACTAACAACGCTAAATAAATAAATCTTTATTAACAACCCAATCACTAGAAACAGCGCACCCTTGTCTTGTGTTTCCGAGAACTAACGACGACAAACATATCGCCTGCACCAGAATGTTCTATAAATAGCAGCAGACGCCAAGCGTCGGCCGACAAAAAAATTCTGCCGTGGAATAGCACAATTTATACAGTGCCCCTTTAACATGTTTTGTAAAAATACAAAAGCCGATGAAAGCGAAAACCTCTCTCGCTGTTGATAATGTAAATATAATTTAGTTTTTACTTACGACAGTTACGCCGTAGGCTTAGCCTTAGCTCTGGGTTTAACATTTTTTACTATTTATTATCTATATGATATAAAATGATATGGTTTTGGTCTATTATTTTCTACTAAATATGATAATAATCTAACATAAGTATGTCACCATTATTCCTATTGGGTGTTTTCTGCTTGTCTTGCTCTGTTGCTGTAAGGGATATCGATTTTGCTTTATGCAAACCATTGAGATATAATCATTTTAATGTGCTTTTTCATAATCACACTAAAATTCATCATTCTATTTCAATGTTGCATAGTCTGCCATGTCTTCATGTTTGTTATAATAGAAAGTTACTGCCAATCCCCCGCTCTACGCCAACATTGAAATTAGCAATAATTTTATTACTAGCAGGAGATGTAAGTCTCAATCCTGGGCCATCTGTTAGACGAAACATTCGGGTGGCCACTACAAACGTTCGATCTGTACGAGATAAGACAACCTCACTTTGTGATTTATTAATTTCAAAGAAAATAAACATTCTAGCTGTAACTGAGACCTGGCTCAGACCACATGATACACATGCATGCATTGCTGACGTTTCCCCTTCTGGTTACACCTTTCACCATCGACCACGTTTAGTCGGCCGTGGAGGTGGTGTTGGCTTTTTTATATCACAGCAATTCAAAGTTAAATTACATTCTTACCCTGAATACTGTAGTTTTGAGTCCATCTGTGCTGAAATTTCATATTCTTCTTTCTGCGCACACTTTGTTTGTATCTATCGTCCTCCAGGACATCCGGCCAATTTCTTTGAAGACTTTCAGGATATGTTGGAAAATCTGGCAGTTATTGATTCAGAATTTTACATTCTTGGTGATTTTGATCTACATTTGGATATACCTTCTTCAATTACAACTACGTTTGATGATATTCTGGCATCATTTGATTTGAAACAACATGTTACCTTTTCGACACATATACATGGCCATTGGCTTGACCTCTTGATAACCCGTTCAACTTGTAATAATATCCAAGCACCTACTGTTTCAGATGGGTTATCAGACCACCATACTGTCATTGCCAATATTAATGGTTCTATAGCCCCTTTACAATCGAAACACAATGTGTCTTACAGAGCCATTCATAGGATTGACATTACAGCTTTAATGGCTTATATCCTTATATCTGACCTTATCACAGATCCAAAAAAACATCTATCTGACTTATATAAACAGTACTGTCAAGTACTCAATGCACTACTTGACAAACATGCACCTATAAAATCCAAATGGGTGTCAGAAAGGCCACCGGCTCCATGGATGACTTCCGAAATTATACTATCTAAAAGGCGTCGTCGTTATTTAGAGCGTGTATGGCGCAAATCACGCTTGCCATTAAATAGATCGCGCTATTCTAAGCAATGTCACCTCTGTAACAGACAAATGGCTAAAGCTAAATCAGATTATTTTACAGATATGGTCATAAATAAGTCTGATAATCCGCGTCAGTTATGGAACTGCATCAATAACATTCTACACAGACGGCCTACTCCATCGCTACCTGATCATGTGTCAATTAAGTCTCTATGTGATTCGTTCTCTAGTCACTTCAAGAATAAAATCAGTATTATTCGTTCTGCTTTCCCACGTCATAATACAAGTAATGTCAGTGTGGACTTTCCACAAGTAAATTCTCAACTTGTATCATTTGAACCTGCAACAGTTGATGAAGTTAGGAAAATAATTATGTCCTCCCCAAATAAATCTTGTGCACTTGATCCATATCCAACAATACTGCTAAAAGCATGTCTCGATACACTAATTGGACCTATAACAAATATTATAAATGCATCACTTTGCTCTGGTTGTTTTCCTGATGATTTTAAATACGCCCATGTCACACCACTTCTTAAGAAGTCATCTATGCCTAAGCAAGACCTAAACAGTTATAGACCTATTTCTAATCTCAGCTTAATTTCCAAAATACTAGAAAAGGTTGTAGCAAGTCGTCTAAGGTCTCACATTAGCACAAATGTCTTAACTAATGTGTTACAATCAGCATATAGGCAGTTTCATTCAACAGAGACTGCCCTCTTAAAGGTTCATAATGACATTAATTTGAACATTAATAATGGTAAAGTGACTGCACTTACCTTACTAGATCTCTCTGCTGCGTTTGACACGATTGATCACAGCATTCTCATTGAACGCCTATTAAAGTGGTACGGCATATCTGGCACAGTTCTAAGCTGGTTTTCTTCGTATCTAACTGATAGATACCAAACTATAAAAATTGGGAACTGCTTTTCAGCTGCACTGCCGACTTTATTTGGTGTTCCCCAGGGTTCTGTTCTTGGGCCTTTGCTTTTTACTCTTTACACCACGCCACTAAGCTCTGTTATACAAAGACATAACTTAGATCATCATCTTTATGCTGATAATACTCAGATCTACATTTCGTTGGCTACCCCGGATACAAATCGCTCCCTTAACCAACTTAATGATTGCCTTCAAGATATCTTCCATTGGATGACTGACAGCAAGTTGAAATTAAATACAAATAAAACTGAATTGATCATTATTGGTACTCCAATGCAGCGTTGTAAACTGGATGGTTTTTTCCCTACGCGTATTTTGAATCAGTATATCACGCCAGCAACCTCGGTGCGGAATCTAGGAGTGATCTTTGATAGTAACTTCAATTTCCAACAACATATATCTCAAACATGTCGCTGCTGTTTTTATCATATTCGTGATCTTCGCCGTATTCGCCGGTATATGTCATTTTCTGTTGCTAAGACTATTGCAACAGCGCTTGTTAGCAGCAGACTTGACTATTGCAATTCCCTCCTTTATAATATCGCTAGCAAGGATATCACAAAACTTCAGCGTGTCCAAAATTGTCTAGCAAGAGTAGTTACAAGATCTCCTCGTTTTTCTCGCTCTGTGCCACTTTTGAAGACTTTGCATTGGCTTCCTGTACGATATCGTATAATATTTAAGATCTGTACCATTACATACCAGGCACTGTCCAATAAACAACCATCTTATTTGCATTTATTGCTTACTCCTGTAAGAAAATCTATCCAGCTTCGATCATCTAGTTCTGACCTACTTTTTGTTCCTAGAGTCAACACTAACATTGGAACTAGGGCTTTTTCTGTTGCTGCACCAACTCTTTGGAATATGCTTCCTCTTAGTGTTAGATCAGTTGAAAATATTACAAAATTCCGTCGTCATTTAAAAACGTATCTTTACAACCTTGCTTATCC
>OZ023209.1:54287783-54435283 GCA_963995525.1 Escarpia spicata
ACTGGAAACTTAAAGATTGCCAGATATTACTATACGTTCTTCAGAGTTCTACGACTTAAACACATCACATGCGTATGTTCCTCGCTTTAGGGTGGATTTAAGCACTGGGTCGAGTTATAGATTTTATTCAGCGATATCATTCGCCACCTACGTTCGATCAGAACTCTTTATAAATATTTACGAAATGGATATGTATTATTTACTGCAATGACGTACACAGGCATTTTACCGTGGGCCTGATATTGGGGGAGGGATCGATCCAATTAAAAGGAGAATGTCTGTTCTTCGTTTTTGTTTAGTTATAAATTACCGTTATGTTCTAATGAATAAAATATATTACGCTTACCATGGACAAAACATTGTTTGCTATTTGATGTTTAACCCGCGAAAAATTAAAAATCATCATTCCGATTACAAACAATTCTATTGACCATTATAATGGACGCCGGGTTGTTTAACTGCAAAGTTGTGTGGTGTTAAGAGTTTTCGCGATATTTCCGTAATCAAGACGACCAGTTCAGCGAATAAACTGTTAATAGTTATCACCCTGTCAGATTCGGGGTCTAGGAATGCATAGCCTAGCGTTAACAGGAGCTATTCCAGTGTCATCAGGTACTCTGTGTATCGATGGAACTCAGAGTATAGCTTTTCAGTGATTACCGGAAGTCGGTTAATAATCGAAAACAAGCGACAAAGGAAGAAGAAACGCAGCACGAAAATGTGCCACATAACGGTCAGTACGACAAATATAACCAAACAATATTTTGCTAGCTCCCAACGCCATTTCCCCCGTCGTTGCTGAGCGAGCATCTTGCGCGCAAACTGCCTGCGAAACATCCATTCGTAATACTGTTGCCTCCAGGGTTGCCTTGATATCGACGTGTTTAGATTGCTGGCACGTCGGCCAATGTTTGCAGCAAGCTCTCCTGAATCGTAATGCTTGGCATGGTGCGTAGAAGGACTACTGTGACAGGAGCACGGACAGGGGACAGGGTCGTCACAGCCGAAGCTGCCGTCAAACAATTCCTCGTCGCTGAAACGAAGACGGCCATGACGGTTGCGGTGGTAACGACGCCCAACGAGAGTGCCAACATGTTTGTGGGTGGAACTAAGTCGGTGGCGCTTGTATTGAGTGACATTACCGGATGGGCTCCTAACAGGAAGTGCAGGAGCGGTATTCTTGATTCGGTATTCGGACGGTGAAGTGCTCTTGGTCAAAGCTGTGGAAGTCTTTTTGTTGTCGGAACTGCCACTGACGGAAGAATCGGGAATAATTGTTTTGCCGGAAGTACTCTTGGTGGAAGGTGCGCGAGTCTTTTTCCGGTCGGGACTGCCCCTGCCGGAAGATTCGGGAGTCGTCTTTTTGTCAAAAATGCCCTCGACGGAAGATGCTGGAGAGCTTTTCTTTAAGTGTGCCTTTACTATGTCATCGCTGTCATGTTGGTAATCGCTGCCATCATCGTCCTCTGTGCTATTGTCACCATCGCTGCTATCGTCGTCATCGTCGTCGTCATCATCGACGTCATCTTTGTCGTCATCGACATCATCGTCGTCTTTGTCTTGATTGGTTGGTTTGATTTGCCTTTGGTATATCAAAACTGGTTTGTTGTCCTTCTTGGTAACGTAGTCTGGATAATCGGTGTGTGTCGTCGACGACATCGTCGACGACGACGTCCCGTTGGCGTCATCTGATTTCGGTTGGCTGCCTTTAAAGCAACAGAGTGGTGGAAACTCAAGCAACTCGGATGTCTCCCTCTGCGTCACCGACTCGACACTCTGTGTAGCGCCATGTCGACCCCTCGACCGCGCAGCACTCGCGCCTTTTCTGCCGTGGGTTGACGCAAGCCTGATGTCAACCCACTCTCTTTTTGGAGACGTGTTTGCATCAGCCCATGTGACCGCCACGTTGACTGGTCGTGAATGTGCCTGGAGGAAGGGCATCATAAATACATTAGTGACGTTGGAGTTGCGTTAGAAGACACCGGTTGTCGCAACGTCTCCGTTTGTGTCAGGTATCAGATACTCAAAACATTACGACTTACTCTACAAGTGCTGTGGTCATTATTCGGAGAGTTATATAATAAAAACAAGCGCATCGCGTATGTGTAACAACTGCATTTGTTCTCTAAACATAATAATGATGTAATTATTCTGTCAGATGAAATCGTTGCGAAGTGCGTCGCCCCGCGAATCGAATCGCGGCGTTGACGGTTTTGCACAAATAATCGGACAGTATCGTAGCGACGACCAACCATTTGTGTTATCCGCCAGCTGTCGAGTACGTACGAATACAACAGGAATGCAAGTACGATTTCGCATTTATTTCACATGCCTAATTATTTTAGTGAATACCAAATTGCGGCCTATGATTTGTATTGCTATAGGCGGTTGTTATTTCATTGCATGCGCAGTCGAGAAGGTCAGTAGGAAACCGATAAAACTCGAAACGTAATATCAAAGTCTTATCGCACAAGTAGGTAATCGCCAGTCACGTTTTCAATACTACGTCCATGCCATGACCTCGTCATAATGTCAAACAAATCAGTTTCGTCGTAAGCGATTAAAAACACTTGCTATTGTTCTGGTGACTTCTGCACGGGTGGGCATTATTGACGCTAGCTTGAATGGATGAATTTTGAATTAATTAATATATTTGGTTACATCCAATTTAAAAAGTTATTATAGATAATTGGGAAACATAATTATATTCAAATGCTTTCATTGATGCATCATAGTATGGGGTTTCCGTAGATGTCCGTACCTGTCTAATCTTCTACATCAGAGACGCAACCGTTTTCGCAATCATACCGTCTACTCGTTTCAAAGGAACTGTAGAGCAATAGACGTTTGCTGTAGCGGCGGTCTTTGCGAAGTCTTCCGGCGGTATCACCTCAATACGTGACGTCATTCTACTGATGTTACGTCATACGACTAGCATTCAACGAGAGCGCCGCTAATTTGGGTCCGCATGTACGAAGACCGGATAGCCGCTATCCGCGGATAGCTATTCGCGTTTAACTTCTGTTCCAATTTCGCATGCACAAGTCATAACTACGGCCGTGGATAACTATCCGGTCGTGCTTAGCTATATAGGTAAGTTTAAGCAATGTCAAGGACGTGAGTAAAACGCGAAACGCCAAGATACGTTAACGGTGCGAGTGATTTATTGTTAAAAGCAGCACGTTTTACGTAAATATGGCCTTATCTGGCCAACGAGTGATACTGTTTTAATACGTTTTTCGAACACAGTGTACGTTGCACCGATGATTGGAATGGCGGCTAAATGTTAACTTATGATTTTATTTGATAAAATTTTATGATCTGCATCTCTGACATAGGGTCTACAGTGAACATGCATTCGTGATACCAATGTTTTTTTCGTCTGGCAGCTTTTATGTGTTTGTCGACAGTATCGTAGTTGTAAACTGTTCCGGTGACTACACTGACATTTATACCAGTCGACATTATAATTGTATTCCTTCCTCTTGTCGTTGACACATTCATGTTCATTCTCCGACGAAGTTTAACAGTTGTATTCGAAATTGTGTTCCATCAATATGTTGGGCACAGGTCTTCAGATGTACTTGCACTTCAGGGCCCGTATTCTCGAACGACTTACGAATTTCGCAAATGCTATTCTCGAAACATTTACGATACGAACATTCGCAAATATGGCGTATATTTCATCGCAAAGTTACGCCAACGCAAGAGGTCGCGTAACTTTTTCGTAACTTTTGTGGCACTGCTTTCAGATGGAGATTTCTCAGTTATTTGCTGTTAAAACGTCGCAAAAACACATTAGTAAATTGTGTCTGATTCAATGACACTGATGTGTGTTTGTCTATTTTTATTGACCGCTAAAATTGCCTAAATACCATCTTTGAAAGCGGCGTCGCGCCTACTGTGCTAGTCAATGCAAAATTCCACAATAAAAAGTCAACAAGCGGGACCAGCCAACAAACGGGACCGGTTAGTAATTCACCGCATTAATTTATAGATCGACTGCGTGCAACACAATTACAATTTGTGTTGGCACGATTAACTACACTTGAAACCACAATTTCTAATTCACAAGACCACAGTATTGCATACATTAATTCGATGGCATGAAAATATGTATATTAATGTAAAAAAATGTGTAAAAAGGACACATTTAAACATTTATCATGGCCATGGCATGACACACAGGTTTTGCCAAATGTATTTAATGTTTCATATGTACATTTTTTTGTTCCACCACATCTACATAACAATTAATAGGTAAGTAAGGTTGGCTGCCACTTTCAGATATATATGCTGCTTGAGAAATGCTACATTAAGTGCATCAATATTACGACAACCCGTGATAGATTGCATCAGCTATTCAAGCATTGACAATACCATCCAAAACAAATATGTAGCTATTATAATGTAAATGATAATTATGTATATACATTATATATATAAAATTATATATATATATATACTACGATATGATAAATATGTTTGAATACACCTACTTTTGTGTCTACAAAATAGCATAACAGTTGTAAATGTAATGTGTAAGTACACCTGTATTGTTGAAATAAGTTTGACCTTGAAATAGTGCATATACACTAAACTTCACATATAACAATATATACACACATGCCAACCTAGCAGTCATACTAGTTATGGAGAAATATATTGTGTCTGATTCTATTTTCTAAGTCGTCATAAATTAAAAATATTGTTGACTATGACAATTACGGGCTGATATAAAACGTTACTGTAATTTTTTGGCACATCCTGTTTTCCAGGTGCCAATAATCCAATTTCTTTTCTCACCAAACCCACTTACCAACAGAAGACATAACATTTATTTTTACCTTGTAGTTGTTTTACGAAATGTAACAACTGATTCAGTATAAAGATGATTGCCAACATACTGCTTTTAGTAGTAGATCTTAGTACACCAGGTCATTTTCTAAAGCGATTGATCTGCATCATAGAAATTCTTTAAACAATTTATTTAAAAAAATAAATACCACTGTTAATAATTTATGCAAACAATGGATATTAATGAAAAGTATTATAATAATTCCAGATATCATAGGAAAACAAGAAACTTGTCGGTATAATGAGGTGTTCGTACACGAATTAATATTTAAGGTATTTGATGTATAATTGATGTAATGTGAATTGATGGTGGTCTTCCTGGTGTTCATAGTTCATAGTTTCAATGTATCTTTGAGACATTGTGAAGAGAAGAAATGAGAAATGTGCCACATCCACGCAGAGCATTGCAGAACATGATGTTAATACAATGAAATGTTGATGTCACTGCAGCACCAATACATGGAGCAGCACAGGCTATGCATGATTCGTAGATTGTTTAGCCACTTTATATTTTTCTTTTCTGCAGCTACATTGTCTTCTTGGTGCTGCACCATGTCCAGTTGTATCTTTTTGCATCTTTTAATTTCAAGATGCAGTCATTCCAGTCCATCAATTTTCTTTCTGAAAACACATATGTAGCACATCATAAATATGTTATGTTTCATTTTTAAATACAACCGTATTAGACACACCGTATTTTACTGTGCTACTGGTGATACCTAAAGCATATATAATAAATGTAGACATATTATACATAACCATGACCACATATTGTAACTTACCTTTCATTCCCATTGGTTTTCAATCTTTGGGTGTGGTATCATGGTTATTTGGTAGATGATGTTGGATGTGTGCTGTAAGTACAGAAAATGTCATTGCAGTTGTTTCGTAGCAATAGTATGTATTGCATTGATTTTTTTATGTCATTATGCTCTGGGTACATGAAATACTGTTCTTTGATAATTTCTAGTCCTCACTACCTTAGCCGTATACATAGACACACCATCTAATATAGTCCACAGGGTCGGATCCAGAGTGGGTAGTATTTGGGGGCACAACTTTGGACAATTGTAGAGGGAGTGCATGTATGCGACAAGTTTTATCCTATGATGTTTTGTGCTTAATTACGCATTGGCTGAAAATAATAAATCCACAAAAATCTTATATATTTACCGAAAAATTTCCACTTTAATTTCAATAGTATTTATACTTAATATGCCAATGTAGCACGTAATTAGTTAACAAATAAACACCATAGGCCAAGTACTAGGGGCCTGCTAAATGAATATTTAACATAACATCAACTGCACAGCCACAAGTCGTGACTATGTTAAACCATCTACTCACTACATTACAACAAACCACAAATCCTGATCTGGAACTGGAAGACATATGCCTCCTTGGTCATGCTCCTTGTTTCAGGTTACGTTTTACGAAGTTACAACTTTGACGTCTGAGTTTGACTGACTTAGACTTAGTCAAGTTAGTGACAAACTAGCGTCATGCCATGGTCATGGAAATGTGCGTCACATTCCTAATTCTGTAATGTAAACGTTGGCTGGCTTAGCTTGGCCTTGAGCCTTGCCCTTGGCATTAATTATTCCCCTTGCTTGCGTTTCGTGTCTGTCATTTCCGTTCAAATGCTCATTAATTATTACATATGCATCAACATATCTCAATGGCAATGCTACATACAGTAGCTATATTGATTAGTCACTAGGTTCCCTTGAACATTTGTGTACAGTATTGGGGTCAGCCCACTGTTGGTTTTCCCATAGGCGACCATGTTACTGTTTTGTCTGATTATAAGAAAACGTGACCTATAAAATGTCTTAAACTTCTCACCTGCTGTTATCATCATCTCATTGACATGCCGTTAGATTTTAACAAAAATTGCACACTTCCAGCTCTCGTAAAATGCCTGTATGACACCCGTCAATATTTACAAATGCCGGTAAGAATTACTCCGCAAACAGGTCACACAGGCAAATTGCTGCCAAATATCCTTCCGCTTATTCAAATCATCTAGAAATCCACCATTTTACAGTCAACACCTTCTACAATCACACATGAAAATCTCCCTACTCAAATGCACTTATGTCACAGCATGTGAATTTGGTAAAAAAAATATTTCTCAAAAATACACTGCATTTTTCTTCGGACAGGAAGTCTAACTAGAACATGACCCCTATTGTTTTTCATGCACCGCCAGGAACACGAGCAGCGTTAAAACGGTAAAACATAGCAAAACATCGGTATCCGTTGCAACGCTAGCAAACTCTCGCGAGATTTTCGTACGCAAGTTCCGAATTTCTTAGCTGCGAAAATTCGTAAGCGTTTCGAGAATACCAACTTGCGAAATTTCGCAGCTAAGAAATAATCCGCCATATTTGCGCAACTTATACTTACGTACGAAATCTGTTTCTTCGAGAATACGGGCCCAGATGCACTTACTTCCGGTGACTACACTGACACTTAGACCAGTCGACATTATATTCCTTCCTCTTGTCGTTGACACATTCATGCCCATTCTCCGACGAAGTTTAACAGGTCTTCAGATGCACTTACTTATGCTGTGCAAATCTCAGATCTGACACAATTGTGTTTAGATGTTCAGTTGGCGAAAATTCATCGGTTGCGTCTTTTAAGTATAATAAACTATATACTATAGTAGAGGAGTAACCAAGCGATGCCCCGGGTGTAGGGGAACTTGGGGCAATACGGGATACTCAAGGATATTTGGCTCTTGCATATACCCACGGGTAACGGATTTGACAAATGATTGACAAATTACCGACGTTGGGTGATAATATCGCTCTACATAAAAGTCATCAAGTTGCTGTAATTAATTAATGAGGCCTATCGGGTATCAGGCTTTTCTTATGGTACATGGCCATCCAAATATATCCAAATTAACAATTAATTGCTCTTTGTTATTATTAGCGTATATAATTATTTTTTATAATTGTTTTACCAATAAAAATTAATTTAATTAAGACCTTATTAAGTTTAATGCCTCTTGAAAACAATATTAGGTTTGCTTAATAGTTATTCATTTTTGGCTAGGAAACGTAAAAAAGCGTTACATTTAACAATTATATATTAGTTGTAGAGCTTATTTTTAGTACTACGGTAACCTTAATTATTTAATGTAATTTATTTAATAATTTTACATTAAGGTATCTTTTGACATTCGTTAATATGGCCATCTAAATAAAAAGGAAATGCAATTCAGAAGAAAATTTTCGTATGTTCATCTGGAAACTTATCACACTACAATCATAACTAAATAAAAATAAAATCATAATCAATTCTGTTTTGTAGAGCGAGTTCTAGGCAAAGGCTAAAAATAATAATACTTATGAAAATAAATACAAACTACAAAGACAAGTCAGATGAAGTCCTCTTCAAGTCCACACAGACAGTACTGGACGCATAGGTCACACATTAAATGTGAAACATCTGCGCCAAAATCCGGGCATTTTACATCGACCCATTCGTTGCAGACCTCGCAGCAGATCCGTGCCTCATTGGAGCTATAAGATGTCTTTGTTCACTATACTGGCTGTCCGGATTCTCGTTATAAAAAGGATTACCGTTAGGATCGTTCTTGGCTGTCTTGCCCTTGTGGCCATTTTCAGTCGATGCAGTTCTTTTTTTCTTTCTTCGGCGCCGCTGCTTTTCTCTCCTGTTCTTGCCGTTTGTTGTTCCTGTCGTTACTTTTTCAATCGTATCAGCGCCTTTCTTGCATTTTTTGTTCTGTTTTGATCCAGCCTCCTCTCTACATTTCAGCAGTTCCCCTTTGTAGGACTCGATGTTATCTCTGCTGCATATCACTGCCCACCTGTATGCTTCCTGACCCCACTTGGACCAGCCTTCGGCACTGGTGAAATGTCCCAGACACGAACTAACTTGGGGTTCTGCTGATGGACGACGCCCTGGTCCTTGGCCAGGGTAGCAGTAAGCGTCTCAACATTGGCCACTTGGTTGTCATTGGTCAGGTCAGGGGGATATAACCATTGATAGCTTCTTTGTTGTTGGCCACGCCAGCAGCTGCATGCTGTTCGTTGGGCACGTCAGCCGCTTGAGGCTGTCCATTGACCACGTCAGCAGCTGGAGGCTGTCCATTGGCCACGTCAGCAGCTGGAGGCTGTCCATTGGGCACGTCAGCAGCTGTAGACTGTCCATTGGGCACGTCAGCAGCGAGAGGCTGTGCGTTGGCTGCTTGAGCGTTGTTTGTTGGGTCATCGTGAAGGCCTTGATGAACGGCATTGACAACTACCCCATACTACCCCAGATTGTATTCCATATTGCCCTAATCCACTTGACCCCAGGTCAAGGTTGTTATGTCGATAACATGGAAATATCACAAACAACACCAGACTATCGTAACGTTGAACTGACTGTAATACAGCATCATGGCGGAGCCACGTTTCACCCAGACCGAGGCTGACGTAAGATGATCAAGTACATTAAAGGCACACTGTTAAAGTAACTGAACACAACATATTTTCCTCCTCTCTGTAAAGATTACTGTTCCGAAATCTAACAATAAAGAGGCGCACACAAACTGTTCAAATTACAAATGTAGCCACTGATGTTTAAAGACACATGTTACTTTAACAGCTGACTAATGTCGGAACAGATGTTCACTAGTTCGTCAGATAGTCTTGAAGGTACCGCGGTGGACGTCTGTTTCGCCTGGGCCGTTGGTACTGCGGGTATCCGGATTGTTGTGCAGGCAGACCTCCGATGTCCAGGTCATCAAGATGGGCGTCCGACGATAGCTGTTGTTATCCTGGTTGTCGCGATCGAACACAACGCCACCCATCTTCAAGCACGAATGTATTGGGACCAGCTTTAACAGCAATCCGCTTCGGGTTCGACAATGACGATGACACCTTGTGTTTCCGGATAGGTCATTTCGTCCGGATCCAGTCTCCAAGTTTCATCATCGTATTTCGCGAACGACGTCGTTTGTCGGTGTACGCTTTTGTTCGTTCCTGCTTCCTTGCGATCGATTCAGCGAACACTGAAATGTTCGGTGGAGATGCCTGAGGTGGTTTCAGGTTTTCCAGAGGAAACTGTGGTTTACGACCAGGCATCAACTCTGCTAGAGTACGCTGTGTCAACGCATGTGGTGTCGAGCGGTACGTTTGTAGGACTGTTCGTACTGCATCTGCGAACGTTTTCCCCTCCACAAGTTGAGCTGCGAGACTCTCTTTGATGACGCGATTTAGTCTCTCCACACCTCCGTTGCACTGTGGGTTGTACAGCGCACTGCGACGATGCTCGATTCCAAGTTTCTGCAGAAATGTTTCAAACTCGTATGACACGAACTGTGGTCCGTTGCGCTTTGGAGAACTTCCAGGATTCCCCAACGATCGAACAGGTCCTTCAGGATCTGGATGATGGCGGAAGACGTCACCGTACTGGTTGCGGTGTTTCCTCCCATTTAGAATGTTGGTCCTGTATGACAACCAGAAATTTTGGCTGTGAAGTGCGGCCTGCACTTTATCGAATATGTCGACTTGTATCCGCTGCCATGGTTTCTCCGGCCATGGTATGGGCTGAATCGGTGGCTGTGTAGGTTTGGTTGATTTCTCACGCCCCGCACATGATTCACAATCTCTGATGAGATCTTCCATGTGTCGATCGATGGCGGGCCACCATACGGATTCGCGACTGCGTTGCTTAGTTCGCACGATCCCGGGATGACCTTCGTGAGCCATTTTTAACACTTTGTCTTGACGTTTTGCATCGACTCATTTTTACGCCGACTAGAACCCCAAATTGGCGTTAGTCGGTTGGTGTGCGCCTAGGATTACAACTTCATGGCGCTAAAAATCATGATTGTATGCGTTTTTAACGGTAAGATATTTTTGAGTAGATATATATATTTTTTTTATACAATTACCCTAAGTAATGCAATGTTGTTGGTAGTGGCGTATCGGTAATAAGAAATACATGTTCTGTAAATATGTAGAATAGTTTTGACATGATATTCTTTTAAAAAAACCTCGTTTTGCATGTACATTAATAACTAGTGATCAGGCACCCATAAGCCGGACAGTGCGGGGTTTGATGAGCCGGGTCATGAATGCCAAAATTGACTGGTGCAACCACCCACATTTGTTTGCGATCAAAATATTTGTAAATTGTGATCCGTTAAGGTAAGAATATCATAAATTAAACAGTTTCCTGTAAACTCGGAATGATACAATACCTGGCCTGGAGTAACATGGAGGGTCGTAGGCCCTACACGTATGCGGATCCAGGAGGTATATATATCTCTCTCGTTCTCCCCCCCCCCTCTCTCTCTCTTTCTCTCTCTTTCTCTCTCTCTCTCTCTCTCTATATATATATATATATATGTATGTATATATATATATATACATACATACCTACATATATACTTATCTTAATCTTAGATATTAACCATTTTCTTTATTCATGCTTTTTAGTACTAAAACATCTACCTAATTTAACAGTGTAACTAGTTCAAGAATCGAGGCTATATTTGGCGGAGATAGATCGTAGAAATTGGTGGTGCAGAAAAGTTGATAAACAAGTGGAATTACTGATTGATAAGTATTATTCTTGCCTTAATATCATTCATAAATTTGCAATAAACATATATTGAGTAGCAGTTGTGCTTAAAGTTAGTTAGTTAAAGTATTTTAGAACACCTTAGTATAGTGAGTGATAATAGGGTAACTCACTTAGCCTTCGATAAGTTGTAAACAAGATTTAACAAACCTGAATATGTGGTAGAATATATAGGAGATAAAGTAACAACCATCAAACTACTTACATAAGATAATATCTGTAATGAGCTCTACCTAAGACAGTACGCCATCTAGCGAGTAACTCGCACATACGATATGAACAAAACAGGACATGTGAATTACTCCATCTTGACTGTCAGATTGGCTCGAATTGAATACATGATTTTGTGGTTCTACTAAGTTGTCTTGTCGTCTTTATATGTCAGAATCACCACATGGTGGCAGCGGGTTAGTAAACCTTGCCAGTCGACAGTCAGTCGACAGTCCGTCGTCAACGGTCAGTCAGTGAATTCGAACGATCAGCGAATTTGTACGGTCAGTCAGTAAATTTGAACGGAAAATAGAATGCCGAAATTTAACCCGCCAGGGTCGATGTCATTCGACGCCCCGTCCAAATGGCCGGAATGGAAAGAGCGGTTTATGCGGTTCAGGATCGCAACGTCACTGCATAAAGACGATCCAGAGGTGCAAGTTGCGTCGCTCATATACGCCATGGGCAGACAAGCCGAGAACATTTTCAAATCGTTCAAGTTTGCGGAGCCGTCAGAGGGCGCCACAGACCCTCGAAATGACTTTGTCACAGTGTTGCAAAAGTTCGACGAATATTTCGTGCCAAAGAGAAACACAATACATGAGCGTGCAATTTTCTACCAACGTTCTCAGCAACAGCGTGAGTCAATTGAAGCGTTTGTGCGTTGTTTGCATGACCTCGCGGCTCACTGTCGGTTCGATCAAAAAGAAGAAGAGAACGTGCGCGATCGACTCATAAGCGGCATGCTCGACAAAGAAATGTCGCAGAAACTTCAGTTGGAGCAAGACGATCTGACGTTGGAGAAAGCAGTCGACAGCGCGAGACACAGTGAGTTAGTCAAAAGTCAGAACACTGTGCTGATGTCAAACGTGAACTTTGTAAAAAAAAAGAGCGTAAACAGCAAGCTAGTCGTCATCAGCGCCACAGTCAGAGAGGCGTGAGAGAGGAAGTCGTCGCGAAAACGCCATGTGGCCAATGTGGCTATGTGCATCGCTCGCCGGGCCCCGACGCATGTCCTGCTAAGGGGAAGACGTGCAATCGGTGTCGCAAGACAGGTCACTTCGAGAAGATGTGTCGCACCAAGTCGTCATCCATTCGCGAGGTGAAAGTGCAGCCGGACGAGGAGTACTTCTGCGGGTCGGTCAGTTGCGATGACAGCAGTCCAACGTGGAAGGTTGACCTCGACCTCAAAGGTCGTCCTGTGACTTTTAAAATCGACACGGGTGCCGACGTTACGGTGATGTCGCACGCGAGCTACGTCATGCTGAGGCCGCGACCGCCTCTCAAGGCGACCAGTGCAAACCTCAACAGTCCAGGTGATCCATTGGACTGTCGCGGGCAGTTCATCGCCAGCACAGAGGTCAAAGGCACCACCTATCACTTTCGTGTCATCGTTGTCGCAAATGACGTGGAGAACCTGCTGAGTCGTGGGGTTGCTTCGCGGATGAGTCTCGTCAGAAAACTAGACGCTATTACAGACGGCGTCGGTTGTCTGAAAACAGAGCCGGTGAGGATCATCCTGAAGGAAGACGCGCAGCCATCAGCCCTCACAGTCGCCCGCAGAGTGCCTATACCAATTCTCCCCAAGGTCAAGGAGGAATTGGACCGTCTGGTATCTGCAGGGGTTATTGAGGCTATCACAAAGCCAACGCCGTGGTGTGCTCCCATGGTGCCTGTCGTAAAAAAGTCGGGGAAGGTCCGAATGTGCGTCGATTTGAAAAAGCTCAACCAGCATGTGCGTAGGGAAAGGTACATCCTACCCACCCTGGAGGACGTGACGTCGCGTTTGTCGGACGCTACGGTGTTCTCGTCATTGGACGCCGAGAGCGGTTTCTACCAAATCCCTCTTGAGTCGTCAAGCCAAGAGCTGACGACGTTCATAACGCCCTTCGGTCGTTACTGCTACAAGCGACTGCCCTTCGGGATTACCTCTGCCCCGGAGGTCTTCATGAGGAAGATGATCGAAATCCTCGCGGGGCTCGAGGGCACAATAGCATACATGGACGTGAGCGCAGACGCCAGTTCGTACGGTCTCGGGGGAGTGATCATGCAGGAAGGAAAGCCGGTCGCATTCTGCTCCAGATCCCTCACTCCGGCTGAGCAGAGATACGCCCAGATCGAAAAGGACTGTTTGGCGGGGGTGTGGGCGTGCGAGAAATTTGATCGGTTCTTGTGCGGTCTGGGTCAATTCAAATTACTCACAGACCACAAACCGCTTGTACCCCTCATCAACAATAAAGATCTTGACAACACGCCACTCAGATGTCAACGACTTCTCATGCGACTGATGCGATATAATGCTAAGGCGGAGTATTCGCCTGGGAAGAGCCTTGTCATATCAGAGTCCGCTCGCTCCGCAGATGCATCGTTCTTCAACGGAGGACGACGTGAATGCTCACGTTGACCTCGTTGTGTCGAACCTTCCGGTGACACCCGGGAGGAGAAGCGAGCTGCAGTCGTCTACGAGTGATGACTCAACGCTTCAAGCCGCCATTCACTACACCATAGCAGGGTGGCCCCGCTATGAACAAGACGTTCCTGACAACCTGAAACGTCTCTTCAATGTCAGAAACCTCTTGTCAACGTCAAATGCCCTACTGATGTATGAAGGCAGAATCGTCGTACCTGCCAGCATGCGAGCTGACATGCTAGATAGGATCCATAGAGGTCATCTGGGCGTTACGAAATGTCTTGAGCGAATCAGGGTGTCGGTTTAGTGGCCGGAGATCACGCGAGACGTCAAACGCGTAGTGGGGGCCTGTGAGCATTGCAGACGTACAGGCCTAGTAAGCAGAAATTACTACACAAGGTGGATTGTGGAACTTCACGTGCGGAGTACCACAACAGCGGCATGCTTAGCGAAGATGAAGGACGTCTTTGCGCGGTTCGGACTTCCGGACGAAATTGTGTCGGACAACGGTCCGCAATTTGTGTCGTCCGAGTTTAAGTCGTTCACGGAAGAACACGCCATCACTCACACGACGTCGAGTCCGTTTCTCCCGAATAGCAACGGGGAGGCGGAACGGGCTGTAAGGTCGGCCAAGGGCATCGTTCGGCAACGTGAGCCGTGGATGGCTTTGTTAATTTAATGGCCGCCACTCGTCATAGCCCTAACCAACTCCTGATTGGCAAACATGTCAAAACGAACCTGCCAACGCCACCGTCAGCCCTTCAGCCGTGTCGATCCAGTGACGAGGAAGTTCGCGAACACGACGAGCGTTCGAAACGCTCGTACGCGCACCACTACAATCGTCGACACGGTGTGCGCTCGTTACCGTCCTTGTCGCCAGGTGACGAGGTGAGGGTGAAAACTCCTCAACAGGCCAACTGGGCGGAGAAAGGCGTGGTGACGACTCCCGCCGGCACGCCTCGGTCGTTCATGGTTGAGACGTCATCAGGTGCTCTGTACCGTCGTAACCGAGGCCACCTGCAGGCCATGGGTGAGGGTGATCCGCCAAACCAGCCGATCCCACCTGTGCCCGTCGACGTGCCACTTGAGCCGGGTATTGTGTCCAACTCGCCTGAGCTGCCGTCGAGTTCCACTCCGGTACCTCAGAGCCCAGGCTTGCGCAGATCCGCGAGACGCGGGCGTGGCCAAAAGCCTGATCGCTTGATCGAAATGTGTTAGTTAGTGTGGTCATAATAATACCACCAGCGGTTGGCAATGTTGTGCCTGATACAGGCCGTTTACTTTAATCTGTTGTAATTGCTTAATTGCAAGGGGAGATGTAAAGAACGCTACCTAAGACAGTACGCCATCTAGCGAGTAACTTGCACATACGATATGAACAAAACAGGACATGTGAATGACTCCATCTTGACTGTCAGATTGGCTCGAATTGAATACATGATTTTGTGGTTGTACTAAGTTGTCTTGTCGTCTTTATATGTCAGAATCACCACAATATCTGTGTAAGCCAGTACTTGCTAGATGTTTTGATTAGGTAGCATTGTTGTTAAAATTAAGCAAGGGCGATAGTCGGGCGGCGTAACCTAAATAAATAAAGCAGCCTAACGTAACGTAATTGATTGTATTTAAATTAGGTCACTACCGGTAATGTTAGCGTTCGTGACAGGATAAACAGTCGGCTGTGTAATTGAAATTTGTAACCTAAAGTGTGCTGTAGTACACAGGAAACAGTCTTTATAAAGGCTAAGTTAGTTAAGTTATTAAATAAATTCTGATCGGGAAATGGCGCCTTGAAAGCGGCAAGTCAAGGCAAAGCGACACTTGGTGTGCGATCACTGCCACAGCAGATTTTGCATTGTCCGGCTGTGGGAAGTCATGGGCAGAAACCATGGAGGAAGGATTCACCTTTCAGTGCATTGGGTGTTGGAAGGTGGAGTGTCTGCAGGGATAGTTAGGTTGACAGATATTGTGAAGGGAATGGAGATGGGAATTAGCAAGGAGGCAGGTCGAATGGAGAGAGACGACAGGGAGAGAGGTGAAAATACTGCAAGACTGAAGGAGAATAGCAGTGGCAAGAAAACTGAGGAAAGGAGATTGATAGGAGGGAAGGTGATTGGAGGGGAAGAAATTGGAAAATCGACAACAGAAAACGTGACAAGCGTGAAGGGGACAGGGAAGAAAGTGACCGTAGAGAAGGAGGGAGGGAAGATGGGACGGGAGAGGAGAGAGGAAAATGAGATGGGACGAAAGAAGAAGGGACGAAAGGAAGTGAGAGCAAATGTGATAAAAAAATGAAGTCGATAAAAGGGACGCTGACAGGAGGAAAGGAGACAAGAGAATGTGACAGGAGAGAAGACGGCAGGGGGGAAAGACAACAACCATACAGATGCAAACCGAAGAAGGAGCTATTCTAAGACAGTGATTGAGGGGGCGATGAGGAAAGAGAGGGTGTTTATGGGCGAATCAATTATGAGAAAGAAGGACAAGACACTGAGCGAGGGGAAGGACGTCGTTGTTTGTTTACCGGGGGCTAGGCTTGAACACGTGACTGACAGGATAGAGAAGGTATTGGGACATGGCAAGGGGGGTCTATACTGGTACATGTAGGAACAAATAATGCAGACAGGGAGGGAACAACTGCGATAGTACAGAAGTATAGACAGTTAGTGAGGAAGCTAAAGAAGACAAGAGTTGTACAGGTTATTCTGTCAGGAATTGTGTGCCAGTAATGGGAGGAAGGGGGGCAACGTATAGAAACTGCAAGAGGATGGCGATCAACGCACTAGTTGAGCAGATGTGTGAAGAAGACGGGGTGGGATTCACAGATTTATAGGGATACTTTGTTGGGAGGGAAGATATGTACATGAGAGATTGCCTCCATCTTAGTGGAAAGGGGGCAGCAGTTTTCTCAGAGAACCTGCTGCAATCTGTTGACAGTGGGACAGGTTGATGAAGGATAATAAATTACCTGGAGTGGATGGTATTCCACCCAAACTACTATTGGATATTGTAGAACAAATTAGCATACCGCTTGCAACAGTTTTCAAATTTTCATTAGAAGAGTGAGTGGTTCCTTTAGAATGGAAAGAAGCAAACATTATACCGTTATTCAAAAAAGGTTCGAAAAAAAAGACAGAGAACTATAGACCAGTGAGTTTAACATCAGTGATTTGTAAATTATTAGAAAGACTAATTAAAGATCACATGGTGGATTTTCTTGTTAAACAAAACTTGATAAACCCATCTCAACATGGTTTTTTTAAAGCGAGGTCATGCTTAACAAATATGTTATGTTTTTTGGAAGACATCACTAAGTGGATAGATGAGGGATCACCAGTAGATATCGTCTACTTAGATTTTCAAAAAGCTTTCGACAAAGTACCACATCAAAGATTACTGCTTAAACTAAAGGCCCATGGCATAGGAAATGGTATAATAAACTGGATAGAACAATGGCTGATTGACAGAAGACAACGTGTAGTAGTTGATGGGGAGGCTTCAAACTGGAAATCGGTATTGAGTGGGGTACCACAGGGATCAGTATTAGGACCTATATTATTCTTAATATATATCAACGATTTGGATGATGAAATAACAAGCAAGGTGTTGAAATTTGCGGATGATACAAAAGTGTTTAGAAGGATTAAAAGTGATGGAGATAGATAGCATTTACAAGATGATCTTGACAGGATGATCAAATGGTCTGAAAAGTGGCAAATGCTGTTCAATTTTGGGAAATGTAAATGCCTGCACACAGGACTTGGGAACGAACAGGTAGAATATACAATGGGGGGTACTGTACTAAGTACTACTGTAAAAGAAAAGGACTTAGGGTTAACCATTAGTGCGTGCTGATATGGAGGTTTCAGAGCAGTGCGGAATTGCAGTTTCAAAGGGAAATCAAATCCTTGGATTAATAATTAGGCGAAACATAACATATAAGGAAAAAGAGCTAATAATACCGCTGTACAAAACAATAGTTAGGCCTCATTTAGAATATTGTATTCAAGCGTGGAGGCCATATCGCAGGAAGGACATAGATATGCTAGAAATGGTGCAGAGGAGAGCAACTAAAACGATACAAAAATTGAGGGATCTTAGTTATGATATACACCTAAAAAATGCGGTTTAACAACAATGGAGACCAGGAGATTGAGAGGAGATCAGATAGAAGTGTTTAAAATATTGAATGGTTATGAAAATATTGATAGAAATATTTTTTTCTCAGTTAAGAAAGATATAAGGACTAGAGGACATGAAATTACATTAGCAAAGGAGCAGAGTAGATTAGATATAAGAAAGTTTTCATTTTCACAAAGGACTGTAAATGAATGGAACACATTACCTGCTGATTGTGTGGGTGCTAGTAGCGTGAATATGTTTAAAAATAAAATCGACACATACCTGAGACGGGCGGGATACACATAGATAGAAGGGTCGGACTCTCGATAAGCCAAAGGGGTTCCTTGTCCACCTGCCACCTAGAGTTAATTTTCTGGGTGGCAATCTTGTTAAAGAAGTCACATGTATTGTAGGCTATTTTAATATCACGGAAATTCATACAAATTAAAGAAATCTTGTATTTTACCTGCTACTTCACAGAACACACAGAGCAGCAACATTCCCGTGAATAATCCTCTCTGCTACACCTCTCGAGGAAACTATACACAAATATGGGATGAATGAACATTAATATAAAGTTATGGTTATGGAAAGGTGCGTTGGCAGAACAATATCAGCAAATCAAGCACTTATTATCAAAGGAACATTCACACATGGCTAGGACACTGACACAGTTTCTAGTTGTAAGCAAAGAGTTCAAGCATGTTAGCATGTTCTCTGGGACTGCCGAGTTTAGAAAAGGAATGGTTTTCCGCAAAATATTTCAAGATGGACAATCTAATCTTCCCTGTACAACTTTCTGAGATTGAAGCCGTTACATCTATCATACCAGGCATGCGGGGACTCAAATATCCACTGATTGTATCCAATAAGCCTGTTTCAAGAATACACTTGTGATAGGGAGTTACCTGTTTTGAAAGCCACGAAGAGAAAAAACAGAAAATCCAACTCACTACAAATTAGGAGACTATGTTCTGGTGGTCCAGATAGTCAAATGATATACGCCCAATCTACAATTTGTTTTAGCCCACTAGATCTCACAGGTGTGGATTCCCTACTAGTTCCACCTAATCAGATCACCAAGAATAACATTTGAAAGTAGAACACGGGACAAACAGGTTAGGTCATAACATCGTGATTGATTAAGCTTCGTGCGTTTGTACATACATATATATATATATAAATACAGGTATAGAACCCGGATTTGATTTCTGTGCTACCGTGTCGAACCTTGGGCAAGTTCGTTCACTCTACGTTGCTCCTGTTCACTCAGCTATATGGATGAGTACCTGGCTACAGACAGTGGTATATATGTGTGTGTGAATAATCTTTACCCATTAATTGCAGCTTGTCTGGAGGCTTCCCAGAGAAGTCGAGATAGTGTAAGTAACGTGTATAACGCGTCGAGCATTCCTGAGGACTGGATACTGCGCTATATAAGAACTTACCTGTGTGTCTGTGCGTGCGTGTGTGTGCGTGCGTGTGTGCGAACGTGTGTGTGTCATTTTTCTAACAGCGAAACTTGATCACACGACGTCAAAAACGTAAGGATCCGCATGCAAAATACATCTTTCACACCTCTGCAGACAAGCGACTATCGCAGTCTGCGAACAACTTAGAAACAGCCACACCATAGTCAAAAACAACACCTCGTCGCCACATATCATTGCCATCTTGCTCTATTTGTGTGTGTCCGTACTCGCGTTCGTGTGTTTGTGTATGTGTGTGTTTATGTGTGAGTGCTTGGGTGCGTGTGTGTGTGCGCCCGTATGTATTTGTATGCGTGTGTTTGTAAATGTGTGGATGTGCGTATGTGTATGTGAATGAGTGCGCGTGTTCGTGTATTTACGTGTGTGTGCGCGTGTATGTGTGTATTGCTCTTGCTAATTTCAGCAAGCAATACAAGTATAATTTGCTGAACTGCGTTACAACGAACGGCTAGGCTAATGCATTTAGGTAGAGTCGAAAAGATGATTATCGGATGTGATGATGGCTTGGGATTTGTGTTTCCTAAAGCTATGACATCGTAATAAATACTCTGTTTTTAAAGCAATGCACACGTATTACAACAACGCTCAGCAGTAAGTAATGATTACGTGTATGAGAAAGTTGCCATGAAACCAAGGAGTTAATTGTGACACCTTTATTCAACGTATACGGTCGATTAGCTAGCACCGAAGAGCAGGCCATGTCAGAAGTCTACACCATGTGTGACATCGCCATCAGCCGTGCAACGGCAAATGAGGAACGTGGTCACGTCACTAAGCAACTATCGATGACGTCACGTCCCGAATATGTATTTGTTCAATTCAATCATACAAATGTTTGGTTTAACATGGATAGAAACTAAGTTATATCGTAAACATTTTATAATAAGCATGGAAAGCTAAACGTAGAATTCTAACAAAGATTTAACAAGATTGCCACCCAGAGAATTAACTCTAGGTGGCAGGTGGACAAGGAAGCCCTTTGGCTTATCGAGAGCCTTTTATCTATGTGTATCCCGCCCGTCTCAGGTATGTGTCGATTTTATTTTTAAACATATTCACGCTACTAGCATCCACACAATCAGCAGGTAATCTGTTCCATTCATTTACAGTCCTTTGTGAGAATGAAAACTTTCTTATATCCAATCTACTCTGCTCCTTTGCTAATGTAAGTTCATGTCCTCTATCTTTCTTAACTGAGAAAAAAATATTTCTATGAATATTTTCATAACCCTTCAATATTTTAAACACTTCTATCTGATCTCCTCTCAATCTCCTGGTCTCCATTGTTGTTAAACCGCATTTTTTAGGCGTATTTCGTAACTAAGATCCCTCAGTTTTTGTATCGTTTTAGTTGCTCTCCTCTGCGCCATTTCTAGCATATCTATGTCCTTCCTGCGATATGGCCTCCACGCTTGAATACAATATTCTAAATGAGGCCTAACTATTGTTTTGTACAGCGGTATGATTAGCTCTTTTTCCTTATACGTTATGTTTCGCCTAATTAATCCGAGGATTTGATTTCCCTTTGAAGCTGCAATTCCGCACTGCTCTGAAACCTTCATATCAGCACTAATGGTTAACCCTAAGTCCTTTTCTTTTACAGTAGTACTTAGAACAGTACCCCCCATTTTATATTTTACCTCTTCATTCCCATGACCTGTGTGGAGGCATTTACATTTCCCAAAATTGAACAGCATTTGCCACTTTTCAGACCATTTGATCAACCTATCAAGATCATCTTGTAAATGGTGTCTGTCTTCATCACTTTTAATCTTTCTAAACACTTTTGTATCATCCGCAAATTTTAACACCTTGCTTGTTATATCATCGTCCAAATCGTTGATATATATTAAGAATAATATAGGTCCTAGTACTGATCCCTGTGGTACCCCACTCAATACCGATTTCCAGTTTGAAGCCTCCCCATCAACTACTACACGTTGTCTTCTGTCATTCAGCCATTTTTCTATCCAGTTTATTATATCATTTCCTATGCCATGGGCCTTTAGCTTAAGGAGTAATCTTTGATGTGGTACTTTGTCGAAAGCTTTTTGAAAATCTAAATAGATGATATCTACTGGTGATCCCTCATCTACCCACCTAGTGATGTCTTCCAAAAACATAACATATTTGTTAAGCATGACCTCGCTTTAAAAAAACCATGTTGATATGGGTTTATCAAGTTTTGTTTAACAAGAAAATCCACCATGTGATCTTTAATTAGTCTTTCTAATAATTTACAAATCACTGATGTTAAACTCACTGGTCTATAGTTCTGTCTTGTTTCTCGAACCTTTTTTGAATAACGGTATAATGTTTGCTTCTTTCCATTCTAAAGGAACCACTCACTCTTCTAATGAAAAGTTGAAAACTGTTGCAAGCGGTATGCTAATTTGTTCTACAATTTCCAATAGTAGTTTGGGTGGAATACCATCCACTCCAGGTAATTTATTATCCTTCATAGCCCTTATTTTCTTAGCTACCATTTAACAAGATTTAACAAGATTGCCATCCAGAAAATTACTCTGGATGGCAGTTGGACAAGGAAGCCTTTTGGCTTATCGAGAGTCCAATACTTTTTATCTACATGTATTCCGCCTTTTTAAGGTGTGTGTCGATTTTATTTTTAAACATATTCACGCTACTAGCACCAACACAATCAGGAGATAATCTGTTCCATTCAGTTACAGTCCTTTGTGAGAATGAGAACTTTCTTATATCTAATCTACACTGCTCCTTTACTAATGTAGCTTCATGTCCTCTGGTCCTTCTATCTTTCTTAACTGAGAAAAAAATGTTTCTATCAATATTTTCATAACCATTCAATATTTTAAACACTTCTATGTGATCTTCTCTCAATCTCCTGGTCTCTAGTGTTGTTAAACCACATTCTTTTAGGCGTATTTCGTAACTAAGATCCCTCAGATTTTGTATCATTTTAGTCGCTCTCCTCTGTACTCTTTCTAGCATATCTATGTCCTTCTTGCGATATGGCCTCCATGCTTGTATACAATATTCTAAATGAGGCCTCACTATTGTTTTGTACAGCGGTACTATTAATTCTTTTTTCTTATACGCTATATTTCGCCTAATTAATCCAAGGATTTGATTTCCCTTTGACGCTGCAATTCCGCACTGCTCTGAAACCTTCATATCAGCACTAATGGTTAACCCTAAGTCATTTTCTTTTACAGTAGTACTTAGAACAGTACCCCCCATTTTATATTTTACCTCTTCATTCCCATGACCTGTGTGGAGGCATTTACATTTCCCAAAATTGAACAGCATTTGCCACTTTTCAGACCATTTGATCAACCTATCAAGATCATCTTGTAAATGCTGTTTGTCTCCATCACTTTTAATCCTTCTAAACACTTTTGTATCATCCGCAAATTTTAACACCTTGCTTGTTATATCATCGTCCAAATCGTTGATATATATTAAGAATAATATAGGTCCTAGTACTGATCCCTGTGGTACCCCACTCAATACCGATTTCCAGTTTGAAGCCTCCCCATCAACTACTACACGTTGTCTTCTGTCATTCAACCATTTTTCTATCCAGTTTATTATACCATTCCCTATGCCATGGGCCTTTAGCTTAAGGAGTAATCTTTGATGTGGTACTTTGTCGAAAGCTTTTTGAAAATCTAAATAGATGATATCTACTGGTGATCCCTCATCTACCCACCTAGTGATGTCTTCCAAAAAACATAACATATTTGTTAAGCATGACCTCGCTTTTAAAAACCCATGTTGAGATGGGTTTATCAAGTTTTGTTTAACAAGAAAATCCACCATGTGATCTTTAATTAGTCTTTCTAATAATTTACAAATCACTGATGTTAAACTCACTGGTCTATAGTTCTGTCTTTTTTTTCGAACCTTTTTTGAATAACGGTATAATGTTTGCTTCTTTCCATTCTAAAGGAACCACTCCCTCTTCTAATGACAAATTGAAAACTGTTGCAAGCGGTGCGCTAATTTGTTCTACAATTTCCAATAGTAGTTTGGGCGGAATCCCGTCCACTCCAGGTGATTTATTATCCTTCATAGCCCTTATTTTCTTAGCTACCATTTCCGAGGTTACAACTAACTGTCCTAAATAGTCTGAATCTGCTCCCTTGAACTTAGCCTCTGGTACTGGCAGTGAACTAATATCTTCCCTGGTAAACACTGAACTAAAATACTCATTCAGGTCTTCTGCCATTAAGAATCCCCCTGATATTGTATTTCCAGCACTATCTTCTAGAGGACCGACCTTATCCTGAACTTTCTGTTTGCTTCGAATATACGCATAAAAACTCTTACTGTCATGTTTTATATTACTAGCTAATTTTTTTTCATAGCTTCTCTTTGAATTTCTAATTTCAGCTGTGGCTTGATTAAGTGCTTCTTTATAAATGTTGTAGTCTTCATCATTTCCAGTACATCTATATGACTTCCACATCATTTGTTTATACTTAATTTTTCTAATGGCTTCTTTCGATAAGTGTCTCTTTTTAGACCGTTTCCCTTGTTTTTTGAAAGGTACAAATTTATCGACTATGCACTTAATTTCACTATTTAAGATATTCCAGCATTCGGTTGCTGTCTTATTCTTCAGTGTGTTATTCCAGTCTATCTTTGCTAAATATTTCCTCATGTCCTTATACCTTCCTTTGTGGAAATTTCTCCTATACTGCTTTTTACTATTCCTTTCTGATTTTACTTTGATGGTAAAATGTATCTGGTTGTGATCACTACTCCCCAGTGGCTCACATATCTTGACATTGTCAACTAATTCTTTCTGTGAGGACAAAACTAAGTCTAACACATTCTCTCCCCTGGTTGGTTCTAGCACATGTTGAGAAAGGAAACTATCTTGTACTAAAACTAAAAACTTGTGGTCCTCACTCCCCATACTCTGTAGAGATTTCCATTGTATATGCCCATGGTTAAAGTCCCCCATAATAATACAGTTCGGTTTGCTTACTTCCCTTATAGCGTTTTGTATTTTTTCATTCTCTTCTATGCTTATGTTTGGACTTCGATAAACTAACCCAACTGTTAACGTTGAGTTTCCTGTAACTATGTTACACCAAACAGCTTCTTCGCAATCTGCTTCTCTTTCTAATTTTATTTCATAAGCCTGGATAGATTCTTTAATATATAAAATAACTCCACCTCCCTTTCTTCCTATTCTATCTTTCCTAAACATTACATATCCTATTAGTCCCAATTCGGCATCTGACATATCAGTGGTGGCCCACGATTCGGTTATACCTATTATGTGAGGGTCAATATCTTCTACCATAATGTTTAGTTCACTTCTTTTGTTTACTATGCTCCTTGCATTTAAACAAATGCATTTATATCCTGATTCAGAATAGTTTTCCTGGCTGTTCTTTGCCGATTTATTTCTGCTGTCTTTATCTATGCCTCCAGTTTCAGGCTTCTCTGTGAATCCCCCCTGCGAATCTAGTTTAAATAGATGCAGCCTGTCCCACTGTCAACAGATTGCAGCAAGTTCTCTGAGAAAACTGCTGCCCCCTTTCCACTTAGATGTAGGCCATCTCTCATGTACATATCTTCCCTCCCAACAAAGTGTCCCCATAAATCTACGAATCCCACCCCCTCTTCTTTACACATCTGCTCAACTAGTGCGTTGATCGCCATCCTCTTGCAGTTTCTATATGTCGGCCCCCTTCCTCCCATTACTGGCAAAATTCCTGAAGATAATCTGTTCTACTCTTGTCTTCTTTAACTTCTTCACTAACTGTCTGTACTTCTGAACTATCCCAGTTGTTCCCTCCCTCTCTGCGTTATTTGTCCCTACATGTACTAGTATAGACCCTCCCTTGCCATGCCCCAGTACCTACTCTACCCTTTCAGTTACATGTTCTATCCTAGCCCCCGGTAGACAAACAACGACGTCCTCCCCCTCGCTTAGAGTCTTATCTGTCTTTCTCATAATCGAATCGCCCATAAACACCCTCTCTTTCCTCATTGCCCCCTCAATCACTGCCTCAATGTAGCTCTTTCTACGGTTTGCATCTGTCTGGTTATAATCTTGTTCCCCTGTCTTATGCTCTCCCGTCACAATCTCGTCCGTTCCATTCTTTCCTGACGCTGTTTCTCTTGTCACCTTTCTTCCTGTCATCGTCCCTCCCGACTTCTCTTCTGTCACATGTACTCTCACTTCCTTTCTTCCCGTCATCTTTCCTCCCATTGCATTTCCTTCTCTCCTCTCCCGTCTCATTTTCCCTCCTACCTCTTTCTCTACGGTCACTTTCTCTCCTGCCACCTTCACACCTGTCACATTTCCTGCCGTCGATCCTCCACTTTCTTCCCCTCCGATCACCTTCCCTCCTCTCAGTCTCCTTTCCTCGGTCTTGTTGCCACTACTCTGCTCCTTCAGTTTCACAGTATTCCCAACTTTATCCCTGTCGTCTCTCTCCATTCCGTCTGTCTCCTTGCTGATTCTCATCTCCATCCCCTTCACAATATCTACCAACCTAGCTACCTCTTTCTCCAGACATTTCACCTTCCAACACCCCACGCACTGAAAGGTGAATCCCTCTTCCTTGGTTACTGTCCATGACTTCGTACAGCCGGATAAGGCAAAATCTACCCAACTGTGGCAGTCGTCGCACACCAAGTGTCTCTTTGCCTTGACTTGCCGCTTGCAAGGCGCCATATCAGAATTTATTTAATAATAATAATAATCTAATTAGCTATTTAAAATAGTTTTGTCAACTGTGTTTACACCAATCACTGTCTAGGTAGTCTTTAAGAAGACTGTTTTCTGTGCACAAATGTTACACTTTTCGTAAGATTGCGTACGCTAGACTGCCTTATTTATTTAGGTTATACAGCGCCCTAGCGAATAAGAGAGACACTAGCTACATAAACTTAGTTCGCCCGATTATCGCAAATGCTTAATTTTAACAACAAAGCTACCTTATCAAAATGTCTAGCAGGTACTGACTTACACAGATATTATCTTATGTAGGTAGTTTATGGTTATTACTTTATCACCTATATATTCTACCACATAACGAGGTTTGTTAAATCTTGTTTACAAACTTATCGTAGCCGTAAGCTAACGTACCCTATTATCACTCACTAGACTAAAGTGTCCTAAAATACTTTATCTAACTAACTTTAAGCACAACTGCTACTCAATATATGTTTACTGCTACTTTATGAATGATATTAAGGCAAGAATAATACTTATCAATCAGTAATTCCACTTGCTTATGAACTTTGATACACCACCAATTTCAACGATCTATCTCCGCCAAATATAGCCTCGAGATGTCAATTTCCGGGGTTACAATTAATTGTCCTAAATAGTCTGTATCTGCCCCCTTGAACTTAGCCTCAGGTACTGGCAGTGAACTAATATCTTCCCTGGTAAACACTGAACTAAAGTACTCATTCAGGTCTTCTGCCATTAAGAATCCCTCTGATATTATATTTCCAGCACTATCTTCTAGAGGACCGACCTTATCTTGAACTTTCTGTTTGCTTCGAACATACGCATAAAAACTCTTGCTGTCATGTTTTATATTAGTAGCTAATTGTTGTTCATAGCTTCTCTTTGAATTTCTAATTTCAGCTGTAGCTTGGTTAAGTGCTTCTTTATAAGTGTTGTAGTCTTCATCATTTCCAGTACATCTATATGACTTCCACATCATTTGTTTATATTACATTTTTCTAATGGCTTCTTTCGATAAATGTTTCTTTTTGGACCGTTTTCCTTGTTTTTTGAAGAGTAAAATTTTTTCGACTATGCACATAATTTCACTGTTTAATATATTCCAGGATTCTGTTGCCGTCTTATTTTTCAGTGTGTTATTCCAGTCTATCTTTGCTAAATATTTCCTCATGTCCTTATACCTTCCTTTGTGGAAATTTCTACTATACTGCTTTTGTACTATTCCTTTCTGATTTTACTTTGATGGTAAAATATATCTGGTTGTGATCGCTACTCCCCAGTGGCTCCCATATCTTGACATTGTCAACTAATTAATTCTGTGAAGACAAAACTATGTCTAACACATTCTCACTCCTGGTTGGTTCTAGCACATGTTGAGAAAGGAATGTATCTTGAACTAAAACTAAAAACTTGTGGTCCTCACTCCCCATAGTCTGTAGAGATTTCCATTGTATATGCCCGTGGTTAAAATCCCCCATAATAATACAGTCCCGTTTGCTTACTTCCCCTAAAGCGTTTTGTATTTTTTCATTCTCTTCTATGCTTATGTTTGGACTAAACTATCCCAACTGTTAACGTTGAGTTTTCTGTAACTATGTTACACCAAACAGCTTCTTTGCAATCTGCTTCTCTTTCTAATTTTATTTCATAAGCCTGAATAGATTCTTTAATATATAAAAATAACTCCACCTCCCTTTCTTCCTATTCTATCTTTTCTAAACATTACATATCCTGTCAGTCCCAATTCAGCATCTGACATATCGGTGGTAGTCCAGGATTCGGTTATACCTATTATATGAGGGTCAATATCTTCTACCATAATGTTTAGTTCATTTCGTTTGTTTACTATACTAGTAGTATGGAGGATACACACACCCCAAACCACGCCCCCTTTTGTATGTAGGTACGTGCATAAAAAACGTCGATTTCAAAATCGGGAACCTACTTATAAAAAAAAGATAAAAAGGCTTTTTGGTAACCTGAGTGGAATCGGGAACCTAGTTATAAAAAACGTGATTGATGGCCTGTCACTTTTTGTGAATGACAGGCGCCCTCTAGCGATTAATAACAGCGTCCCTAGTTACGTGATAACGCCATCTAGCGATTAACCCAAGTCACACCTAGCGATCAACGTCCTAAGCGATCAACGACTAGCGATCGAAGTACTCGTAGAAGCCGGCGCCTGTCCTGGGCGCGGCGTACGACTAGGGATCGAAAGATTTCGGATCCGTACGTCGGCCCTATCCGTGACTATATAAGCGGTAGCGGTTTTTATCGGTAGTAGTCATGTTGTCATCGTCGGAACGTATAAAGTTTGGCGGTTCGCGCTCCTTCTTGTCGAATATGTACAGGTGCCGATTGACGGCGTACGGTCGGGTCTTCCGATCCGTCGAGCACGCCTATCAGTATAGGAAAGCGCTATTCAACGAAGACCTCGCATGCGCCGCGTGTATCAAAAGAGTGCGATCGCCCTACGCGGCGAAACGACTCAGTTACGGTATTCGAAAAAAGAGAACGGGAAACGAATGGCACGTCGTTAGGGTCGCCTGTATGAAGGGGCTGTTGATGAGTAAGTTCGGTGGGGAGTTGAAGGCCGAACTGTTGGCCACCGGGGACGCCGAATTGGTGGAGTGGGTGCCGAGTAGGGAGGGTTTCTGGGGTACCAGGATTGGTGACGTCGAGGGCGAGAACAAGCTCGGTAAACTGTTGATGGAGGTGCGCACCTTTTATAAAGACGCGTAAAAAACATCAGCCAGTATCAGTCGTGAAAATGGGCGGACCGTTGTTGAAGCATCCGTTTACGTGTATAGTATCAGGGCCTACGGGATGCGGTAAGACGACGTTCGTCGACCGTCTGATACGAAGCGCTATGATCGATCCGGCGCCCGAAAAAGTCCTGTGGTGTTACGGGCAGTGGCAGCCCGCCTACGCGTCTATGTCTCCGGAAATAGAGTTCGTAGACGGCCTGCCGACTACGACGTATTTAGACGGTAAAAAGAGGACGCTTTTAGTACTCGACGACCTCATGGAGGAAGCCGATAGCGGGGTGACGGCGCTATTTACTAAAAAAAGTCATCATTGTAATACGTCGGTCGTACAACTCCGACAGAACATGTTTCCGAAAGGGGGCGAAAACCGCACAATCAGCCTGAACGCCCAATACCTGGCACTATTTAAGAACCCCCGAGACGTTGGTCAAGTAGGTCACCTTGCGAAACAGATGTATCCGGGAGAGGTCAAGTACATGATAGAGTCTTTCAAAGACGCGACGTCGACGGCGTACGGCCATCTCTTCGTCGACCTGAAACAGGAAACGGAAGAGTACATGCGCCTGCGTACGTGTATATTTCCGGACGACCCCCTTCAGTACGTCTACGTACGGAAGGGTGGTGGTGGTCAACTATAAGTAGAGAGGGACGTCGCCGCGTACGCATTAGTCGGTATGACGGGAAGACGCGCGGTGGTAGCGGCGAAGCGACGACCGAAGGCGGCGACGACGACGTTTTCGGAGCAACGCCTGAAGAGACACATTTTCGCCCTGCAGTTGATGGATAGACAGAAGCGGAACGTAGATCTGCGAAAAGCCGTGCTCGCCCACTCGGAGGTCGGTCTCATATGTAGTCTATGCGATTGCGCGTACAATATTCTGAGAGGGAACGTGAAGGTGTCGCCGAAGCAGAAACGCGTGTTGACGAAATACAGAGATCACCTGCGTGACTTGGTCAACAAACGAATTCCGGTGAAGCGGAAGCGAGCCATCTTGCAAACGGGGGCGGGTGGTTTTCTGACGGCCCTGCTAGCGCCGTTAGCGAGCACCGTTTTCCTGCCACTACTCAAACAGTTCATCGGGGGTTAATCGATGCAGTACGCGAAGAAGATGGCGTTGGTCGACCCGCGATTGGTGGAAAGTCTCCTTCAACCGCAGCAGCAGTCGAGCAGCAGCACCCCCCGATCACGTGTACTGAGTAGCCTGGACAGCGACATGAAATATATTCTAGAGCGATCAGATTTATCCGAACGCGATAAGGTGATGTCGTACAATCAGCTGCTGAGTCGCTACAACACTATAGAGGCGGCTCGAACGGCGCAACCGGTACGCGTGTCGATGGTCAACGCCGACGGCGGCGAGATACCGCCGCAGACCACGGCGGCGGCGGCGGCGCCACCATCGTCGGAGGCCGTAGAGCGCGAAATCGTAGCCAGCATGCCGAAAACGCTGAAAGGGAAGGCGAGTCTACTTATTGCGAAAATGAAAGCCGATCCCTTGTGTCGATGGAACGAACGCGGCGAATTCGTGTACGACGGTAAAACGATCGCGGGGAGTAACATGGTCGATCTAGTGAACGATCTCATGCGAACGAGAACGAAGACGACGCAGCCCTTAGGATGGCGCGCTTTCGGGTTGAGTATGAAGGGTATGAACATTCCTATGGAGTTCGTCGGCAACCCGCGCTATCGGGAGTACATGGAGCGACGTCGGCGGCTGTCAAGAGAAGGAGAGGAGGAGACGGGATCGGTCAGTTCAGCGGGAAAGGCGGTGCGAAGACGACGTTCTAGAAAGAGAGCGTTGGACGGCTGGGAATCGATGTGACGATGCCGTCAATACAACGAACGGTCGCCGTTGTCGGTCTCATCGTCATCACGGTTATCGCTCTCTATATAATAGTCGTCGTTCGTCGATCGTCGTCGTCGTCGTCATGGTGTCCGGGTGGAGTCGTCGTCGTCCAAAACGAAACCTTCGAAAACGAAACGACGATGACGACGACGCTGAACTGAATGAACTCTACTTCGATCCGAAACGAGCGGGGAGTTACGGAGGTGTCGACGCGTTGCACCGGGCGTCAAAGGGGGGTCGACGACGCCCGGATGTCGAGAGGTGGCTAGCGGCGCAGGACGCTTATACTCTACACAAACCGGTTAAAAGACGTTTCAAACGACGTTGCGTTATCGTGGGCGGTCAAAACCAGCAGTGGCAAGCTGATCTGGTCGATCTGACTATGTTAAAAAAACACAACGACGGTATAACATTTCTATTGACGGTCATCGGCGTGTTTTCGAAGCGGGCGTGGTGCGTTCCGTTGAAGAATAAGTCCGGTGCATCGCTCGTCGCGGCCTTCGAACGTCTGCTGAACGACGCGCCGCCGCCGAACGCGCTGCAGACCGATAAGGGGACCGAGTTTCTGAATCGACCCCTGCAAACGTTCCTAAAGAGTCGCGGCGTTCATCATTTCGTGACGCATAACGAGGAGACTAAAGCGAGCGTCGTGGAACGCTTCAATAGGACTTTGAAAACGCGCATGTGGCGTTATTTTACGAAACACGAGACGCTGCGCTACGTATAGGCGTTAACGGATTTCGTGCATTCGTACAACAACGCCTATCATCGAAGCATCGGTAGGACGCCGGCGAGCGTCGACGCAACGAATCAGGAGGACGTATGGCAACGCCTGTACGGCGGCGGCAGCGGTGGTATGGGAAAAAAAAACGAAACTTCGCGAAGGAGATCGCGTGCGTATCAGTAAGACGAGGGGTCAATTCAAAAAAGGATACATGCCTAATTGGAGCGAGGAGCTCTTCACCGTCGTAGAGGTGCATCCGTCCGAACCCCCCGTTTATCGCCTGAAGGACGACGCGGGGACACCGGTAGAGGGCGCCTTCTACGAACAGGAAGTACAACGCGTAGTCGTTCCGAAGGACAAACTGTATCGAGTGGAGGCGGTTCTGCAGCGGCGTCGTCGTCGTCGCGGCGGCGGTTCGGAGGCGCTCGTGAAATGGAGCGGTTACCCGGCCTCATTCAACAGTTGGATCGACGCCGCGGCGCTCGTGGACCTATAGCATGCGTTGGACGCGTCACGAGGAATGCTGGCGACTGCACGAGTCGTGCTTATGCGGGGGAACGTCGCTCCTCCCGTATAAGGGGCCCTGCTGTACCCGCAGACCGCAGTGGCGCTATGGAGGCGAGGGACGAGCAGCAGCAGCCGAAGCAGAAGAAGAAGACTACCAAAGAGGACTCCGTCGACGCCGCTACTGGTACAGAGAAGTCGACGACGACTACCAACGAGGACTCCGTCGACGCCGTCGAGAACGCCGACGACTCCACCGTCCACGAACCCGATCCATGGCGGCTCTGCGGTAACGAATGCCCAAAGGCCGAAATCGTATTCCTCTGTCAGGTCATCGTCCTGTACTTCGTCATCGCCGTTAGTATATACAATTTAACGCGGGGTCAAGGCGACTCCAATCTGTGGACGGCGCTGTTGAGCAGCTGTCTCGGTTATCTGCTCCCGAGTCCGTCTATGAGCGGCGGCGCCGGTCGACGACGACGAGACGATGGCGGCATCGTCTGACTTTTACCTGACGCTACCGAACAACGCGTCTACGAAGCGGCACCCCGAAAATACGTTGACGCACTACATCACGACGCTGCCGCGACGTTTCGACCTGGCCGGCGGAGAATGGGAATGCGGACTGGTGACGCTACAGTACCCGCACACGTGGTACAACGTGAGAGAGGCGGATGCCACCTTCTACCTGTCGGCGCCCTGAGGTGAGGCGGGCTTTTTCACGACCATGGACGGTATCGGAATATACCGACAGGGTACGATTGGTCACGGTTTCTACAACAACGTTTTCGTGCTACTGCGCGAGATCAACGAGGCGCTAAGGAAATTGTGGACCGATAAGGTGAGGCTGTATCTCGAGTACAGCGGCGTCTCTAACCGAATGACGCTGCGTATGACGGCGGGTGTCGCCTTTACCCTACCCGATACGAGCCGTCTGAAGAGCGTGCTAGGTTTCCATAAGAACGTTATCGTAAGTCCGCCGATGATGGGTCCCGACCCGGAAGTCGTCGTTATCGAGACGACCCCCGCCTCGTACACGTTCGCGTACGAAGGTCGAAATACGGTGGATATGAAGGCGGGCGTCGACACCCTGTACGTGTACACGGATCTCGTGGAATCGCGCGTCGTCGGCGACGTGTACGCGCCGCTTCTTCGAAATATCGCCGTCTCCGGTACGAACGGTAGCGTTATTTCGGAAACGTTCGATCGCGTCCAATACGTGAGGCTGCTGCGGCATCAATTCGATACGATCGAGGTCGATATAAGAGACGATTGCGGTCAACCGATACCATTCGAGCGGGGGAAGCTAGTGGCGACGCTTCACATCAGACGCTGTAAATCGAGATTGTTTTAACCACCATGCCGAACCCGTACGAGGACTACTACGTTCGACAGGTAGGCGGTCAACTACCGGTCTTCATCGGCAGTCGAGGTCAGCGAGGACACGGTCTGGGTAATATCTTCGGGAGCCTGTTTCGAAGCGTCATGCCGCTTTTTAAGAGAGGCGCCATGGCGTTGGGAAAACGCGCGCTCAAAACCGGCGTGAACGTGGCGCGGGACGTCGTCGGCGGCGGCAATCTGAAAGCGTCGGTGAAACGACGCGCGAAGGAGGCCGGCGTCGATCTTCTCGACGGCCTATTGAAAGGGCCGGCGCCGAAGAAGAGACGGGTGAAAAAAAGACCGCCTATAAAGAAGCAGCGTCGAACGGCGACGACCGTCAGTAGACGGAAGAGAGGACGTCGACCGGTCGATATATTCGACGCGTAACGATGGCGTTCGTAAAGACAGCGTGCGAGGGCGTGAAGGCCGAACTGGACCTGTTCACCGGACCGGTGACGCAGAAGAGCATCGAGAGCAGTTATCGGACCACCTGCCAACCGCTGACGGCTCTCGACGCCGGCGGTCCTATCGAGTTCCTCATTCCGGGGTCGGGTAACGACTATACGGACCTGGCGAGCCTTCAAACGCACGTCCTCTTCAAAGTGGTTCAGGGGGACGGTACCGATCTGGCGCCGTCGACCAATACGTACGCGTACCGGGCCTACATCGAGACCCTGCTGAGTTACGGTAGCGACGCGAAACGATCGCATCTCACGGGGTCATTGTGGTACAAAGACAGCGCCGGACACATGAACGCGCGCGGGGACGATAACACCGGGTTCGTAGCGCGGCGCAATCTGACGGCGGCCAGCGCCGAGGTGGAGATGATGGGACACCTGCACGTCGACGCGTTTATGCTAAACCTCCTCCTACCGAGCGGCATCGACACAAAAATACGCATGGTCCAGTCGAAGGACGCCTTCGCGCTCATGGGCGCGGCTGGCGCGCCGTGGTGGCGTATCGTGATACGCTCGATTTGCCTGTACGTCCGAAAAGTGAAGTTGAACCCGGAAGTCCAGCTGGGTCATATCAAAGCGTGGACTTTGGGAACGGCTAAGTTTCCGATGCGCCGCGTCGACTGCAAGTCGTTCTCGATAACAGCGGGTACGCTATCGCACACGCACGAGAACCTGTACATGAGTGCGATTCCGAAACGCATAATCCTGATGATGATCGACAACGCCGCCTACAACGGAGACTACACTAGAAATCCGTTCAACGCGCATCACAACGACATAACCTTCCTCGCGCTCAACGTCGACGGACGTCAAGTGCCGAGCAAGCCGCTGCAACCGGACTTTCCGCACCACCGGTACATACGAAGCTACATGAATCTCTTCGAGGCCACCGGAAAGGCGGGCGAGGACGAGGGGAACGACATATCGCGCTCGGACTTCGAGGCCGGCTACACCGTCTTCGCTTTCGACCTGACCCCCGACTGCTGCGACGGGGACCATTTCAACGTCGTGCGTCAGGGGAGCGTGGGCGTTGAAATGCAGTTCTCGACGCCGCTACCCCGACCGGTGAACGTCGTCGTGTACGCGGAATTCTAGACGGTGATGGAAATCGATCGGACCCGAAACGTCCTGTACGACTGTACCTCGTAATGGATACGTTCCAACTGCTGCGTCGCCTCGAACTAAACGCATCGTCCTCGGCGTCGTACCTAAAGACGCGCTACTTACCACCACCACCACCACTTACCCGATGGCCTTCGTGTGCAATACCGACGACGGCGGCGAACCGGGGGAGCACTGGGTGGCCGTCTACGTCGACCGCCAAGGCGTCGGCGAGTACTTCGATTCGTACGGTCTCCCGCCGCTGCACGCCGACTTCCGCGCCTTCCTGCACCGACACTGCGGCGACGCGTGGACGTACAACGACAAGAGACTGCAGAGCGTCGTCTCTAACGTGTGCGGACAATATTGCGTCGCCTACCTACTCCTCCGATGTCGCGGCATGCCGTTGACGACGTTCCAGAACATATTCGGCACCAATCGGGTGGCCAATGACTGTCTCGTATTCGATTGGCTAAAGCCATCGCATTAACGCTTCGCTTTTACGTGTATAGTAGTAGTATTAATAAAAAACAACGACGATGAAATGTACGCACTTGTGTTTGTTTTATTATTATTACCCTACCCTACATACAGAACCCTACCCCTAGGCGGCCCCCCACCCCTAGGGTAGGTTTAGTTATACGAGTTAGACGAGTATCGGCGCCGTGGTGACGCCGTCGTCGAGCACGCGGCGTTTAGCGTAGAAATAGCTCAACGCCGCGCGCTCTTGAACGTACGTCAACACGGACGAGTTTTTCACTTGGAAACCGTGGTTCCAACCGACGCCGCTGCGTCGGTCGCGCAGTACGGCGAGGAAGTCGTGCTCGTCGATATCGTTCTGACGTTTACTCAATCCCTTCGTGCTGTACTTCGCGCCGCCGGCGCCGCCGAAGCAGTAGTACGTCTTACTGCACAGCGCCACGATTCCGTCGCCGCGCCACTCTTCTTTGAAGAGACCCGGCGTTCGACGATCGAATAGAAGACGGCGCGCGCAGCAGTCCCCACCCTCCCACGTCAGTCCGGCGACGCGGCGCCGTACGTACGCGTCCACGTGCGCGTCGCAGCATTCGGCCGGAAACCAGAGCGATCGATTCCGGAAGTAGTGTTCGCGCATCGCTTCCGGTACGAGCGCGTCGATGTCGTGACCCGCGAGGGCTATGTACGCCGAGTCGGTGTCCATAGCGCAGTACTGAAAGAGAGGGCGTGGAATGTAGGCGTCGACGAAGTCGTAATAAAATTCGAGCATTCGTAATTTCGCGTATTGATACACGAAATAACCGATTTGAATCGGCAGGTCGTAGACGACGGTGCGCTTATTCAGCGCCACCTCGTACAGCTCGTCGTCGACGACGACGTCGAGTTGCCGGAAGCGACGGTTGTTGACGAGTCGCGAGGCGCCTACCGACGTAGCGTACTTGATATCCCGGTGCCGATCGACGCGCGTAATCGTCTTCCCGTACGAACTGTTGCCGAGTAGTTTGAAGGTGTCGGCGATGATCGCTTTGTCGGGGTCGACGTCGCCCTCGCGTCGCGCCGTCGACACCGTATCGCCGAAACGACGAAAGCAGGCGATCGGCGTGTACTCGATCACCTGGTAGACGCGCGCGACGACGAGCCCGTGCTCCAGATACCAGCGTAGGAGGGGCGTGGCGAGTACGATCGCCGTGCCGAAGTAGCTACCAACGAGCGTCCGTTGAGGTCGGGTGAGTAGATCGTGCGACTCGGCGTAGCGGCGCATGAACGGGCTGAGGTCGTCGCGCGCGATATCGACGTTCTTGAATACGGGCTGCATTTCGGCGAACTTAGAGCGCAGCGCTTCCGGCACGGCGATATCGCACTGCACGAGACCGAATAGAGAACCGTCGCGTACACCCGCCAGTATCGTCGAGTGCGTTACGCGCCTCGCGTCGGGTCGCGTCACGGGGGGTCTCACGGCTCGCCACTGGCACTCCCACATTTCGACGACGGCATCGACGTGGCGGCGCAGGTAGGACGTCACGGCGATCGTCGCGGCGTACAGAGTCGTCATCGGTTGACCGTTGACGGCGTTCGTCGTCACGTGCGTCTGGCATATCGGGCAGCCGTGAAAGAAACAACCGTGAAATTGATACGCCGTTCGCGTGGCGGCGCACCAACCGTCGACTCGGTACTTACCGATGCGCTTCTCGCGGCCGTTCAACTGGTGTCGTATAGGGGCGCCTATTCGTTCCGCTTCGTACGTCAACCACTCTACGGCCATACGACCGTAGCGGTGCACGTGTTCCGCTCGAAAGCCGTTCTCCGCGCGTCGGCGCGTGTACCAACCCGTCGGCATTTCTCGCATCATCGCCGATAGATAGAGACCGTTCGCGTCATAGCCTACTATCGAACGACACGGGTTGTTACCGCCTCGAATCGACGTCACGCCGGCTTCGTGATGACGCGAGAAGATGATCGATGGACCGCCGACGATCTGCGACTGCAGTAGGCGGTGCAGGTCTTTGTTCGGTTCGTTGAACAACGAGAAATGGATTGACGACGGCAGGTCGATGAATAGGTACAACAACGTCAACCCCGGTACGCTGATGGCGTCCTTGAACATGTCGATGCGCTGACGGCGATAGAAGGCGAACTGCCGCTCGAGTGCCTCGAGAAACGGCGCCACATCTCGGTTATTATACCAGATTAGAAAATCGCGCATCGTCGTCATGCACTCGTCGCGCCATGCCGTCGCACAAATTTCGTACGCCTCCGCGGAGATTCCCTCGCGTTTCAGGTGGCTGTAGAAAGTTTCGCGCGGCGGTAGGACGGTCTCGTCCAGGCGCGTCAACGCGTCGATATATTCGTACGGAAAGTACCCCTTGGTCGCCGCGCAGTCGTACGCTTTCAGATAGCGCTCGTAGCTGACACCGGGCGCGAGGTAATTAGTTATGTCCATAAATTTCAACGTCGACGTCGTCAGGCACATGTAAGCGTTCTGTCGTTTAATCGTGAACGCCGACGATGTGTGCTGCTCGTCGTCGGTTATGAGCAGGGGGGTCAAGTACTTTTTGACGACATTCAAATCGTACTTACCGCTGTTGAAACCCAGTACGGGCATTTGACGAAGGTGCGTCCACAGGCGGTCGGCGAGTGCGGCGTACGGTGACGCATCCTTGTCGTCGTCGTCACTTCGTCGCCGCCAGTCTTTATCGAGCGCTTCGATCGCCTCAAAGACCGCGTCGTAGCGGGGGCGTAGAAGCGCGCACGGCGCCGCGCTCACGGCTTCCAGGTCATCGATGAGGCGACGCGCTAGGTCGGCCGAATCACCGGTCGTGACGTAACAGCGCGCCGCTTCGTGTCCGGGCACGTTCGACGCAACGCTCACGCTGAGCAGTTCGTGTCGCGCTAGCCACCGACATTTATCGGTATCCGGCGGTAGCTCGTTGGCGGCGAAATAACATTCAAAGTCGAATGTCGCGCGGTACGGATAGTAGCGCAGATCGTCGTCGCCGACGTCGATACCTTCGTCGTCGAGTCGTTGAAATACGGACGGCTTCGGTCGGTAGACGCCGCCGGGAAACACGTGACGAACACCGCCCTCGCACGTCGCTTCGTGACGTCGTAATAGTGACGGGTACTGCCAGAGGGAGTTGCCGCATTTCGAGCACTTGTACGTTTTCGCGTACGCGCGCAGATCGATTATGTACGAAAAGTGATTCTCGTACAGGTTGACATTCAGGGTTGTGGGGTGCACTTCGAGCGACCGACGTACTAGTTCGGCGGCGCCAGTCGCCGTTAGTCGATAGACGACGATGTTGATACCAAAAAGCGTCTCCACGCGTTCCAGTTCGTTCAGGCGCACGCCGGTCGGCGTCGGGGCGTAGCGCGCGCTCAGTTGTTTAGCTACTCGTGTTAAACGGGTTGTATTTAGGTGCCCCCCCACCGCCACCACCTTGCCGATGGATGGCAATGCATCGGAAGAGGCATAGAGGATCGTCGTAGGGCTTGCCTCCCCGAGCGTTCGTCAACGCCACGACGTGCTTGTTGTTACGCACGTAGGCGGGGAGCGCGGCGCCAACGCACCCGATAGGATGGTTTAGGATGGCGTTCACGAAGTAGGTGGCGTTCGTTACGAGCTCGACCACCCAGCCCGAATCGGGGCGCTGCGCGAGGACGTACTGTAGTACGTCGGTCGTGCGCACGACATCGAGGAATCGTTCGAAAGAACGGCTATCGGTTACGAGGGCGGGTGTTTCGAGAAGGCGACCGCAGCAGTTACAGGACGAATGAAAATAGCGGTAACGACCCGACACCTTGTGGCGTAACACGAAACCATAGCTTACGTTTATTTTAAACGCATTCTTTCGTTCGCTAAACATAACCCTCAGACGCGGTTCGAGCACCCGCGTGCTCGTACAGGCGGTCATGCGATAGCTGTAGCGGGACTGTACGACACCGATCGCTACCGACGTCTCTATGCTACGTCGATGCTCGTCCACGACGCGTTGAAGAGCGTCGGCTGATGGTGGTGGCGGCGGTGGTGGATTATCATCGGGCGGTAACGACACCGCCGGATGACCGCACCGTTCCCTCAGGTGTCGTAGCATCGCGGCGCGCGTACTGTACGTTACGCCGCATTTCGGACACTCTCGTCGCTTTACGCATAGCGCGTCATCGCCGCATCGTTTCGAACTCTTAGCGTGTCGCTCTAACGCCGACTGTTTCAAGAAATAAGCACCGCATTTCGGACATTGCCACCTAGTAGTAGTAGGCGGCATACTTTTTTGTGCTGCTACTTTTTCGAATACCTCTATTTATAACGAGGTACGGACATGCGCAGTGAGTGATGTAACGTGGGGGTGGTGGTTTTGTTAGGTAACGGGTTTTGTTAAGTAACGGGGTGGTGGTTTTGTTAAGTAACGACTAATGATATTGAGGTACGGGACACACGTGGTGTGGTGGTTTTGTTAGCGATGCGTATGGGGTGGCGGTTTTATTAAGCATATGGGGTGGTGGTTTTGTTAAGTGGGGTGGTGGTTTTGTTAAGTAACGACTAATGAGGTACCACGTGGTGTGGCGGTTTTGTTAGGTGCATATGGGGTGGCGGTTTTGTTAAGCATATGGGGTGGTGGTGGCTTGTTATGAGTGGGGGTGGTGGTTTTGTTAAGTAACTGTGTGTGTGTGTGTGTGTGTGTGTGTGTGTGTGTGTGTGTGTGTGTGTGTGTGTGTGTGTGTGTGTGTGTGTGTGTACTGCCAGCCAAGCCCAAGGGCCCAGGCCCAAGCCGTGTGTGTGTGTGTGTGTGTGTGTGTGTGTGTGTGTGTGTGTGTGTGTGTGTGTGTGTGTGTGTGTGTGTGTGTGTGTGTGTGTGGTGTGTGCGTGTTAACTCGGAAACGGAACGTCCATTTTCAACGTTTTATTAAGCGTGTCGTACAACGAAAAGCGATATTAAGCAAATCAGCAGAATAGGCAGTAATGTTCATTTGATTTAAAGGCCGCTTCTGCACTGTATGTAGACGTGCACTGCCGATTCTAGTCGAGCGCGATTGATGAATTCGCGCCAATTCGTGCCGAGGAGCCAGTCGGATACGAACTGTACCAAATACAGTTCCCCAGCTCGCCCCGGTTGCTGTCCGTGCGCCTTCACGTGTAGTAACTGCACCAGACGTATGAAGGTTGGTATCAGTGAGCGCTGCAGACACGATTCCAACACTACGTTGAAGTGTTGCGTGACGAGTTCGGCTACGTTGTCGTAGCGCCGTGCGTACTCACGAGTAGGCCGACCCGCCCGATAGCCGACCATATGCACGTACGGACATCCCTCATTAACTTCGCAAGCACCGCATCGATCGCGCGCCGTCTCCAATATCAGCTCACCGAGGTGTTCAGCGAGGAGGGACATCGCATGTCGTTCATATCGACAGGCCACCTGACCCCGCCCCGGCTCGACGACGCGTCGTTGCGTCACGTCCGACGGCGCTGGCTTCCAACAACACGACGGCACAATCTGGTGTAAACTTTCGTAAGGCGGTGGTGCACCAAGCGCCTCCTCAATGATAGCATCCAATGCGCTATCGACGTCGCCCGCGCATCCCTACAGCACAAAAGCAGGTGCCTACAAACACACATTACACTTCCCACGGCGATCGTGCGCACGTTCAGGCCGTCGCGCTCTCTACAAAACACATTATTATCATTAATCCGCCTCTTTTTCTGCGTTAACACGAGCCATCAACGCGGCGTCTTTCCTCTCACTATCCATCACCGAACGATCGAGCAGTGTTTGTACGAACACGGCAACTTCGGCGTACCTCGCACGCATCCGTTCATTATTGGCTAACATTTCCAGCAGAACTCGCCGCACCTCCTGTAGACACAACATACAGCAAATAAATGTCATGTTTTATATAGGCTGAGCGCCGTTCTATTTCGTAGCTCCACTAGTAGGCTCTCTTTGCTTCGTAAGCTGAACACCAGGCCATTACGTAATTTTCCACTATCTCGTCTAGTAAGCGCGCAGGTTCGTCACTGGTCGGTTTACTAGTTAGCAACGCCGTCACCAGCGGGGCCTCCTATAACACAAGAAACCCATTACTCATCAACGGCTCTCCTCAGTGTGCGCACCGTATACGACGGCTCACCTTCCCAGGTCGTCTTACGAACACTGAGCTCTACTTTAGTACCGGCCAACTCAAGTACAGTATCGCGAAGTTCCTCCTCGTTTAACTCCACCAAGTAATCAGCCCGGTACTCAACCAGCTTTGCCATTTGCGTGTCAAACAACGTCAGCCACATTTCATCTTCTTCGTCATCTCCATCTCGAATCATGACACGCAAAGCAAGGTAATTTTTTACCATATCAGGTTCCCCGTGGGTTCGACATAACATCACGCCGTCTGTGTTTTGATACAGCTTGCGTCGACATTGGGTACATCCCCTGTACGTGCATTTATCACGATAACTCACAGCCTCAATGTATGCCGAATTCTTAAGCTTATACACACCGTTCTTAGAGCAGGCCAGTTCCCTTACACTCACCAAGGTAGCCTGTGATGACGTTGCAGCGCTGCATTCTCGCTCAAGCGAGGCACGTCTAGGCGGCGGTGCCTCCAACGCCGCTTCTTCAGCCCCTCGTTTACGCCCAAGCGAGGATGCTATAACCAACACGGGTCTCTTAGCAGCCGGTGTGGTCACTTCCGCAGGCGGTTGTTGTTGACTACCGCTCGTCTTACACGCTTGTTTGCGCATCGCCTTCATCTTTTTCAACGGTGTCATCATCTCGCTATGATCGGCCATTCTCGCGGTGGAAGAACTTCTACGGCTGTTGCTGCTGAAATCAGTCAGACCACTTGCATTATACCGCACACAAAATTTTCCACCGCTTTATATAAGCAACATACGGCGCATGCGTACTTAACGCATACCCCCTAATCGACGTTTCTATTACAACGCATAACCGCCTAGTATCCGATGACTTTTATTTCCGGATAAAAATCAGACGGTCATGTAGTGCGTTCGTTGACAAAACGTTTATTTACATCCAATTTTTCTACAATAACCACACCACTTAATTCCCTACACGCCACTGATCCCACACAACGCTTAAATTCATACTTTTAACGCGTCGTTTACGTTTTGGAAAAAGCATTGTTCGCGCTTCACATTCCTTTCACGATAAGCTACCCCATTAGCGTCACAGCTGTTTTGCGTCACCATCCGGTTTCTAGTCAGCGCCAAGAAAAAAATTACACGGTCACTTTAGTGCGTCCTGCGTTAAATGTTACTTTCACATCGAATTTCTCTATTATTAACACTCCACAACATACTTGATCCCTAACTAAGCGGACGCAACGGTTCATTTTTGCATTTAAACGTTCGTTTATTGATATTTTGATATCTTTCCATTCACTGTTTTACGTAACTTTTGCGCATGCGCTCTTAACACATACCTAACGTTACACAACAACGCACCGGTCTTCGCTCATTCCTTGTCATGGCCACCTCCCGAGCGCTCGCTACGCCAACAACTGCCACTGCAACAGAACAAAGGTACTTCTTATTTTCATATAACTCTTATTTCTTCATTTACATATTAAACTATAAGTTTATTTCATTACTTTTAGTGGTTATTTTCTTTTCCGATTACCCCGATTTATAATTTTCTTTAATTATTTCTTAGAGCTGTCATTTTTTTTTAAATACATTTCGTTTTCTTTCATATATGACAGAGGTCATTTCTATTCACAGTTGTCATAACAAATATTCATTATCTACTACATGGCAGACGTGCTAGTTACTTTTCTGGGGGCGACTACTTACTATTTCATATTTTATTTACTGATATTTAATACACGATTTCGTTCTTTATTTATTTTCCTATACATATTTCACTTCACTTATTTACCAAATGCTTCATTCACAGAAACCACCTACGACGCCTCGTCATTCTACCAACACGCGCATACATGGATATGACCGTCCCCCTCTGTCGAGTTACCGGTGTGGTACGGCCGCCAACGCCCGACGTTCTCAAGGGTTCGTTGGAAGATACAGCCAACCCGGCCACAGTCGACCAGCCCGACGGAATCATGACTTCCTTTGCTATACTCGGGACGGACGGTTCGTGGTACACGCCCCCACCTGCCGATGAACTATTCGAAAGACGTGGATTTAATGTGCCGTTAACGCCAATAGATCGCTCTACCGTGTTGCAACGTCATCGTGATGCAGCCCGTATGCGCGCTGCGCAACTACCGCGCTTGGGACAATTCGACAGCAGCCCGCCAAGTTCACGCCACCGTCGTGATTTCCCTGAATAAAACACCGTTCACATTCACTCGTTATCTATTGCCTATAAGTTCTTACCGTTGCTTACAGCTTTTAAATTATATATCCCACTCGTTTCGTTTTGCTAGCATAAAAACATACCGTCATTCCGCATCCATTTGTCCACCGCGAAAACAATCCTCTACCTCAAAAACCAGGCCGCTGATTATCGCCTTTAAACGCATGCATAAGCGCAGTTTCCACAACGCCAACCAGCTTATTTCAGCGTCGTACCAAAACCGGCTAACAACGTCCCAGCCGTAGATCTATTTTCAGCCGCCCGTATCTAGGCCGACCGGCCGCGTCTCAACTTTCACCACTACCGCGATATCCAGGGTACAGCGGCTAATCTCGCTCACACTGGGTTTAGTGCATTCGTACCCACGGTGGTTTTACCGTAACCACGGTGGATTTAACATAACCACATTGGTTTCTGCTATACTCCCGTATCGTAACTAGGGACGCTGTTATTATATAATTCGCTAGATGGCGTTATCACGTAACTAGGGACGCTTTTATTATTCGCTAGATGGCGTTATCACGTAACTAGGGACGCCGTAACTAAGGACGCCGTAACTATGACGTTGTTATTAACCACTAGAGGGCGCTTTTCATTCACAAAAGTGACAGGCCATCAATCACGTTTTTTATAACTAGGTTCCCGATTCCACTCAGGTTACCAAAAAGCCTTTGATCTTTTTTTTATAAGTAGGTTCCCGATTTTGAAATCGACATTTTTTATGCACGTACCTAGATACAAAAGGGGGCGTGGTTTGGGGTGTGTGTATCCTCCATACTACTTATACTCCTTGCATTTAAACAAACACATTTATATCCAGCTTCAGAAGAGTTTTCCAGACTGTTATTTGTTGATTTATTTGTGCTGTCTTTATCTATGCCTCCATTTTCAGGCTTTTCTGTGTGTCCCCCCTGCGAATCTAGTTTAAATAGATGCAATCTGTCCCACTGTCAACAGATCGTAGCAGGTTCTCTGAGAAAACTGCTGACCCCTTTCCACTAAGATGGAGGCCATCTCTCATGTACATATATCCAACAAAGTATCCCCATAAATCTGTGAATCCCACCCCCTCTTCTTCACACATCTGCTCAACTAGTGCGTTAATCGCCATCCTCTTGCAGTTTCTATACGTTGCCCCCCTTCCTCCCATTACTGGCAAAATTCCTGACAGAATAACCTGTTCAACTCTCGTATTCTTTAGCTTCCTCACTAACTGTCTATACGTCTGTACTATCGCAGTTGTTCCCTCCCTGTCTGCATTATTTGTTCCTACATGTACCAGTATAGACCCCCCCCTTGCCATGTCCCAATACCTTCTCTACCCTGTCAGTTACATGTTCAATCCTAGCCCCCGGTAAACAAACAACTACGTCCTTCCCCTCGCTCAGTGTCTTGTCCGTCTTTCTCATAATGGAGTTGCCCATAAACACCCTCTCTTTCCTCATTGCCCCCTCAATCACTGCCTTAGAATAGCTCCTTCTTCGGTTTGCATCTGTCTGGTTGTTGTCTTTCCCCCTGTCGTCTTCTCTCCCGTCACATTCTCTTCCGATCCATTCTGACGTACAACAACGACCGGCTAACTAGTATACTGCAAAGAGGTGAAGGCAAACACGGTAAGAACGACGGTTCCAAGCTTGGCTGTAGCGGCAGGGTCAATACGGCTCGCAGCGGTACATTCTTTGTCTCCCTTCGACCACTTAGCTCTGAGTTGTTTTACCTCCCCGGTGCCAATCAGCTCTGATATCGCCAAGGTGAGCTGCCGTTTCAGCATCATCGAGGACTTCGCAACGGCCAGAGCGTAGTACACTTCGGTGAACTGATGGAACGTCTTGAGATCGCAGGCAGGGCTTGCAGCTCACGCTGTAATTGCCCATGACATTCTCCATGATGAATACGTATTTACCACCCGAGGCTCGCACCCTACGTACACCTTCTGCCACAGTCTTCACGTAGACACAGCGTGATCTTATGTGTGGTAAGTGTCGCAGGATTGTTGATTTTAATAGCACTATAGCATTAAGTAAAACCAGTATATTAAAACATACGTGTATATCTCGAGGGGTGTAGGGAAGAACCTGGAGGGATAGTCCCTTTGGTGATGGGCAGCCGCTCCACTTCTGTGGAGGCTCTAACCACTGGTTCCCAAAGTCTATCTAGCTCATGTATGGCTCCTAGGAACTGCCAGTGTACGGCAGTGGCCATGGTCTCGGCTGACCAGCAAACCTACATGAGTAAGGCTTGTAGGCTAATGCCTATTGAGTCGAGGGACGTCTGCCCTCAGTACACAACGACTGTCTCGGAGGAGTAGGCGGCTTGCCGATTGGCTACACCCCCGGCTACAAATGCGAAACAGCAACAGCCTTTCGCCAGGCTGCAAGATACCTACCAAGACGCATGTGGAAGGACCGGTGACCTGCTGTCCTGCGGTGCAAGACTTTTTAGTCAAGGAATAATGGAGATAACCAATACAAACCAGTGGAAAGCAATGGGCAACTACCGCTGTATTAGCCCAAGAAACCTCGATTGAGAATACAGACAGTAAGAGAGGTAGTGGTGAGCTCCCAGGCTGGATAGGACGACACATACTGGGGAAGAGCTTGGAGATGTTGGAAGTAACGCCAGAGCTGATGACGGTAGTATACCCGACTGTGCGGTAGGTAAAACCAGGAACAAAAAGTTAAAAGGAAAAATCTGTGTGGCAACATGGAACATCAGAAAAACGAGTCATGGAACATTACAAATGGTAACATCGAAAGCAGAAAGATATGGGGTAGATATATTAGGGATTGCGGAACATAGGTTGGCCGGACAAGGATATTTTCGCCCGGATTCATGAGGAAAGTTTGTATACTCAGGAGCTACTAAGCTAGGGAAGAGTGGTGTTGCGTTCTATCTGTCAAAGACAACTGAAAATGCACTATTAGGATACAATCCGGTCAATGACAGAATTATTACCATACGAATACGAGCATAACCTATGAATATAACATGTATTCAAATTTATGCACCAACGAGCACTGCAGACGACGATGTAATAGAAACGTTTTATGATACACTGCAACGAACAGTTGACGAGGTAAACAGGAGAGACATGGTAGTACTGATGGACGATTTCAATGCAAAAGTTGGCAATTGTCAAAACGAAGAAGAAAATGTAAATATCGGGAAATATGGACTAGGCGAGAGAGGGAGAGGAGATAGACTTGTTGAGTTTAACATAGATAATGAACTGATGATCACTAACACTTTCTTCAAACAGCACCAAAGAAGACTATACACTTTGACAACACCAGATGGTCGGAACAGAAATCAAATCGACTTTATACTGATACCAAAACGATGGAGGACGTCTTAGTCTCAGCAATTTAGGTTGTACAAAAATGTTAACAAAGTTTTCCCACCTGGAATGGGTTCGGTGGTGGTATGTCTCACCACCAAAAATACCCACCATAATCCACCCTTGGCAAAACCTCTTTTTCGGCTCAAATCCAAAATGGCTGACATTATACAGGGGTTAATATTCAAATGAAACTAATTTTGGAACTAAGCAACATAAAAACACGTTTGAGGTGTCATTTCCAACTAACTTTAGGATATCCAATCGTTTTGTGACACTATGGAGGACGTTAGAGGTCACGGTCATGCGATAAGGTCAAGGTCAAGGCAAAATTTGATAAAATAAGCTGGATTTGGACCAAAGTGGCATGACATATTTAGGTGTCAAAACATATTTAGGTGTCATTGCAACCAAGTTTACTATGTATAATCATTGAAACCACATTTTACAGGTGATTATAGTTCAAAGTCACGTTTCAATGTCAATATATGCATATTGTCTATTTACAATCCTGTATGACCCTGATCAACATCCCGGTTATCATCATCCCGGCTCTCCACTTGTGTCACATTCATGCAGGTGATGCCCTTGCACTGGCCACATGCTGGTGTGCACTGCAGTCCATTCTTACGGCAAGTGTACGTTTTCTTATCACAGTGACTACCGCAATTGCATCGAATTATCTTGATGAGTCGCTCTGGTGCCGCAGACTGAGACATTCTGATAGGCTCGAGACCACCAGAAGATGCTCACATGAACTCCAAAGCTCAGGGGAGATATCGTTGCCACGCCATCCCTGCACCTGATGATAAGTCCGATGGCTATGGAAGGCGGCTGAATCAGTCGTTGGCGAAAGCTTCTCTGGAGGCACGTATTGTGTAGAAGTAGCTACCATAAGCAGGAACTTCGCCACCCGTGCGGAGTTGAGGCTTAGTGATGTGGTGCACCCGTACATCACCAGCAGGGCTTCGTCTCCTGCCTTTTCGGGGAAGATGGAGACATGAAGACGCAGGTGGACTTTTCGGTGCTGCATACTTCGTGAGAACGGTCATTTTGTCAAATACTGTATGACTTTGACGTGGTATCACACCCACTGAGAGCGTGCAGAACGAGCAGAGCATCTGAGAGGGCTGGGTCCAGATTCGTCTTCAATGTAGTGATGCATACCGTCTGTTCCGATGTCACCATGCACATGTTATCACTCTTATCTGTGGCATCAGCATGATGTATTATGAGCTGAAATACGTCTGAATCTTCTGCGACAATTGTTGTGCATGGTCAGGTATATTCACAAATATCTTCATAGAGCAAGTTCTGATGACTGGCATTTAGTCAACTGGGGTCTAACGCGTGGCCATTGTTTCAATGAGAGTACTCGTCTTCTCTTCCTGTTCTCCAGACCCGTACGTGCTGATGTCAGCCAGTCCATTTTCGAGATAGCGGGGTTCTCTTCGAATGCAAGTAATGGGCATCGTGACCTGGCAACTTCCCGCACCCTGACATGTCTGATATACAGATGCTGCTTCAGGTATTTGTTGAGCGGGGACCATTCAACACAACCTCAGAAAAGCTTGTAAATATCTCAGCAGGGTTGACAGCAGAGGAGTCAGTAAACGTGGTCGATGCTCAAAGTGTCGGAGAGAAGATCCTAACTTCCATGGTCGATCATTCTGTGGTAGAGTACAAGTTCTCCTAGAAGAAAAAAGGAAGACTGGCCTCAGTTGTCCATGTCAAAACTGCTTCCGGGGAACGAATCGAGATGGATCCCCAGCGTCTATAACACAGTCTTCTTGCTACAGGTATCGGCGAAATCCCTATACCTGAACTCTTCAAATATGAGTTGTGCTCTTTTCCCATCTTTCTTCGACAATCACATGCGCATGTGGACTGGGGACAAAGCGGAGCTCACACACCATCGCCTGAAGCTTGTCCCTGCATGCATCGTCTCAGCCACGCTCGACAAGGGCTTGCAGTTTATTGTTGATGGGGGAGGATTGGTCCACAAGTTCTCATGGCCAAAGTACTCCACTTATGCTGAGATCTGCGCTATGTATATCCGGCATGTACGCAGCGGCTATGGTCTCGCGTTGGTTGTATTTGACGGATATCACGGCTCCAGCACTAAGGACGAAGCCCATTGTTGTAGGACAGGGAACGACGTTGGTGCTTCAGTGTCAGTTTCCGCAGAAATGCGTTTAACCATAAGCAAAAAGCTTTCCTTGCCAACACATCAAACAAGCAGGCCCTCATCAACCTCCTTGCAGAGCATATGGTCAGAGCAGACATCACAGTTCAGCACGCAGAAGGGGATGCAGACTACACAATATGAATGTTGGCATGCCTTTTTGGCGAAGAAAACGCCAACAGCTGTTGTCGCAGAAGATTCAGACGAATTTCAACTCATGATACATCATGTTGATGCCACAGATAAGAGTGCTAACCTGTACATGGTGACATCGAAATAGAATACATTGAAGAAGAATCTGGATCCAGCCCTCTCAGAAGCTCTGCTCTTTCTGCACGGTCTCAGTGGGTGTGATACCACGTCAAGGCCATATGGAATTGGCAAAGTGACCGTTCTCACGAAGGATGCAGCACTGAAAAAGTCCACCTCAGTCTTCATGTATCCATCTTCCTCGAAAGAGGACATCGAAAAGGCAGGAGAGGATACCCTGCTGGTGATGTACGGGTGCACCACATCACTAAGCCTCAACTCCGCACGGGTGACGAAGTTTCTGCTGAAGGTAGCTACTTCTACACAATACGTGTCTCCAGAGAAGCTTCCGCCAACGAATGATGCTGCCGCGTTCCATAGCCATCGGACTTATCATCAGGTGCAGGGATGGCGTAGCAACGATATCTCCACTAAGCTGTGGGATTGGGTAGCATCTTTTGGTGGTCTCGAGCCTATCAGAATGATGATGACCGGGATGTTGATCAGGATCATACAGGATTGTAAATAGACAATATGCATATATTGGCATTGAAACGTGACTTTGAACTATAATCACCTGCAAAATGTGGTTTAAATGATTAGGCATTGTAAACTTGGTTGCAATGACACCTAAACTTGTGTTTATAACTTCATTTCGTTACAAAGTCATGCCACTTTGGTCCGAATCCAGCTTATTTCCAGATTATTTATCAAATTTTGCCTTGACCTTGCCCTTATCGCATGACCGTGACCTCTAACTACCTCCAAAGTGTCACCAAACGAATGGACATCCTAAAGTTAATTGGAAATGATACCTCAAACGTGTTTTTATGTTGCTTAGTTCCAAAATTAGGTCCATTGAATATTAAACCCTAGTAAAATGTCGGCCATCTTGGATTTGAGCTGAAAAAGAGGTTTTGCCCTGGATGGATTCGGGTGGTTTTTTTTAGTGATGAGACATACCACCAACGAACCCATTTCGGGTGAGAAAGTTTTGTTAAAATTTGTGTCCAACCTCTATGGACCGCGATCACTCCGTTGCTGCGACTATCTGTGATTAATGCAAAGACATTACCGGGAGCCGATTGTGGCTCTGACCATGAATTGCTAAGCGCCAAGATTGCGATAAAATTAAGAAAGATGAAGAGAGGGAATGATATAGTGAGGTTTGAAGTCAGTGATATCAAAGAAGGATACCGAGTAGAGGTTATGAACCGTTTCGGAGTATTACAGACAGTGGCTGACGAGAAGGAACCAGAGGAGTTGGCAGTAGAAATTACGAATATCATTATGGAATCAGCTGAGAAACACTTCACTAAAAAGATGAGGCAAAACAACCATGGATAAGCAAAGACACACTGCAGATGATAGAAAGAGGTAAAGAAGAATAAAGAAATGAATGAGAATTATCATGAGAAATACAGAGAGAAGTGCAAGATGATTAAACGAATGTGTAAGGAAGACAAGAAGAAATATCTACAGAAGAAATGCAAAAAGATATAACTATGTATGAGAAGGAACGACAGTCACAGTGTGTTCAAGGAAATCAATTCTGACACAGTCGTTCAAACCTAAATTTGGCGTTATTAAAGATGAAACGGGAATGACTCTGACAGAAAGCGATGACATATTTGAAAGATGGAAGCAATATCGTGAAAGCATGTTTAAGAAAGTAGAAACAGAAGAGGTAGACATGGATGAAGGCAGATATGGAACTTCATGTAGGGCTCGGTGAATTCGACGACCGCCGGCCGACCGACAGACACTGTTATCGGAGCCGCGGCTATGTCGGCCCGCTGTGAGGGCACAGATAACGAGGGACAACATATCAATTTAAATGACGTTGTGCACACGTATTGGTAGATACTTATATAAACGGCCCCGCGCACGGATGTACACACGTATTTACATACAATGAATTAAATACAAACACACGGAACAGTTAGCGCACACACACACGCACGCGCGTAATAATTATATAAAAAAATAATACATAAACACAATCACTGTAATTCATAATTAATTAAGAAAAGTCTCATTAATTTTTATTAACCTACATTATTTTATTAATTATTTATACGTACATGTTTTTTGATACAGGAAGTATGCGTGCATGTATATACGTACGCATGTATGCATGCAATTATGTATGTATGTACGCATGCGTGTGCATTTTGTACGTTTATGTGTGTTTTGTGTGCGTGCGTGCGTGTGTGTGTGTCTGTATGTGTATTAATATGTACTTATCATCGTGTACACATGTACACGTCGTCGTGGAGGTCAAACTGCTTCAAGATGACCCCAATCATGCCGCCCCATTCTCCGTTCTCCATCTCGGCGCCGCATTTGCCGTAAGGAACGAGCGTTATATGGTACGTGAACTTGGCAATTTTGCTGATCCTTTGCAACATATCGATCACGAACCCTTCGTATTAATTTTGTTAGCGTCCTTGCTTTCAGTGTCCTTAACGATCACGAACAGCGGTTCCTGCTATACACGACCATGACATAAATCATGCAGCAGTGTATGGTGACCTGCGTGTAGACTTGCATTTTGCAACGAAGGACGATGTTATTTTATAAGGCTTATTCTTTCACGATGATCAGGTATAAATGTCCACAATAAATTTAGAACTTGCAGGCAATAAAAGGATAAAGAAACACCATAAATTTAAACAAATACCTGAAATACAACCATTGATGTCATCTAAGATGTAACGAGAGAATACAAAGACATTGGGAAGATAAAATAACCGAGTACCTCTTTAACGCAGGACAGCCAATTGAAACGTTATCTATTGAAAAACAAAACTAATTCGTTGCACATATGCACCTTTTATGTATCTAAGGAAGCAACTGCATTTGGTGCATGTACCATATATTCTGTGCCGTTTTTCAAACCTTATCTCGTATTCACGTACTTGTGCTACTGTTTCAGTTGGTGGATATGCTTGAGGATAGTATTCTTTCCACGGTTGGGCACTTCGACAACCCATTCAGCATTCTTGATTACTTTGTCATACCATGTCAATGTTGTATGCTGATCGCGTTGTTGATCCACGAGTGCCACACTTAATCTTTCCCCATGTCTTGCCTCGAACTACATCTATGAATTTGGGGCAATGAAGAGCTCTTTGTGCTAGGATATAACAAAATAGTCATGCGAATGTTCCTGTATTGCGTCGGATATGAATCGCTCAAATAGCATATATACACAAGCTTTGACGTGCATGATTATGCTATTACGGTTAAGCTATATGTATTTGTAAGAAAACCGAAGATGGTTGGCGAACAAAGGTTGTGCTTGTCGGTGACCACCGCGTAGGCTGCTGCAATGGAAGAAGCTAACTCGCTGACATGACTTGTACTTGAGACAGGTTCTACATGTTGACGCTGTAGTAACCTAGAACCTGCAGCCAACGTCCAGAATATCTGCTTCAGCAACGATAGCGTTGCCTTCCCTGTGTCCTATTCATATGAGCATTGCTCGTCCGCGTTCTGGCCGGCTTGTAACTTAATTATACAGCTACATACTTCCCGGATGCCTTCATGTTGTCCACTACACAGTGCCGGAATAAATATGCATCTTCGTGCATTTTCTTTCTCCTGTAGCGCTTTGCATGGATCTCTTCTTGGGTCTCAGGGTCCTTAATTTTCCAGTATGTTTTGAACGTGCAGATCAGTACCAATAACAACAGCGAAAATAGAGTAGTATCCTAAAAAACATAGTAATGAGCTAATACGAGATTATCTATGAATTATATGTGCACATTGTGGAAGATATATCATAATAGCAACATTTTAAAAAAGCATCATCATAAGCACTGAGATGCCGTCACGCAAATTCAGCAAACACAATGACTACAACTATAACTATTAGCCTAAATAATGAAAGCTCACAAGTAGATAAATTCATCAAGGCCTAAGGGGAAAATGTTCACTAATTAGTTCATAATTAAACAATATGTTTGACACGAGGTTAACATCGTCATGCCCGTTACATTATGAGCCGGCTCTAAACACCTAAGGATGCCTGTAGTTGTGATGCACACTGACGCTGTCTGCATGTAAATCAAACGATCTGAGATCCCCACTAAATGCGAATGAGTCATGGCCGATACAATTATCAAAATGCAACGTGAACCAGTTGCTGTTTATGTCACGGATTCAGCAAAGAAAAGAAGGAAAATATATGGAATAAACGGAGAATGAGCAAAGCGACAGCTTATGACGGATTGATTTAAAAGAAAAACCGCCTAGTTTCTGGACACCATCTCGCCATGATCGATCCACCTAACGGCGCCTTTCATTTTATGGAGGAGTCGCTGTGCTTTCTGCTTCATAGTTTTTGGAACGCTGTCGATGATTTCATTTTCGATGCTTTCACGCAGGGATTCCTGCATGTGTTTGTCGGAAAGATCGTTACATCGACTCAACACCTGGTTATACAACATGACCTTTTCCCTCTCGTCTATATCGTTTCATTCTAATATGTCTCGCATTTCGTCGTCGAGTTGTCGCAATACATTTTCGAAGGAATATAGTAGGCCGTTGCGGTTGAATGTAGTCCAAAATATGGGGATCGAACAGCGCCATTTTCTTTGTATGCTCCATGGTCACCCGAGTCGGAGACAACAATATCGAGTTTGTCGCTGAGGCCAGAGGCGAAAGTGTCATAGTGGGCGCCGGGGCAAGTTAACTCAGTGACGTGGTGTCTGTCGATCGTCCACAATGACTGCGGGCAATGTGACGTTTCCAGTTGTTCTGACATGAGAAATGTCTCTTGCAATCTGGGCACTGGAACGGTGATGGTGCGGGCTTGTTTGCAGCCAGTAGAATAGTCGATAAGCTCGTGATGTAGGTGTTTTTAGTTCAAATGTAAGCAATGAAATGAACCGCGAGATGAATTTTACGCACTAAAATAAGAAAATGCTACCACGGTAACATGTTGATAAGCTAAAACGTTACAAAAGAGACTAATGGAAGGCGTGAGTGAGTGAGTGAGTGAATGAGTGAGTGAGAGAGGGTTTGTGTGAGTGAGTGAGTGATAAGTGAATGAGAGGGATTGTGTGAGTGAGTGAGTGAGTGAGTGAGTGAGTGAGTGAGTGAGTGAGTGAGTGAGTGAGTGAGTGAGTGAGTGAGTGAGTGAGTGAGTGAGTGAGTGATAAGTGAATAAGAGGGATTGTGTGAGTGAGTGAGTGAGTGTGTGAGTGAGTGAGTGAGTGGGTGAGTGAGTGAGTCATTGAGTGATAAGTGAATGAGAGAGGGATTGTGTGAGTGATTGAGTGAGTGAGTGAGTGATTGAGTGAGTGAGTGAGTGAGTGAGTGAGTGAGTGAGTGAGTGAGTGAGTGAGTGAGTGAGTGAGTGAGTGAGTGAGTGAGTGAGTGAGTGAGTGAGTGAGTGAGTGAGTGAGTGATAAGTGAATGAGAGAGGGATTGTGTGAGTGAGTGAGTGAGTGAGTGAGTGAGTGAGTGAGTGAGTGAGTGAGTGAGTGAGTGAGTGAGTGCGTGAGTGAGTGAGTGAGTGAGTGAGTGAGTGAGTGAGTGAGTGAGTGAGTGAGTGAGTGAGTGAGTGAGTGAGTGAGTGAGTGAGTGAGTGAGTGAGTGAGTGAGTGAGTGAGTGAGTGAGTGAGTGAGTGAGTGAGTGAGTGAGTGAGTGAGTGAGTGAGTGAGTGAGTGAGTGAGTGAGTGAGTGAGTGAGTGAGTGAGTGAGTGAGTGAGTGAGTGAGTGAGTGAGTGAGTGAGTGCACTAACTGTTGTTATAATAAAGGGTTATGTTATGAAGGGTGTAGACCTGTATGGTAAATGGAAGTAGGGCTAAAGTTTACGGAAATTATCAAAGTGACTAGAGTAGACGGTACTTATACTATAAAAATGACACAAGATAAGGTTTGTACGTTTTATTAAGATACAAAAAAGACACATATTATTTATAGGTCACCCTCCATTACTGCTAGCACCGTTTACTTAATAGTGTTTCGCCACTGTTCCGAGACAGAGCTTTGCAACCAAGTCTTGATAGTACACAAATGTTCGGATGTTATGACGGATAGTTTAAAACTTGCCTCTAATAAAACAGTCAACCAGTCTTTAATACCTGCGGTTGAATTAGTGTCATCAATGGCCTCATCAAAGCACAAGAGTTATTTACAGGTCACCAGATACATTTGCTTTACTTTGCTTGCAACCAACTCTCCATGTTACACAACTGATGGGACGTCAGGTCGGATTGCTTCACACCTGCGTCTAACAGAACACTCAACCAGTCTTTCACCACATCAGTTGAATTAATGTCATCAACTGCCTCGTCAAAGTGCATGTAAATTAGAATGTTATCAGATAACATACAATCATGATGGAATTGACTAGAATCGTCTATCTCGCAACCGGGACATTGTCGTCTTGAGAGTTCAAAGACGCTACATGCTATGTGACGTGCAATCGTCTTCTTCATTTCGCTTCGATCACTGGGAAGCCAACGGACCAGCGGCGACAGGAGCGGAAGTTCTGATATCGGCGGTGTCGGTAGAAGTTATGACATCGTCAGGAGCAGAAGTTGTGAAATCGGCAACGTCGGTAGAAATTGTGACATCGTCAGGTGCGGAATTTGTGACAACGGCAGTGTCGGCGGAAGTTGTGACATCGGAAGAAATGGCAGCAGAGAGAGGCTGAAACAGGGTGTGACGTTGTAGTTTGTGTAGATACCTCGTCGAGTTTTCTTTTGTAGTGAGGGACACACGAGTTCCCGTCAATAGGTTCAGTTTGTAAGTCTGCATCGTTTCGTCCATAACAACAAATGTGTTGGCATTCACGTTTAGGAAAGTGACCACAGACTGGTCGAATAAAGTCAAACATATACATTGATGCGTCGCTCTCTCGACAAAGCACATTCGAACATTGAAATGCATGTCAGAGGCCACGTAATCGTGTCGTTAGCTTTGCAAATGTCTCCTATCGTCGACAATCATACACTTCTTGCAGTATCTGCACCCGGTGTAGAAGGGAGTATGCTGGCGTACTCTGTCGATAAAGAGACCACTGATCTTGATAACGGCGTCGACGCTTACCCTTGCTTCAAGTGTTGCTAAGTCCACGACCTCTTGTTCCGACATCGGGGAAGGGCTGTTGGTCACCGGAATGATCGGTCGGCTCGTCGGCTCGTCCTCATAGCTCGAGTCTGCCGCTTCGCGATGGCGGTAATAGGGTGTCTTCAACATGATGTTATTAGCCATGGTGTCGTCATGATACGAATGACGATCAGGCTGGCAGAGCACCGCGCTTATAGAATTAGTGAGCGTGCCGAAAGGTCACGTGAGCGTGCTGAACAAGCACTGACCTCAAAGTAGTATCTACAAGTAGTTGTCGAGTACATCGCACAATAGATATTGTTTCGACCGTTTTTGAAGCCACGTCCAAGTCCCCATAAGCCTTCTTTCGATGGTACACGCTCCACCAGTTCAGCATTTCCGGTTGCCAACAATACGGGTCTCTCATATCCTTTGATGCCTTGAACTTTGCGAGCAGCAAATGCCGTATCCAGTGAACACGGACATTGTTCCAACCAGATGTCACCTCCCCAATCTGTTTGCTTTTTCGTTTTGCCAAATGCGCGTGTGTTGCTGCTTTGATGCGCTCTGCGCATTCGATGTCGCTGTATTACAATGCCTTCCTGTATTGATAGGCGTGCTCGACCGAATTAAAGACCCGACCGAATGCTTTGACCTTGCATGGGTAAAAGTTTGACAAGAGAGAGTCGGCCCCCAGAGAAATCAATGCGTTTCTGGTTCACAGCGACCTCCGGTTCGGGTCGGGGTACCGGTTCCGGTGCGTAGAGGTTTGACGGTACAACTGGTCGGTTGACAGACGGTGACTGTGGTCGGCTGACAGATGCCGCGAACGGTCGGCTAGTTGGTTCGTCTACGTCGCTGTCGCTGAAGGCTGCAGGCGCGTGGTAGTTTGGTGTTTTTAGGATGACGATTGCCGTAGTAATGTTGTGGTACACGGTTCGTCTACGTCGCTGTCGCTGAAGGCCGCAGGAGTGTGATAGGTGTGTGTTTTCAACATGATGTTAGTCATAGTGTTGTCGTGATACGAATAATGATCCTACTGACAGAGCGCTACGTTTATATAGGAATAAAGGTCACATGAGAGTGCCGAATAAATACGGACCTCAGAGTAGAAATTGAAGGCACGGACTGTAGAGTAGATCAGACTTGCACAACGAATACCAATTCAAACCAGATTGCAACCAGGCAACCATGGTAGTATATATGGGCAGCAGGGCCCGGTGCACGGAATAAAGATTAAAGGACATCAAAGGGTTTTTGGATCAGTCAGGCCGAAGGAGTGGAATAAAGATCAAAGGGTTTTGGATCAGCCAAAGCCTCATGACTAATGACCTGTCATAAAAATCTACTTATAAAAAGCCTCTTATCTTAATTGCTTTTTGACACCTTACTTATAAAAACGTTTGATTGATGCCCGGTTGACCCCTTTTTTACGGATGCCGCCGGTTGTTCGTGTAAGTACTATAGCGCTGACCTCTAGCGGATATACCTGCTATGATAACGTAGACGGTAGCGCCTCTAGTGGGTATGCTATGATAACGTAGACGGTAGCGCCTCTAGCGCAGTAATGAGTAATCAGTCACTTATGCATAAGGCGCTTCTAGTGCAAGAATCAGTAAATTAGGTGTAAGAAGGTTATATAGTGGTTATTCACGAGGCGTAGTCAGTAGTCTGTCTAGATCAGCGGTATGGAGCCTATACATTTCGGTGGTTCGGTGTCGTTCCTATCGAATTTTTATCCGTGTCGAGTCGCGGCGTACGGTCAAGGTTTCAGATCCGTCGAGCACGTTTATCAGTTTAGAAAAGCAATGTTTAATGAAGACGCCGAAAACGCTGTGTACATCAAACAGGCGTGGTAGGCTTATATAGCGAAGCGCCGAAGTTACGGAATCAGGAAAACGAGAACGGGTGCCGAATGGGATGCCGTTAGGGTCGAGTGTATGAAGAGCCTGTTGATGAGCAAGTTCGGAGGGACAAAAAAGTTGAAAGACGCCCTATTGGAGAACAAAATATATAGTGAATTTTTTGATACTATAATTTCATAGTCTCTATCCAGAATTTTTTGATACTATAATTTCATACAGTCTCTATCCACAAATTACCTTTCCAACTCGCTTTACCAGAACTAACGGAACACTGATAGACAACTTTTTCAGTAAATTAAATAAATCAATATTAGATAGCACTGCAGGAATCTTCACAAATACCCTTTCTGATCATCAACCTTACTTCCTAATCATGAATATCAACGTAAAATCCAAACCTCCTCCAAAATTTGTTCAAGTAAATCTACAAAATAAGGCAGCTATGCATAATGTTAAACTTGAGATAAATTCGGATGCAATGTATAACAAACTAAACAAATCTCCTACGGCTGACCCCAATTTAAATTTAAATTATAACATAATACACGAAGAAATTATGCATGCTAAGAATAAGCATATGCCTGTTAAAATCATGAAATATAATAAATACAAACATAAGCATTCAACCTGGATCACACACGGTCTTCTAAAATCAATCAAATATCGAGACTCGCTTTATAAGAAATAAAAAATGTATAATCCAAATTTACCTATGCACGAAGTCCTCAGGTTACACTGTCACTCACGTTACATAGTTTAAGCTCAGATTGCATAAATTATATAAGACCTAGATGTAAATATGTTTTTTTGTACATAAAACTAAGCTAGTAGAAGGAGAAGCAACAGTTTCTGTGAATACACTTCATGCTTCCAAAGATGAGTTTAAAATATTCACATATTCGTCACTCACGTTACGTGACGGCCATTAGTAATACATCGATGATTGGTGTAATGTCTCGCGAGTACTTACCTCTATAGTCACGATCTTGAGAACCTTCTGGGACACGACGTTGGCTGGAACACACGCATAGTACATATGATTAGTGTGTGTGTGTGTGTGTTTGTGCATGTGTGTATGTGTGTATGTGTGTATGTGTGTATGTGTGTATGTGTGTATGTGTGTATGTGTGTATGTATGTATGTATGTATGTATGTACGTATGTATGTATGTATGCATGAAGATATAAGTATCTACGTATATCGGAAGTAATGAACAACAGCTATGTGTAAAGATGAATTGATGAATGTGTCACTGAATTATTTGTTACTTTGTGTATTTGCCAACATAACACGATGACGAACGGCACCACGGTTGCTGCCTTAATCTCTAATACAATAAAAGCATACATGTCGAGTCATGACAATTAATTGTGCAGATTATTCGCTCAACCGTGATTGGTACAGATGTACATATAATGTACAAATGTACATTATACATTTGTCCATTTGGCGTGCCACGTTTTTTCACTACGATCCCAACGTATAGTTTTCGAGAAACAAAAACAGATAATCGACATCATGAACTGAATACGTTTTTGCAATGTTATAACGTACTTTATCCTCACCAAAAAAACCTACATTCGAATGCTGCACGGAGTAAATATCCAATCTCCTGTCTCAGCCATTGTGCATGTCGTCTTATTGCCACCATACTCAGCTAGCTTGGTAGACACGTCTCCTTCCATATCTCTCCTAGCCAGAGGTCTCTTTACTGCTTTTTACTTGTGCCCTTAAGCATGTACCATCCTTGTAGACGGTTGATATCTCCTTCCTTCCAGACGTCCCTCTGTTCGCATACTCTTGCAACTTCGTTTATTCACCATTCCTGGTTACTACTCTTAGGCACTCCGCCCTTTCCCGGTGCGCTTTCACATCGCTCCTCTGCTGCTCCCACAAACGCTTCTTTGTACTTTTCCATTCTTCCTCTAAACCACCAACTTCTTCCCTGAGCTCCGCACACTTAAACACTAAGTCAAATTTAGTTATACATTTTTTGGAAACGTCGTTTACGTGAACTTAATGTTACTGTCAAGTAATATGCCAAATGACGTTTTTTGAAAAGAGGGAGCCAAGCTTATTTTCTTAAGTAGTTTTCCATGCGAATATTGAGTGGTACAAGAGGTGATGTGAGATAAATTTAAAAATTGGCAAAATCGGAGCATGATCCATGTCATGCTTTCTCCGTTAAATAGGCCACTACATTTATCACAGTGTGGTCACATTATATGAAAAACAGACTTAGTATTTGTTTTGAAAAGCATTGCGAATTTGTTTGTTGTGATAGTATAAAAAGATCAACGCCTAACTGTGTCGTTGAGTGACACAAATACGCATTAGCGACGTTGCGGCGAAACGTCCGACTGTGACTGAATGCACTACCGCGAAATTTATAAATGAGTTATACGACCTCTTGCCTTAGGGTATACTGGGCTCCTGGATGAGCGTTATAACAACAAAACGTATACTAATATAAACATGCCGTTTTCATAAAAAAATGTGAACAAACATTTGCGCAATATGTCCATATTGTAACTCCCTATCACTTGGTTCTATTATGTTGTGATAAGTAATATAGGTTGAAATCGATTCAAGGTTTGCGTTATGCGTTATACGTCACTTCCGGAGCAAGGTCAAAAGGTCAATGTCAAGTGGCACCCCCTGGTGAATAGGTCATGGTCAAATGGCGCCGCCACTAAATAACTAGGTCAAAATAGGTGAAATTACGTTATTAAATAGGTCATTGCGCATGTACAATGGTGTCTTTTGATATGATGTATAGGTGGTGGACCATTTTTCGTGTACATTTTGAACTAACAAACTGGTCAACTCCAGACGAATAGGTAGTGAACTAGAAAAAATAGTTCAAATTATGTCATTTTCAGTTACACTACAGGTCTATGACCTTCCCGTCACCCTACTTCTGGTTACCGTACAGTTTCACGATGTATTTGTACCTTACTTCCGGTTACCGTACAGGTCTATGACCTTCCCATCACACTACTTCCCTTTATCATACAGGTCTACGACTTTCCCAAAATTAACCCTACTTCCGGTTACTGTACAGTTTCACGGCCTTCCCATAACTCTACATCCATTTACCGTACATTTTCACAATGTGTTTTTAAGCCTTCCTGTTCATTTACCAAAAATACATAATATCATAAACTTTAAACCCAAATTTTATAACCCAAAACCTATCTAGGCCTTGAAATCCATAACCCCAAAACGTACTTGTATCGTGGTAAAATAGGAATGTTACTAAAGACGCCCTCTATTTTTTTCAGGAAACTTGTTACGTTCCCGAGAGTAAACATGCGTTGCTGACGTAACTCTCTGCTGTCGTAGCAAATTTTTATTGGTAGTTATTTTCACATGACGTGCTTCTATATCGTTTTTGATTGTATATGGTAGGAAATTGGTGAGACTTACGGGAAATCGGTGAAAAAGGCGGACACTTCGGACGACATAAAAATTGTTGATTGGTAGGTAGTTTTACATCACGCAGTTGTATACGGTTGTCCTTCATACCATCATCCGGCAGCATCTTTACTTCCTATACGGTCGCGTCCACGGGTAATTATTGTCGACAATTTATGTTTATGTCCATACAACTTGTCACCTTACTTTCTTTCAAGTACATTCTTATCATCGTTTCCTATTTGTCGTTATGCCACCGTACTATAGCAATGGTGTATTCTTCCTATATAAGTATTCTAAATATTATTGAAATATTCTTGCAGAAATACATTGAAGGCCCGCTACAACTAGTGCGGCAAAGAATGGTCTCTGTGTCGACAGAGACGATTAATGACAACAGAACATCATCAACACAGGCTTCCGCAGATGCCCATGTCACAACTTCTACCTAGGCCGCCAATGTCACAATTTCTACCGATGCCGCCGATGTCACAACTTCCGTTCCTGCCTTTTCTGGTCCGAATTTTACCACTGACTTTCCTGGGATCGAAATGAAGAAGACGCTTGCACGTTACATAGCATGTAACATCTTTGAACTCTCAATACGACAATGCCTCGGTTGCGAGATAGACAATCCTAGTCACTTTCATCACGATTGTATGTTATCTGATGACATTTAAATTTGCATGCATTTTGACATGGCTGTGAAGGCCATTAATTCGACTGCAGTGATTAAAGACTGGTTGACTGTTTTGTTAGACGCAAATCTTAAACTATCCGACGTGACATCCGAACAGTTGTGCAATATCAATACTTGGTTGCAAGATACTGTTTCGAAACAGTGGCGAAACACTATGAAACAAATGGTTCTGACAGTAATGGAGGGTGACCTGTAAATAACTCTGTTTTGTGCTTGGTGAGGCCATTGAGGACATTAATTAACCGTGGTGATTAAAGACTGGTTGACTGTTTTACTTTTTTTTTAAACAATCCGACATGATATCCGAACATTTGTGTAGTATCAAGACTTGGTTGCAAGACTCTGTATCGAAACACTAAGAAGCAAACATTGCTGGCTGCAATGGAGGGTGACCTGTAACTAATTTCTTCTTGTGTCTTCTAATAAACGTACACACGTTATCTTGTGTCTTTTTTCTCCTAGTGTAAGTACCGTGTACTCTAGTATTTTGGTTAATTTCCGTAAACTTTAGCCCTACTTCCATTTACCATACAGGTCTACACCCTCCCCTTCATAGTATAACGCTTTACAGTAACAAGTTATTGTTGTAGGAAAGGCGACAATAACATCATTTCCGTTAAGATCACTACCTTAGCCCTACTTCCGCTTACCGTACAGATCTTCGACCTTAATACCATGGTATAGCGCTTTACTACAACAAGACTTAGGGTGGTAAGAAAGGTGACAATAATATTAAACAGGTCATTGCACAGATAAATGTTAAAGGTCGAGGATTAAGTTTGCGTTTAAGAAACTACATTTTGCTAGTGTGATATTTTAAATTCCTATTTTCATCCTATTCATCATATCACTATACCAGAGTGTGAGAAAATGTGTTCTTCAAATTAAATTTTGGCCGTGAAATTTCATTTTGAAAATACATTTAATTATATAAATCATTTAAGTACACTAGACTGTGGGTAAATATTTGCGTCTTTGTGTAGTGGTGCGATTATCGTGGACAATTTCATAACTACAACATACTTATGCCTGTTATTAACAGCATACGTGAACGTATTCCTGGACAATACGAAAACGTTTTTCCGACCTTGAAGATTACCAATGTAAGTTCGTAAACAGTTTGCTGACCAACATTATAGACTTGTACAACTGTTTTACTTTAACGCGTATGTGTCGTATTCACACATTGATCAGGTTGTGTTGGGTACCGTTCTATCTATCGAGTTGCGGTCTTCTGCGCCGTGGTCGCGCCGGTAAGAGGCGTCCGGTGAGTTTTTCATATCGTAGTGTAACCTATTAACCCAGCAAGAAGAGCTACCTAAAGACTTCACGAGTCAGTTTTGGTGTAAAGTAAACATATGTACACGAAGTGGCCATATTTCCGGCGACACACGACACACTCTCGGTATTTAAACTTCTGTATTTACAAACATTGCATGTGACCATGTCATCCACACGATTTAGAGAATTTCCTGTGCGACTTCCGGTGCCACCCAACAGACGCCAATGTAACTAGTTAGAGTAACGTCATCTACCGTTTATTCGCATTTCTATTCGTCGAAACACTTCCGGGAACCGAAGACGAGACCGAAGATCACACGTCACTATCTCTAGCGATTGCCATTCTGCGGTGCATTATCGCAAATTAACCACGGGTAAACGACTAAAGTAACTACGACTATCTTCACTCCGCCGAATACCCAACTTCACATGTGGACCAGGCTCTGACGGGTACCGCTCGATCTATCGAGTTGCGGTCTTCGGCGCCGTGGTCGCGTCGGCACGTGGCGTCCGGCGTGTTTCATGTCATAGTTTGACATATTGACCTACCAAGAAGCACTACCTAGTGAGTTTACGTGTCAGTTTGGATATACAGCGCCATCTAGCAGAAAACATATGTACACGAAGTGGCCATCTTTTTTTTCGCGAGATTAACTCCCAACTTTTTTGATTTTCCTTTGATTTTCCTTAGCAGTTTAGGTCATAGTCATTTTTCGATATTAGCCTTTTTTGAAAGATACCTTAGCGAACTGGTCGCCCCAAACTGACACGTAGTCACTAGGTGGCTCTTTTTGGTAGGTCAATAAGTCAAACTATGATATGAAAGTTGCCGGATGCTACGTGCCTGTGCAACCCCGGCGCCGAAGACAGTAACTCGATAGATAGAAAGGTACCCGACAAAACGTGATCTGCCTATGAAGTTGGGTATTTCGCGGACTGAACAGAGTCGTAATTACTCTCGTCATTTACCGGCGTTTATTTTTTCGATAATCAGCCGTAGAATGGCAACCGCTAAAGATATTGACGTGTAGTCTTCATCATCTGCTTTAGTTCCCGGAAGTGTGTCGACAAATAGAGATCCGACATACACGATAGACGGCGTTACTCTAACTAGTTAGATCGATGTCCGTTGGGAGGCGCTGGAAGTCACCTGTCGCTCGTGGCCGCACACAGTGTTTTATAAGTGAATCGTTTGAAAGCTGGCTGCCTCATAATAGTGTGGATACTACTAGATGGCGCGACACTTCGTGTAGGAAATTCCCTAAACCACGTGCAGTGTTTGTAAATACGGAAGTGGGTTGCCGGAATGATGGTTACTTCATGTACATATGTTTTCTGATAGATGGCGCTATGCAATCAAATTGACGCATGGAATCACCAGGTGTCGCTTCTTGGAGGGTCAATAGGTCGAACTATGATATGAAACTCGCCGGACGCCCCGTACCGGTGCAACCACGGCGTCGAAGACCGCAACTCGATAGATCAAGCGGTACCCCACAGAGCCTGGTTCACCTGTGAAGTTGGATATTCGGCGGACTGAAGAGAGTCGTAATTACTGTTTTCGTTTACCCGCATTTATTGTTCGATAATACACCGCAGAATGGCAACAGCTAGAGATATTAACGTATGGTCTTCGGCATCTGCTTCGGTTTTCTGCGGTAGATGGCATTACTCTAACTAGTTGCATCACTGTCCGATAGGTAGGGTTTTGGTGTGTAGATTTTAAGGCCTAGATAGGTTTTGGGTTATAACATTAGGGTTTTAAAATGTATATGTATTCTTGGTGAATGAAGAAGAAGGCTTAAAATACATTGTGAAAATGTACGGTAAACGGATGTAGCATTTTTAGTTATAAATGTGCACGCTAGGGGGCGATATACCCGAAAACTACATAACATTTGACCTATCCTGACCTAGTTATTTAGCTCAGAACTTATCTGCCATGGAGCGCTATTTGACCTTGACCTATTCGCGAGGGACGCCCTTTGACCTTTGCCCTTGATCCGGAAATGACGTCATTTAATCTTGCTCCGACGCATAACGCAAACCTTGAATCGATTATAACCTATATTACTACTTTTATATTGTTGTATAAATAAATTATCAGAATAATTGGTTTTAGTGAAATACTTAGTTTGCGTACACATCACCCCGCGAAAACGTTGCTAACAACGTCAAACTTTCGGGTGTTTGTAAGTTTCATTGGTTATAACTTATAACCAATGAAACACAAATGTCCGGGATGTTCATGTAACTGCCTTGGGAAGTCACGCTCAATTTTCGTAAAAAATACAGAGAGAATGGCGGCGAGATCTTCCGAGATTCGATGTTTTATGCCGTTTTTACAAACCAACTAACAACAAATTGGTCAAATTCTTTCGTAAGATGTCCATGTGCTAATTAACTAGCAGATATTGCGTTAAATTTGTGTAAACAGACTGTTTGGAAAGTGGCTTTTAGTGAAATATTTATTGTGGTGTAGTGACCCGGGGGCAGTGGCGCGCTGACCCGCTGACGCAGTGGCGCACTGACCCCCGGGCGCCTTGACTGGGGTATTCTGCTCGTCAGTTTTGACAACCACACTTTAAACATAGCTGGTGTTCAGTTTACCAGTCAGGAACCACTATTTTGTAACATTCTTTGGGACAATTGATACGTTATCTCTTTTTTGCACGGACAACTCTACGACCGCAAAAGGCAGACGCATAGCTCAGCCTAACGGGAGTGCAATACCCAATGCAATCCCTGGAGATAGAGTGCACGAGTAGAGGCTGTCATAGCTATTAACAACTGGTTCGATCAAAATCGTACCCGAACCAATACCGAAATTGCTTCGGCAAAGCCATCACAGGGCGAAAGCGCTGCCCTGGTAGCTCCTCGCTATCTTGCCTGGCCACTCTTTAACCCAACTGTCCTGGAACTGTGTTATGTATCTCTTTCTTTGGTGGTGATGATGACATGTTGCAGGGCTGCCTACCTGACAAAAACTATTTCCTTAATAACCCTCTCCCCCCGCACACCCTCCCCTGCCCGGTCCACAAGGTTGCCAATCAAACCTTTCTCTGGAGTACAGACAGTGACAGGCCCGTTCATAGTGCCTGGAAATCCACGAAGTTGCTATTTTAATTATCAAATGTAGATATATTTTGTTTCAACATAATATTGCTACACTTGTCGGCAGTTATGTGGTGGGTTAGTACTTCAAAGGGATGCTTGTTTTGCAACATCCAATAAGTTACATTGTGTTGATTACAACTGCCTAAGTGTATGCATCACCGTGAGAAAGACGACACCAGTGAATAGCCAATACTCATATAACGAGCTTCTAAATTTACAACACACAGCAGAAAACATTATATTACTAACAGTCAGTGACTTACTTATGCCCTTCGCTTCATGTGGAGCATAGGCCATCGACGACGACTCTCCAGCGCACACGACTTTGCGCAATCTTCTCTATTTCTTTCCAGGTGTAGCCATTCATTGGCACTTTTGTAGCCGTGTCTCTTTGACATGTGTTTTTGGCCTTCCTCGCCGTCCTTTTCCTTAAGGATTCCTTGTTAGAGACTGTCTTGTGATGTTTGTGTTGGCTTTCTCAGTGTGTGTCCAATCCAACCCCACTTTCTCCTCAGGATCTGCTTGGCGACGTGTTCTTGGCTAGTTCTTTCCCATAGCTCCTCGTTTCTGATTTTGTCTTGCCATTTTATGCGTAGAATTCATCGCAGACATCGGCTAAGGAAAGTTTGGATTTTGCCAAGTGTTGTTTTTGTCATTCTCCATGTTTCCGAGCCATACAACAATACTGATTTTAAATTAGTTAAAAATACTGATTTTGTGTTTTAACCTTTGTGGAATTCCAGATGTTTTTTAGTATCAGGAATGTTGTCGACGTCTTGCCCACTCTTGCAGCAACATCTGCCTGTGTACCACCTTGTTTGTTTATCACGCTCCCTAAGTATGTAAATGAATCCACTTCCTCCAGGGGCTCTCCGCCTGCTATACCTGGGTAGTCGTTCCTACTGTGTATTTTCATTATCTAGGTTTTGCTTCTGTTGATCTTCAGACCTGTCTTTGCTGATGTTGATTCCAGAAATGTCATTTTGTCCTGCATCTGTTTGTGGGTGTGTAGTAGTAGTCTGCGAAGTCAAAGTCCTCCAGCTGAGTCCATGGTATCCACTGTATGCCATTTCGTCTCCCGTCCGTGGTGGTCCTTATAATCCAGTCGATCATAACGATGAACAGGAAAAGCGACAGCGGCATCCCTGCCGAACCCCTGTCTTTATTTCGAAACTATCTGACAGTCGTCCTCCATGCACCACCTGGCAAGACATCCATTGGTAGTTGCTCTGGATCACGGAGATTGCCTTTTCTGGATTGCTATAATGTCTCATCAGATTCCAGATTGTTTTTCTGTTCACACTGTCAAATGCTTTCTCATAGTCAATGAAATCGCAATACAGTGGTGAGTACCATTCAAACGATTGTTCTAATATGATGCGCGTAGTAGCTACATGATCTGTGCAAGATCTATCCTGTCGGAAACCTGCTTGGTGTTCTCGGAGCTTTGCATCCACTGCTTCTTTCATCCTCTCTAATATCACTCTGTTCAGCACTTTTCCCGGGACTGATAGTAACATTATTTCTCTATTGTTCTGGCATTCTCTGAGATCTCCTTGCTTGGGGAGTTTCACTAAGAGTCTCTTTCTCCATTCCTCTGGAACTCTCATCCTCCCAGACTTTCTCGAAGACGCTGTGCAATATTTCCGTGGATGTGTTAATATCTGCCTTTATCGCCTCCGCTGGTATTTCATCCGGCCCTGCTGCTTTTCGGTTCTTCACTTTCTTGATAACGTTCTTGATTTTTGTTCTGCTTGGTTTATCACAGTTTATGGGTAGAACTGTTTCTGCTGAGGAGATTACTGGGGGATCTTCAGGAGTGTGTCCGTTTAATAGTTGGGTGAAGTGCTCCACCCATCTCTTTAGTTGGTCGTCTACCGTGGTGAGGGCTTTGCCTTGAATGTCTTTAATTGGTTTGTTCCTTGGTTGATACTTGCCTGCCAGCTTCTTTGTTATGTTATATAGATCTTTCGTGTTTCTTTTTGCTGCTGCCTCCTCAGTCAATGTCAATGTTAAATTATTGTATTCAAATAAAAAAGCTTTGATAGTTTTCTAATGCAGTTACAACAATTATAATAGGGCCACCTTATTTTATATTCTTCTAAGACATTTTATAATTATATTTATAACTTTCATCAGAAAACAATAATTATTTAACGTAATTTAATGGTTCTATCTAATGTCATCTTAATTTATTTATTTCATTATATAATTCCACACCAGTAAATTTTATTAAAGTCTAAACGCGCATTAATGACATTCATATTTGTCATGCTGTAATTGCTGTTGACTAACAGATGCTGACGTAATAGGCAATAAGCCCAGAGCCAAGGCAGTCACCAGCAGGCTGCAGGCAGTCAAAGTTGTAACATTGTACACATGCACAACATTGGATGTCGTCACCGAACGGACTTCGTAGAACTTCTAGTTGACTAAACACTTGTTGATAAATTGTAAGGAGTGAATGGTGACAGTTTCTTCAGGGCATCTGGAGCAGCATTATTTATAGATTTGGCAATTCCTTAACGTGTATCATTTTCTGTAGTTGGATATTTTTAGTCCCGTAATACGGCGACAGTTTCCGTAATACCGTAATCTGAGGTGAATTCCCGTACTGATTACGGAAAATCCGTAATGGTAGGCAGCCCTGCATGTTGTTACGCTTCTTCATCGTGCAGAAATCAGTTCGCGAATGAGCGCGCACTTTGCCGCGAGACCAGGATGTAGGTCACGCGTTCTCGAGAGAAATAAAATATCGAACCGGAACGAAAATTCCGTTACGTTTTTGATATTTAAAATAAAAATGTTGTACATAAACATTTTTTTCCGCGGTGACCGTCAAATGACGGAGATGTTCGTCTCCGTCTCGGAGGTTTTCGGCGATGTCAAATTGACGGAGTCTCCGTACGAAAGACGGAAGGTTGACATGTTTGTTGACACTATGCTGCTGATGTTCATTCCGCTGTCGGAATAAGAATCTGGCTATAGCCAGTGGTAGACAGTTTTATATGTATAGCGTTCATGCAATAATTACAGCGTGGCTGAACGATTCCCAGAGTAATCGAGATTGTGTGTGTGTTCACACCATCGTATTGTTTGTTTTGTCTATGGCTTTGTCTGATTGCCCAATTAAACGAATTGCTCACTGTTTTATCTTTGTCTTATTGTATTATACCTTATTGAATAGGCAAGTAAAGCAATACTTTTGCTTTACGTGTGCCGCCCTCTGCATTGCGAAAATACAACCACCCACGTGAACTAGTGGCGCCACGTGACGTCAGTATTGTGAAACTGAACCCCCCTTCAAACCTGGCTACGGGCCTGAAACAAACAGCGAAAATATCATAAAGAACGTTTAGGAAAATGTCCCTCGCACCAAAGATCGACTTGTATTAGCGTCCATTGCGAACGCTGCGTAGATCAGCGTATTTAATCGCGATGGGGAGATCCACTTGTAATGTTAAACAAATAAAAAAATGATTTGCTACTAGTTATCAATACAATATTATTTGTTGTATAGATCATATTTGTTTGCTGTTATGAACCACAGTATGCCGAAATATATTGCATACGTGTCGAATACAATATTAGGAACTTAATAATTAACTGACGGCACGCGTAGCGAGCGGTAGTGAACTGCTACAACGAGTCGTTATGGAGACGCACAAAGCTTGAGATTCATCGACATATGTACGTTGATGCATGCGATGAGTGCAACAAGCTCATTGCCCTCTCGAAAACCAACTACTAACGAGATAAACTTCTGAACGCTGACAACAGAAGCGTGTTCAACATCGTGAAATCGCTGAGTGGGAAGCCATCACGTTCGTATCCCGAATATGACTCCGTCGTTGCCTGTTGCGATTAATTTTCGGACTATTTCAACAACAAGGCAGCTGAAATTCGACTCGGCTTACATGCTGCCAGAGATCGCATCACACCGCCGCGTGAAACACGTCGCTTTGCCACACAAATTGACACATTTACACCTACAACAACACGTGAAATTACGGCTATCATATCTAGAATGTGTACGTCTTGCACACTTGATCCGTTACCATCCGGTCATTTAAAACAGATCACTGGCGCACTTGCGATCATTGTTGCCGACATAACAAATGCGTGTTTGGCAGAAGGAACAATGCCGGATGAACTGAACTGTACTATCAGCACTTGGTCGCTGCACCTTGGTAGCATCTGGTTGATTCACCGTTACCTCACTCAACCGACAGCGGAACGGGTAGTCATAATTACACCCCGTTTGGACAACTGCAACTCTCTACTGTTCGGTACCTCAAACAATAACATCGGTCGATTGCAGTGACTCCAGAATGCCGCAGCTCGCCTTATCACTCGACAGGCTCGTTGTGAAAGTGCGACCCCTATTCTTCGCCAACTGCACTGGTTACCCATTCAACAGCGTATTGCATTCAAGATCGCTGTTCTTACGTACAAGGCGCGGCGACTTCTCGCCTGTCTGCGTGCAGAAACTCGTGCGTGTCTATATGCCAGCCAGACGTCTTCGGTCTGCTGACTCGAACGCACTAGTTATTTCGAGAAAACGCAGCAGAGCCGGTGACTACATTTGCTCACGCAGCGGCAGCAGTGTGGAACAACGCTCTGCTTGTCAAGCGTTACCAGCAAAACATCACTGGAATTATTTAAATATGTTTTGAAGACTCACGTGTTCACTGCAGCATATATGTAACTCAGACGCTTACCAACACTGTTTTACCATAGCTGATTGATGTTTAACGTTTATTTATTTTATATATTTATTTACTTTTCATATACATGTTAGCCTAATTTATAGCTGTTTACATTAATTTTAGTTTATTTATTACACTAATAATAATATGATCTTAACTACTTTATTTTATGATATTTTATATCACATTCCTTTTCTACTTCTACTATATTTATTGTCTTAATTACTATTATTATATTATAGTTCATTTTATCTATGATATAACTATTGTTTTTTATTCAAATACATTATTTTTAACATACATTTGTATATTGTTGCAAAGCGCTGTGAACAATATTGGATGTGGCGCTTAACAAAATAAAATATTATTATTATTAGTATCGATTGCACTAGCCCATCTGATATGAAGTAGTAAAGTTGTTAGGAAAAGATGACAGCTACGCATAGGCCGACCTTACGAATGTGGCCGGGATATTTTTATTCATTCAGATTAGTGCTTATCACTGATCGGTCGAACTACTATTCCTCTTCAATATAAACTTTATTCTGGTTGAATAGGACTAATATTGACGCGGCGAGAGGTCTGTGAAGAAGCATGATTTACGATTCGTTTGTCGACCTGACCGGAACGCGCAGCGAGGCGCGAAGCGCCAGCGTAACAACATAGCATCTTAGCACAGGCAGCATGTCGCCACGGCCTGTAGGTCGTGGATTCATGGGTTGTTTTGGAAGCCTACTGAAGCTGTAGTTTTTCAGTTACCACAACCAATTTTCACACATGAACATACAACGTATTGGCGTTTTTATTGTACAAATGTTATTTCAAGGCCTGTAATAAAAAAGTTAGAGTACGAATTGAAATACGGTCAATTTCCTATATTGGTGAGACCACAAATCGTGCCTCCTAATGTTTTATGCCGTTTTAACTAAAACCTGATCATTTTTTCCGTATGATATGAATGTGCACAATCTCTAACACCTATTCCATCAAATTTGTGCAAACAGACTGTTATAAAAGTTGTTTTGAGTGAAGTACTTATGAAAATAGACCAGCGGCTTCCAAATCTCATAAAACTAATAGACGCCTAGATAAAAACCCTTTCGTCCTATCTGCTCTGTGTAAATAAATAGGCGAGAGAGAATTAAGACGACATATTTCAGGAGCACGAATTTACTGGTCGTGAGCATTGTAACTGCGTAAGTGTATACTCATCACGGGAAAATTCGTGTCAGTTCAAAAATCGTGTCACTGAAATATCGTGTTCTAACGCTCTTGGCCTATTTCAATAAAATAAAAGTAAAGCTACGTTGTTATATAGCGCAGTGTCCAGACTCCAGTTCTCATGGCTGCTCACATTTTACTCCCCGGCAGATCTGTTCAATCGAACACCATTTTGACTTCTCTGGGAAGCAATCAGCCACGCTGCAATTAATGCGCGAAGACTATTCGTACACAAATATCCACCACTGAATATAGCCAGGTACTCATTCATACAGCTGAGTGAACTGAAGCAATGTAGAGTAAACGAACTTGCCCAAGGTTGATACCGCCGCACAGAGTTCGAACCCGGGTTCTCTCAGTCGAGAGTCCGAAGCTTTTATCGCTGGGCTACTGCGCTCCACAAAACACGAACAGATCTCGCGCTGATTCACGTGACACGCTCTGACCACCTAGAACGATTTACACAACAGAGATAGGGCAAACGGTTTTTGACGCAGGAGTATTTTACGTCGCTTTTGATTTCGCCTGCCTATTTTACTATATTTAGTAAGTACTCAGCGTTCGCGCTTTCACGTTTCACCGCGTACAACGGACGCGGTTTTTTTATGTTTCGCTGAGTCGCTTCGACGCAATTCCATGTTTCTTAAAAGTTATTTCTAGTCCCACGTTAGACAGGTCGCTTACAAAGTCAAAGAAATACATCAGATATCCAAATTGTGTGTCGACAACCGCACTTTTGTTTCACAACGAAATGGTGCCGCCACGTAGCGACCAAACTGTGAAAACTGGAACACTGTATAGTAGTTCCTACTAATGCGCGTCAGTACTGCCTAATGCCAGTAATGGCTAATTCGAAAACTAGGTAGAACGATTTTAGCGTGGTGTCCGCCCGGTCAGTGTTTTAACACCATGGCATCGCTAGCAGCTAAGAACCCCCAAAAAAGATCGAGGCCACACATTAATTTAGTCCATTTAATAGTCCACATCTTTCGACCTCATTTTTTTTTTTGGGACCCCGTTTTTTCAGGCCCATGGGGTTCCAGGAACCGTTTTTAACCCTAACCGCTAACGCGAACACTGCAGTACTTCACTCAAAACAACTTTCCTAAAACAGTTTGTTTGCAGAAATCTGACTGAATATGTGTTAGAGATTTAGTACATAGATATTTTGCAGAAGAATTTTATTAAAAAAAATTCAAACGGCAAAAACGATTGGACGCACAATTTATACACCGCCCGTATCATATCAGTATGACGTATCAGTTTATTACTTTATAACGAGAATATACTACGCCGCGAAAGCGTTGCATGTAATAAAGTGATTCAAAAGAACTTATACGCAAGTTTCACGTGTAAGACCGAAAACGCAATATTAGTTTTAACTCCTACCTACCGTTAAACAAACTTTGTGCGGCAATGAGAGCCAAGAAACGACAGCCTAATGTTCTTGCCATTTTTGACACACATTCAATTTCCAAGCAGATGTGCGCTTCCGGTCACGTCATCTCTCCCAAAGGCACCTCTGTCCAAGGAGCTTCTATTTGGACATGAGGCGTCACTGAGCGAGATAATGGTAGTCTACACTGACAGTTTATGTCCGCCATTCGGGAGGCAAGCGCATGCGCCTGCGGGACCAGCAGCGCGCGATGTTAGTGTAAAATAGGAGTGTTGACATCATGGCGTTAAATCGGTGTGGATGTTGTTGTTCGGCTAAGAATTGCCAAACAGAAAATCGTCACGTTCTGATATTGCTTTTTCCGTTTTCCAAGCAGAAAAGAAAGGTAAGATATATGCCTGTAATAATATACTGTATAATGGCGTAGGCAATAATGCCAATATTCGTGTGTCCAATCGTCGTTCGCCACTTTTACTAAAACCTGACCAAATTCTTCTGTAAGATGTGTATGTGCTAAATCTCTAACACATATTCCTTACAATTTCTGCAAACAAACTGTTACAAAAGTTGTTTTGAGTGAAGTAAATAAAGCTATAAAAGAGGTCGCTAGGGGGCGTGGCATAATGTTTTCTTTCAAAATGTATCCTTCATTTAATGTTCAATTATAGCATACTAATTATTTTGAATAGATTACTTTTAAAATTATGTAACTTGTAAAGCACTACAGAATCAAGAATTCAACCATAAGCTAAGTATATTTAAATTATACGCATATTTTAACAAGTTTTGGTCCTGTCATATTCAACTTAATAAAACCGGCGTTAAAGCCGTTATGGTTATCACTCACTTTCGCCGGTCGGCAATGTTCACTTTTTGGTTTGTTTAAATGTTGTCGTTTGTACCAATTATACTGTTAAATGATGAAGTTACAAAACATGCTGCCTGTGACTGTGAGTTTTTTTCAATTGACCTTTTAGATTACTATTGGCATTTTATATTATTACAATAAATTCGGTATTTAAAAAGGAATCATGGTGCAGTTAATTGCCATTGAGTGATTGATACTACAGTCAGTTTCTGCCTATCTAAGACTAAGGCTACGGCTGACTGAGTGAATTATAATAAATATAAATAGTTCTTCCTCACTTAATAGGCCTGTAATTCTCAATTTAGTTACCGGAGTTGGCCCCGGTTCAACATTTTCTAATTAAATAAAGTAGGCTTTATTGTTAAAATTGAGACTCTACTGATCTTGTAAATATAATTTAGTTTTTACTTACGGCAGTTACGCCGTAGGCTTAGCCTTAGCTCTGGGTTTAACATTCTTTACTATTTATTATCTATATGATATAAAATGATATGGCTTTGGTCTATTATTTACTACTAAATATGATAATAATCTAACATAATTATGTCACCAATATTCCTATTGGGTGTTTTCTGCTTGTCTTGCTCTGTTGCTGTAAGGGATATCGATTTTGTGTTATGAAAACCATTGAGATCTAATCATTTTAATGTGCTTTTTCCTAATCACACTAAAATTCATCATTCTGTTTCAATTTTGCATAGTCTGCCATGTCTTCATGTTTGTTATAATAGAAAGTTACTGCCAATCCCCCGCTGTACGCCTACATTGAAATTAGCAATAATTGTATTACTAGCAGGAGATGTAAGTCTCAATCCTGGGCCATCTGTTAGACGAAACATTCGGGTGGCCACTACAAACGTTCGATCTGTACGAGATAAGACAGCCTCACTTTGTGATTTATTAATTTCAAAGAAAATAAACATTGTAGCTGTAACTGAGACCTGGCTCAGACCACATGATACACATGCATGCATTGCTGACGTTTCCCCTTCTGGTTACACCTTTCACCATCGACCACGTTTAGCCGGCCGTGGAGGTGGTGTTGGCTTTTTTTATATCACAGCAGTTAAAAGTTAAATTACATTTAACCCTGAATACTCTAGTTTTGAGTCCATCTGTGCTGAAATTTCAGATTCTTCTTTCTCCGCACATTTTGTTTGTATCTATCGCCCTCCAGGACATCCGGCCAATTTCTTTGAAGACTTTCAGGATATGTTGGAAAATCTGGCAGCCATTCATTCAGAATGTTACATTCTTGGTGATTTTAATCTACATTTGGATATACCTTCTTCAACTACAACTACGTTTGATGATATTCTGGCATAATTTGATTTGAAACAACATGTTACCTTTTCAACACATATACATGGCCATTGGCTTGACCTCTTGATAACCCGTTCAACTTGTAATAATATCCAAGCACCTACTGTTTCAGATGGGTTACCAGACCACCATACTGTCATTGCCAATATTAATGGTTCTATAGCCCCTTTACAATCGAAACACAATGTGTCTTACAGAGCCATTCATAGGATTGACATTACAGCTTTAATGGCTGATATCCTTATATCTGACCTTATCACAAATAAAAAAACATCTATCTGACTTTTATAAACAGTACTGTCAAGTACTCAATGCACTACTTGATAAACATGCACCTATAAAATCCAAATGGGTGTCAGAAAGGCCACCGGCTCCATGGATGACTTCCGAAATTATAGTATCTAAAAGGCGAAACTCAGCACTATGAACAATTGAGGTTCTATCGCCATTTTGAATTTTCCTAACAGCACATATTATGTATGAATCGACTATAGATCGTAGCATTACAACTGATACCACACTGACTGTAAAACACTCATACAACATATATACCAGGTAAGTGACATGCATCACAACAAAGAAAATGTACCATCTAAGGCCTCATCAACGTCACCAAATAACACTACTAATTTAATAATAAACCTGGAAAGCTACACGCACAAAAACGACATACTAACTAGTATAATATAAAGAGGTGAAGGCAAACACGGCAAGAACGACGGTTCCAAGCTTGGCTGCAGCGGTAGAGTCAATACGGCTCGCAGCGCTGCATTCTTTGTCACCCTTCCACCACTTTGCGTGCAGTCTTTCTAGTTCCCCTGAGTCAGTCAGCGTCGATATCGCCCAGTTGAGCTTGCGCCTCAGCGTATTCGAGTTCTTCGAAATGACCAGACATAAGTACAGATCGGTAAACTTATGGAACGCCTTGAGGTCGCAGGGCTTGCGCTTTATCCAGTACTCGCCCATGTTGCTGTTGATGAAGAAGACGTATTTGCCACCCGAGGCCCGCACCCTCCGCACACCCTCGACAACAGTGCCCGCGTAGACGGTCGTGTTGCTCTGGCGAACAAAGAACACACGCTACGTCAGTGGTGGATGACACCGCGGATACTGTTTAGAAATTGCGTGGTGATCATTTTGAAAATATGGTGTCTCTCCGCTCCTTAAAATGCAAATTTATTTTAGGCTAACCTCTCCCATCTTTCTTAGCAGCTGTTATGAAAGCGTGTGCAAAATGTAATCTGAGCAATGCATGTGCTAAGAGTCTCTACTACACCGGTCGAAAAATATAATCTTTTTGACGAAATCGTTATGCATAGTTGTGTATAAGGGGATGCTATGAACATGTATCACAGTGAACAAAGTGTACAATATTACGTCGATAAGAAACAACGTCATCTTATTTCTGGTGAGTGTCGCTAGACTGTTGATTTTAATAGCACTATCATCATCATCACAATCACTGTGCAGCCATAGTGTCCCGTGGTTGGGCGATGCAAGGCGGGATATTATATTCACTGCACTTCTCCTTCAGTTGGTTTACGACGAGGATGTCGTCTGTCGTTGAGTACCTGCTTTTGAATCCTGCTTGCTCTCGCGATTGGTTTTGGTTGAGTGTCTTCTCTAGCCTAGTCGATAGTATTTGTGTGAGTAATTTGTAGATGTTTGGTAACATACATGTCGATCTGTATTTCTTTAAGTCTTTCTTACTTCCCTTCTTGAAGATTATCACCATCTTTGCGTTCTTCTATGCGGTGGGTATTCGTCTTTCTGATAAGCATTTAGTGTCCAGCTTAGCTAGTGTCTTCAAGATGGTATCTTCTCCTGATTTTAATGTTTCAATGTGTAATTCTTCGTATCTGTTAAGGCTGCTTCCACCTATCGTGGTCTTGTCTCTGGTACCTCTTTCGGGTTGGAGAGAATTATGGTACTTTGTTCACTACCGCATAGATCGGTGTAGAATTCCTCTATCCGTTTCATGATCATATATTGGTCTTGTATTTGTTTACCCTGCTTGTCGAGAAGTGTAATCAGTCTGTCTCGGCCTAGGGCCTGTGTTCTTCTGGCTTCTTTCGTGCTCTTTGATGTTATAATCGTTTCTCTTATAATCTCTTGTTTGTACTTCCCGATGTCCTCCTTCGCTTTCTTTTTGATGGTCTTGTATATTTCTGCGTATGCTATTTGTTTTTTACGGTCTCAGTTTTCCACTATTTCTCGTCTTGGATCATCTCTGTGATGTTTTCGTCAATGGTGTCGATGTCGTTTAGTTCTTGCAGTATGTCGAATAGATTCCTCACTTTGAGTTGGAATTCGATCTTTTTTGTTCCTATTTGTGTGGTATCTACTCTTCATGGTATCTTGTTTATCAACTTCTTCCTTGCAGCCTCTACGTCCAGTTTGATGTTGCTCATTGCCATTCTGTGGTCACTTCCGGTGTTGACATGGTTGATGATAGTTACATCTGTGAACATATATGGCCTGGTGGTCAGGATGTATTCAATTTCCTTCTTCGTTTCCATATTTGGGCTTTTCCACACCCATCTCCTCCCTGCTTTCTTATGAAACGTGGTATTCATGATTGTGTACTTCTTGATGTTGTTCATTCTACCAAAGTGTCGCCTCTTTCGTTTCACACTTTTAGGTCAAATTTGCCTGTTGCCGTTTCCATTGTGTTTGGTCGTTTCCCTACTTGCGCATTAAAGTCTCCCATCGCTTTCGTGTTGTGGTTTCGTTTTACTAAGGTCTCATCCACGTCGTTGTGGAAGAAGTTTACGTCTTCATCTGAGTATGATATTGTTGCATATAGGTGTGCTATCTTCAGTTTGTATCGCTTTTTTTATGCGCAGAACTAATTCTGCTCCTCTGGGTCTGATGCTATTAACCGCATTATATATGTCTTTCCATTTCTTGTTTATGACAAAACCTACTCCTGCTTGGCCGTAGTTCGCTTTGGAATGGTATAGTAGGTAGCCGCTTTATAAGACAGTGAAGCATTCCTCTCTTCTTCTGACTTCTCCGTTCCCAATCACATCCCATACCAATATGGTTTCCCTAATTAATTCTCCAGTTTTTGCATCTGTTCATCTTCTGCAGTGTTCTTACGTGATAGCTTGTTATCTTCAATCTGCTTACCTTCTCTCGGCGGCTCTTCGTGACGCAGATATTCTCAGTATCTCCTGCACGTAGACATACATAACCAGAACCGCATTCGTGGTCATATACTCTTTTGACTGTAGGCTTTGGCTTTATTGTTCTTTGGATGCTGGTGTTGTTGGCCTGTTGCAGGTTGGAAGGGTGAGGCAACGTAGGGTGAATAAATTACCCAAGTTTCGACATGGCGGCCGTTACGAGTGTCGAACCATCAACCGGTTAGCACCGAGATTCGAACCCACGTTCCTCCGAAAGAGAGTCCGGCACCATATCCACTCGCCCACTGCGACCCATAGCACCATATCATTAAGTAAAACCAGTATATTAAAACACACTGTATATATCGAATAAAAGCAAATTGTGAGAAAGTAGTAATATATGTAGTTGTATGTATATATGTACAATATATCCGCCAGTCAAAATCCGTTACTTGGTGGAAGAAAATCCGTTAAGGTGGAATGATGTCACTTCCGGTGGAGGTGTCAAGAAGCGCCAACTGGTGGATAGGTGGTGAACTAAATATATAAATTAATAGGCGCTCCCTGGTGGGAAATGGATGAACTAGAAAAAACCACGACAATTAGCGCATGATCTAGGTCATTGCTATGCGCTCTGGTATCTTTTTGTAACGGTATTGCTTAAATTCGTGTCTCTTATGTGGTGAACGACAAAAGGTAGGTTTGTAAGCACCCCCTGATGATTATGTGGTGAACTATTTAACGAGATCAATGACGTTATTAAGTAGGTCAACTACTTCATAAAATACGTCATTGCGCATGCGCAATGATGGTTTCCCGTAAATTAAATTCTTGCCTCTTATGTGGTCAAGTATGAAAACAGGTAAAACACAATGTTCTTGACAATTAACCCACCCTCTAGTTAGTATGTTCGTAAGTAAGTCTCTGTCTCTCACTTTCTCTCTCTAGTTATGTTGTTGTTGTTGGTAGTGTTTTAGTAATTTAGTACACTACCAGTGTAACTTTCGTATTTTAGTAAGACAACGAGGTAACTTCCAACGTTTCATGGTGTTAAATTAGTAATGTTTTAGTAATTTTGTACATTAGCAAGGTAACTTTCGTATTTTAGTAAGTCAACTTTTAGTAAGTCAACTTTCGTATTTTAGTTTGTCAATGCGGTAACTTCTAATGTTTCTTGACGTTAGTGTGGTAGAGTTTTAATAATTTAGTACATTGCCAAGATTAACTTTTTTATGTAAGTCACCGCGGTAACTTCTAACGTTTCATGGCGTTAGAGTGGTAGTGTATTAGTAATTTAGTACATTACCAAGGTAACTTTCGTATTTTAGTGAGTCAACGCGGTAACTTCTAACGTATAATGGCGTTAGAGTGATAGTGTTTTAGTACTTTAGAATATTACCAAGGTAACTTTCGTATTTCAATAAGTCAACTAGGTAATTTCTAATGTTTCATTATGTTAGAGTGATAGGATTTATTAATGTAGTACATTACCAAGGAACATTTCGTATTTTAGTAAGACAACGCGATAACTTCTAACTTTTCATGCCGTTAGAGCGGTGGTGTTTTATTAATTGAGAACATTACCAAGATAACTTTCGTATTTTATTAAGTCAACTCGGTAACTTCGGCGTTACAGTGATGATGTTTAAGTAATTTAGTACATTACCAATGTAACTGTCGTATTTTTAGTAAGTCAACGTGGTAACTTCTAATTTTCATGGCGTTAGAGTAGTAGTGTTTTTAGTAATTTAATACATTATAGTAGGCCTCCGTCGGTCAGGAGTCGACCATGGACGAAGCGCCCTAGTTGGCGTTGTTGCGTCTGGGACAGCGTCGGCTGTGGCTGATGAGACTGATGCAGGAGTGGCAGTCCATGCCGCAGTGGTCACATATGTAGGTCGTCTCTGGGTGACTAGAGGGTTGGCGCTCCCTTCGTTGTGCTCTCCTGTCTTCAGCCAGGCCCCGCAACTGTTCTTCGCCTACTCCGAGCTGGTTCCATAAAACATCTCTCCACGTTGTGCAATCAGCGGCCATCTCCTCACAGGACTGAAGGTTGATATTTATTGCCTTCATGTCACTCTTACAGACATCCTTGTAGCACAACCGGAGCCGCCCAAAAGTCCTACTGCCGGAAGACAGTTCGCTGTAGAGAATGTCTTTGGGAATGCGGCCATCTTGCATCCTTCGTACATGACCAAGCCAGCATAACCTGCGTTGTCTAAGCAGTGCGTACATGGTGGGGAGGTCAGCACGAGAAAAGACCTCGGTGTTGGTCACTTGGTCTCTCCAAGAGATCCCCAAGATTCGTCGCAGACATCGTAGATGGAAGGTGTTGACCTTCTTCTCTTGTTTGGCGTATGTCACCCAGGTCTCACTGCCACACAGCAGTGTACTGATGACGCAGGTGTTGTACTCTGCGGTGTTTGTCTTGACTGTGAGTTTTGAGTTCTCCCAGACACGTGTGGTAAGACAAGCACGATTGGATGCAGCTTTCCCTATGCGTCTGTTGATTTCGGTGTCCATGGAGAGGCTATCGCTGATAGTAGACCTCATGTATGTGAACATCGTCCACAGAACAGCATCTCTCTAATGGTTACATCTCGTTCTTTAATTTTGTCTCTGAGGAGTGCTGGGTTGAATAGCCGACCATCCGATCTCGTGCGAAGGTACGTGCCTTCCGTGGACGACCCGAGTGCATGTCTCAGAAGCAAGGCAAAGAAAATGCCAAAGAGAGTCGGGGCCAGGACGCAGCCTTGCTTAATGCCGCTGCGGATGTCAAAGCAGTCCGACGAGTTGCCATCATACTGAACTGTACCTTGCGTGTTCTTATGAAACGATTCGATCATGTTTTGTACTTTTGGAAGACAGCCTATTTTTGAGCATCTGGAAGAGTCCATCTCTGCTGACCAAATAAAATGCTTTGGTGAGGTCAACGAATGCAACACAGAGGGGTTTATTCTGCTCTCTGTTCTTCTCTTGAAGCTAGCAAAGGGAGAAGATCATGTCTATGGTAGATCTCTCGGCGCGGAATCCACGCAGCGACTCAGGGTAGATGCCTTCTGTTAGTCTTTGTAGCCGGACCAGGGTGACGCGTGCAAACACTTTGCTAACACACTTACAAGAGAGATGCCCTTGTAGTTGTTACAGTCACTTACCACCTTTGTTTTTGTAGAGGGTGACAATCTTTGCATCTTTCATGTCTTATTGAACAGCTCCCTCCCTGCAACACCGGCAAAGACCTTCATGTAAGGGGTGCAATAGCACTCTTTTACAGCACTTGATCAGGTCCGGGGGAATCCCATCATTGCCTGGTGTCTTGCCTGAGACCAGGCTATCAACAACCTTACTTAGGTCTTCTAATGTTGACTCTGCGTCGAACTCTTTCATGGTCGGTAGACAATCGATGCTTTAAGAGTTGAGACAATGAAGGTGTAGTACATTACCGAGGTAACTGTCGTATTTTAGTAAGTCAACGCGGTAACTTTTAACGTTTCATGGCGTTAGAGTGGAAGTGTTTTAGTTATTTAGTAATGCTTTAATAATTTAATTCATATATTACACAACATGTGCGCTACAACAGATATGACGTCATGATCACGTGACCATACAGTTCCCCACCTATCCGTCGAGGGAAAAGACATAATTGTCCATGCGCAATGACGTATTTCATGACATCATCGACCTATTTTTACACTTCACTACATAAGAGGCACGAATTTAAGCACTACCGTATGGAAAAACCATCTTTTGAGACGTCATTGACGTCATTGACCTCATTAAATAGTTCACCACATCGATACCAGGGGGTACTTACATACCTACTTTTTTGTTCACCACATAAGAGGCACGAATTTTAAACAATACAGTTAAATACAAAATACCAACGTGTTTGCGCAATGACCTATTCCATGACATCATTGACCTAATTCATGACGTCATCGACCTACTCATATTTCATCATATAATAAAAGATGGCCCTGGTTGACGTAGTTTATTAGAGTACCTTATTTTCACCAAGGGGCGCTTGTTGGCTTACTCATTTATACTAATAATAATAACTTTATTTATACACTAAAATCCAAAGTAGAACTCTGTTCAGTAGTGTTGACAATAGTCGTTAGAAATTATAAGAAATAAATTTAATAATAATAATACAAGTAAAACATATAAATACAAAACTGATCTAGAGAAATTAAATCAAAGATAATATTGATGTAAATTATATTATATATCATACGTAGTAAAAATAAGTATATATATAAATACATAACTATATAAAACAACTATATAGTAAATTGCGAGATAAATATATTATAAATATATAGATATGAGTTAATTAATAAGTAACTACAGTAATACATTATTAGTTTCAATTAAAATGTCAGATAAAAAATAAATATGTGGTATAACGACTAAAGTATAAAATTATGATGGCTAAACATTAAAAGCGAGTTTTAAATAGTGTGTTTTAAGACGAGCTTTAAATGTGTCTATGCACTGTATCAGTCGTAAATCTTCCGGCAACGCATTCCAGAGGGTCGGTCCTGCGCACGAGAACGAGCGACGGCCGTACCGCTCAAGGTTGTGCCGCGGTACAGTTAATAGTCCACAGTCAGTTGATCGAAGTGCGCGGCGTGGCACGTATGGTGAAATCAATGACGCGAGGTAGGCCGGCGTCTTGTCGTGAAGGGCGGTGAACACAAGCACGAGTAACTTGTACTGAATGCGCCACTTCACCGGCAACCAGTGCAGGCTATTCAGTGCTGCAGTGATGCTCTGTCGATCGCCCCGCCTAATACGTAATACGACTCTGGCCGCAGAGTGTTGTACCATCTCAAGGCGGTGGAGTAACCGGTCGGATATTCCGTACAACATAGCGTTCCCGTAGTCTATTCTTGAAGTAACAAGAGCATGTACGAGACACTTGGTTGTTCCGGTCGTTAGTGTGTCGCGTATACGTGAGATTCGGTGCAGGTGATACTATGCACTCCGGCACGCATTTGCTACTTGTGCCGCCATCGAGAGATCGGCATCAATAGTAAAACGGAGATCTCTGACGACAGCAGATGTTGGCACTAGTTGACCGCAGACATCGACATGTGTTAGTGTTATTGGCGCGCAGAGCGTGGAGGATTTGACGACAATGGCCTGCGATTTAGACCGGTTGAGTATTAACCCATTGTCGCAGAGCCAGTCGTTGACATCTCGAAGACAGGCCTCCATACGCGCGAGTGCTTCTGCGTGATCGGTTGGTGGAAAGTCGACGTACAGTTGAGTGTCGTCAGCGTATAGATGATGTTGTGTACCATGTTGTTGGAGAATTTTCGCTAGTGGCGCAATGTAAACATTAAATAGTATCGGTCCAAGGACCGACCCTTGTGGAACACCTGTCTTTATGACACTGATCTCCGATGTTTCTTTTTTGACGCGTACCACAGACGTTCGGCCATGCACGTAGGACGCTAGCCAAGCATGTGCTGCACCACAGATGCCATAGCTGTGCAGGCGTCGCAACAGAATAGCGTGGTCAAGTGTGTCGAATGCAGCAGAAAGGTCAAGTAGCACCAGAAGTACACCTCGACGTGCATCAGTCGACTGCGCTACATCGTTGTGGATGCGCAGAAGCGCTGTCTCGGCGCTATGACGTGGGCGATATGCGCTCTGGTAGACTGGATATACGCCGTTTCCCTCGAAGAAGTGCTGTAGTTGTCGTGCTATGAAACCCTCTGCTGTCTTCGCTACAAACGATATGTTCGAGATGGGGCGATAGTTAGAGAGTACATTGGCGTCATCGTTATGTTTCTTCAGTACTGGTATCACAACAGCGTGCTTCATCGCCTGTGGAACCACGGAAGAGGATATAGACGCGTTGATTATACGTGTTACCACCGGAGAGAGAGTATCAACATGCCTGTTGAAGAGCGACGATGGGAGTGGATCAAGTTCGCATGACTTGGCAGCGGATGCCAACACTATCTTCTTGACATCTGTCGGCGACGCAGCCTCAAAGTACATCAGTGGAGACATGACATCTATTGCTAGGTCGACAACTGGCTGCCGAGGCAGATTGCACAGGAGCGCATCAATCTTCTCGGTGAAGCTTCTTTGAAAGCTAGACGCAAGATCAGAGTCGGTTGCATGAGACCCTTCAGGTAGCGACTGGTTACCGTTTCGGCCAAGCAGGGTGTTGGCAATCTTATATATCCGTCGCATGTTGCCGCCAGCTGCGATGATCTCGGACTGGTAATACTGCGACCGTGCCATCCTCAGTGCCTTCCGATAAGTGTTGCGCAGATCCGTGTATATGTGACGATGGACTGTCAGACCAGATCGCCGCCAGTGGCGTTCAGCGCGGCGTAATGCACGTTTCGCCTCGGCAAGCTCGCCGGTGTGCCATGGAGTCATCGGCCTCACTGTGACAGTCCGTGTGACGAGTGGGGCATGGTCGTCTACGACAGTGCGTAGACAAGAGTCATACCGTGCGAGAATGGCGACCGGGTCCAAATCAGGAGCACGGAAATCAGAAGCCGCCAGATCAGCTGCAAACCGACTGTTATCGATCGCTGCGTACTTTCGATACTCAACGTGGCGTTTCAGGTGCGTTGGTTTGGGCAGGTGCAGTTTACATTCAATTGCCTAGTGGTCGGTGATCATAGTCATCTGCTTAACTTCAGTGGCGATAATGTCTGACGTCTCCGATGTAATAACAAGATCCAGTGTATTGCCACGCTCATGGGTTGATCCTCTGACATGTTGTGAAAAGCCAGACGTCTCCAGCAAATCAGCTAGGTTCATTGCATCAGTAGATGTTGGGTCGCCATATCGCGTGTTAAAATCGCCACACACAATAGTCTCACTAGGGTGGGCCGAGGCGATAAGCAACACCTTCCCAACATCATCCATGAAGGAGCGGAAGTCGGATGGTGGCGGTCGGTAGACGACTATGACGCGCATGGTGCAGCCAATACGGATGTTCCGCAAAATAACATGAAACACCTCACTGGCATGTGTGTCAACTTCGGAACGCGAAACGAGCTGCAGTGTTTTTTAAACAGAACACCTACACCACCACCACGACGAGCTCCACTACGCGGCTGATGGACTAACGTGAAGTCATCTCCACACAATTCAGACTCAACAACCGTTTCGTCATCTCCCAGCCAGGTTTCCGTTAAGGCGACAAGGTCCAGTTCGCGCTCATCAATGTAATCGCGCACAAACAACGCTTTGTTTCGAGTTGATCTGGCATTGATCAAGGAGAACTTCGTATGAATGTCACCGTGTGGCATAACAGGGGCGGCTCTTAGAATTACCAGATTCGCACTGACACTGTGTTGCCGACATACAATTCGTGAAGGATCTTCAAAACGGCTGGTAATCCGCGTTCGGATCGTGCGCTGTTTGCGCGTGCCCCCACGTCTGCCACGCAGAGTTGGACGCGCAGTGGACAGTCCTAGACGTCTGATCAATGAATACACTGTGTCAGGTAACCGGGAATGACACCCCTGGTGGCAGGACGGAAAGCCCGAAAGACGTGCTGTAGGCACATCGCCGCCAACGGTAGAACAATGCCTGGCTAGTTACAGTTTACCAATTTAGGTCACACACGGGCGTTGTCGGTCTAAAGACCTGTAGTCCACCAGCTTCGTCGGCGACACGGTTGACTGACGGCATTAAAACTTATCAAGATTGTAGACAATGTACACTACCTTGTTTTATTAAAACGTTCACCAAGACAGTCACTGCAGTATCACGAGTAAATAGTGAAGTTATGATTGTTCAATTCTTCGTAAACAGGCAGAAAACATGTTAGTAACACGAGCACGATTTGGCTTGCTGCCTGTCAGGCGCTACCGTAAACGCTGTAGTTAGTTCACCACCTATCCGCCTGGGGGCGCTACTTGACTCTATTTGACTTTCTACCTTTGACCTTGCTCCGGAAGTGACGTAAATCCTCCTTCCTCCTAGGTCCTGCGTGGCTCTGACATATATCATAAACTACATACAATACTACTAGAGAGAGTGAACGCGATAATCTCCGAAAACGAATAAGAACAAAACAGAACTGTTTCATTGCATTCCCCACCACGTAAATGAATACATCAAACTGTTGTGTAAATAACAGCAAAATAGTTGCATGTTTTTTTTGTTACCCATGCCGTGTGTTCCGTACATGATGATTTTTCAGCTTTCACGTTATTAATCAATCTTTCCTGAAATCGTCAGTAAATCGATATTCGTCGTCTGTCCGCTACAGCTAACTTCGTCTACCCATCATAGCTTACTCCCTGTACTCGCCACACATTTCTTAACCTAACATCACAAACCTGGATGGTATTCCATATTTGTTCATATAGGGGATTAGTGGTTTGTTGGAAGAAATTCTCCGTGCTGCCACCCTTCAGTAAGCCGGTCTTAATGTTGTGATCAAGCAGATCACGTATCGTTGAAATGTCACGATGGTCTGACTTCATTGCCAGTATGGTAATGTAGTACTTCATGAGGGGCAGTGTGAAGTCGACGACGGCCCGCCGATTAACAGTCACTGTTAATGCAGCCAAGGCTATGTCGGCCCGCTGCAAGGGCACGCACAAAGAGGAAATATATGTCAATTTAAATGTGTACTCATATTGGTAGATACTTATTTAAACGGATGTTAATGCTCTACACCTGCGGCCGGACGTAAACACGTATTTTTATGCAACGAACTACACACAAACGCAGTGAAGAACTAGCACACACGCACGCTAGAACGTAATACGTATGATAGAAATATAATACAAAAATACAAAAACGGTAATTCGTAATTAATTCAGAAAAGGTCGGTGTCTCGTATTAAAACACAACTGTTGCCGTGTTATCTGGAATATGTGATGTATATATAAACGTGTCGATTTTACGAACGTCTGTATGTTTGTATATATATATGTGTGTGTTTAAAATCATAATTATACAAGTTAGTAGTGTTCCTGAAACGTATATACAATATAGACAGTTAGTCCAGTAGAAATTAACGATGACCCGGACATTTTGGTTAAAAAGCCAATTTTCGTTTTAAGGTGACCAGTAGGGTTTCCTGAACTTAAAAAAAAACACAACCAAAATCAACCCTGGGGAACTTTGTTTTTACCCCAATCCTTGTTTTTGGGTGTTTCGGTTCAATTTCGAAGTAACACTTTTTGTTTGAGTTTGTTAATCATATGTTTAACATTTATTGGTTAATACGTTTGTAATGATATGTATACTGGTCTATTAAGCCACACATTAATGGTGGAGTTTAATCAATGAAGTAAGTAATTAACCAATTAATTAATTAATTAGTAATATATTTCTTATATAGCACTCCCTCCCAACGTTGTTCCGGGATTTAATTAACATCTTAACTAAGATCACATGAATGTCACTTATACCCCAAACAATGAATGGTATAGCATTCAAACTTTAATGTAACTAGGAGAGATCATAAATGTTCTACCTGTAATCTTCTAATATATCATTTGCTAAACATCATCATCAGCATTGTCATCGTCGTCACTGTCTGGTAGCTGTACAAGAGTTGGGCCGTTTGCGCACTGTCCTTGACATTTGCAGTGGACGCTACAGGCAAGACGCATCTTTGAGTAGTTGCAAGACACACACAATTTATCTTGGTGCTTGCAAGAGCAACGGGTCTCTTGTAGAAGATGTTCGGATGCTGGTTTTTTGTCTGTGCTGACGGGCACTGATGAGTGTAGTGTACAGTGGAAGTCATATTGTTTCTTTATGTCCAATACCGTCTTCAGATTAACCCAAGTAGAAACCTGTAGGTGCACTCTGAGTGAATGGAATTAGCATGCTCGACTTATCGATGGAATTCTTTCATTGGCGACATACTTTGTGATGAAATTATGTGCATGTATCGTAGGTCGTCGAGACTTACACTTCAGCGAACCCATATACCGCTCCTCAGCTGTTACAATGTCGGCGCTCGATGAGGTGTTACTGCCGAATAAGGCAACGGATGTTCTCAGCTCTGTTGAAGATCCTAGAACTTTCATGTGTTTCCTTTTGTCAATACCATAGATAGCTGACGTTGTGTCACAGCCAGACATAGCGTGTGCAAATGGCAAGCACTTACACATCTCCTTTCCGAGAGCATGTTGACCAGTGCGGATACTGATTAGTCTTTGTTTGGTTTGCATGTAAATAAAGGACTTCTCAGGCGCATGATAAAGCAGAATTACAAGCAGATCTGTATCATCACATATGTCCTCGTGGGATTCTGCAACTTCTAGGGTACACTTCGCAATTGTGGTATCCGCATATCCTTCCTCGCCAGCGTGATGCACCTCGATACCTTCTTTCAGCTGGTAAGTAGAGAGGAAATTAATGAGTTGCTGTTTGTTGTGCTTGTTTGAAAGAAAACTACTTTTGTCTGAAAGCACTGGAGTGTTACGTCCAACCAACACATCAGTGGAAAGGATCTTGCCCAATTTACGTCGCTTCTGTTCGGGTTCCTTGGTGGTGAGCACTTCATAGCTATAGAACACTACGAACCAGGCCCTATCGTGTGCTGCCAAGTGGAGAACATGCATCACATAAGATGAACACACTTCATGAAAGGTACCTGTCTTTGGCCAGGGTATCTGATGCAGAACGGCACATCCACCCACAACTGTGGCTTTGTCGTCAATTCCATCATTGCAGACAACATGCGGATCGAGAGTAGCGATGTACGAAACTAATTTAGACTTCACTAGCCTTCGCATTATGCCGTTGTCTGGATTAAACGGCTACGGCTGCTAGCTCATGTGAGAAGACATTGCGATATGGTGGTCCAGAAGTATATGCCTTGGCCAATAGTCTCTGGTGCAGCTCCGTCGACGACATGCAGTCTTCTTTTCCATCTTTCAGTTTAATAGCTTTCCTCATATCTGCGAAGGTTTTCACTCGGTCTGACTTCCTGAGAACGATGTCTCCGTACTTCTGATCTGTGATTTTCTGGTGGATTTTCATTCCAATATCTACAGCGTGGTCTACATTGACTTTCTCATCAGCTATGACCACAGTAGCAAGATTTTGCAGGTGCTCGTCATTGTCGGTGGAAAATGTCAGGAATTTGGCTAGATCGATGTTGTCCTGTTTGATGCGACAGTGAGTTTGATAATCGTAACCTCTCGAGTTCGTACGAGTTCATACATTCTGATGCAACAACCTGGTTTGTTGCCTGAGATGATTTAGTCACATTTTGTAGGCAGTGTAAGTCTTTTCCACATTTTTATGGACATAATGATCACCTGCATTATTGAATTATTCAGCCAACCCATCACCTCGTAGTTTTGACACTGCCACCAATGAATATATACCTTTCTTTCTAAGTTTAACCATTAAGCCAACACCACCTTCTTTACAAATGACACGTTGCTCCATATCAGTGACCCGTTCCTGAAAAAGATGAATATTTTCTAGGCAATCTTCATGATGTGACTGTGTGTATTATTATTATGGGTAATATGTTCAACAACAGTTGCTAACTTTACTTTATATAATTACTCAAACAGAGATTTCGGATTTAACATGCTATCTTACTAACTATGAATGTTTCACTAATAAATCAACCAAGATCTACCTTTACGCCTTAGCTACAAAATTATGAACAATGTCATGTTTGGCTTTCCATACCACACATTTTCAAATCGCTCAAGCATATAAATGCATAATAATCCAGAATAATCAGTACATAAATTTATTACAACTTTTCTAACAATCTGTAAGCAAGTAATTAATACAATAGCTGTTATTTATTTAGAATATAGATCCACTGCGTAAAATGTCTTGAGGGCGTTTACGAAAACGGTTAAATTAATATATATGTGATAGTATCGCTCGTGTTTGGATTTTAGAACATTGGCTTTCGATACACAGTTGTAAGATCTAATCTTGTGGCAAACACTTGATTTCTTATATTAGCGAGTTAATGGATACATAAAATACAAATCACCACAATTAAGTATCCCAACCGTTAACTTGCTTACCAGTGGAAGTCAGTGCGCCAAAACACATTTGCATTTATGTATGGACAGCCAATAAAAAGAAAATGTAAAAAAATGACTGACGGTATGTATATAGGTCATGACAAAAAATCGAGGTTCCCTAGGGTTGATTTTGGTTGTTTTTTTTCTGGAAGTTCAGGAAACACTACTGGTCATCCTAAAACAAAAATTGGCTTTTTAACCAAGTTGTCCGAGTTTGGTTAAAAATGTGCTGATTTCTACTGGACTAAGTGTGCATTATATGTTTGTATTTCGGCAATAAATGGTATACGCCTGGCCCAATTTAATCATACTTAACAAGGTTTCTTCGAATGTATCACACCGATATTATACGTGATATATGGTCGATATATGGTATTTTTGATACGGAGTATATGAATGTATGCATGCAATTATGTATGAGTTATGTAGTATGTAGTATTCGTGGCACGGTTGGCGGGTAGCGGTGGCAGGTGAAAAAGTAGTTGCGGCTTTCCCGTGTTAAAAGATAGGAAAATAGTTCCGGTTTTGCTTTTTGCTGCCGGCTCCGACCCCGCAGCAAAAGGTAGTAATTGGCGGTTTCTCGGATATACAAAATCAGTATTTCTGTATATTTTAACATGGGAGGGAAATGTGAAAACGAAATAGCTCAACATAACTCAAAAATAGTTCAAAGGAGGTTTTTCAGTAATTCCTATGTTTTAATTCGGACAATTTCATTGTAACGTTTACACATTTCCTCACTCCGTTTCAGTAGTTTTCAGCTACAATAACAACATATATTGAACAGCAATTGAAGCTGCAACACACGACACTGGGAGAACTTTAACAACAAAATCACGACCTCCCTATCTTTAAAGATGTATCAAGTCTTTTCATACTACAACTGCACTTCCCTCAGTTGGTCGCCTGGTTTGAACTGGTATTCGCTGAAATTGTGTACAACCGACAATGTAACGAAAATGTAATCACGACGTATAACCGTGACGTAGTAAACCGGTACGAGAGATTCTGGTGTGAGAGGCTTGCGGTCCCTTAAATAATGAAGGCGCATCTAAGATAAGGTGTTACGATAAATAAGCTGCCATTAATGAAGGATTATTAATTAAGCGAGGTGGTGTCTATCTGATGGGTTGTATACGAAATGTGGCATATTTACCGGCCTAGGTTATGACGGACGCTATATATTTCTAAAACCTACGTATACGTTACAATCATTATCAAATTGGAACTTCTCGGCGAAATCATTCAAACTGGCGGCTATCTGCGTAGGTGTGCTATGCTTGGTTAGTTACTCATCATATGGATTTCCTTAACAATCACGTATCTTAACAATTGCTACACTATTTGACCAACGTACTAATGAAGTATATAGCGATCTTTTATTAATATTGAAGAAAATAATAATAATATCGTATGCCGATCCGTCTTCACACCACAATCTTAGCGTGATGCGCGAAACACTATGATATAATGAATCAGTCAGCTGGGCTATATTGTGTTCTTCCCGCTTATGCTGTTTGTGTATATTCCTCTGACTGTTCCCCTGCATCATGTGTCGGTTAATATGATATACCGGTCTTAACACCTGCGAAAGCTCAGTGCCTAAAGAGAGAAGTAGAGAAATGTGTGAAAAAGGCGAAAGTCCCCCCACTAACATATCTAGGGAAGAACGCCCTGCACCACAAATGCTGACAAAGGACAACGACATCGTTATACTGCCAGCTAATAAAGGCAGAGCGACAGTCGGACTCAACAGCAGTGACTACAACAACAAAAATACTTGCCCTCTTGGGGATACCAACACTTATATACAATTAAAGAAAGATCCCAAAGTAAAATACTAGAATACAGTTATCGGTATATTAAGGACAAAGAAATACCTTAGATCTATGGAACTCCTAAGATACACAAACCAGAGACACCGCTTAGATCGATAGTATCTAGCATTGACAGCATTTCCTACAATGCAGCTTAGACATTGGCTAACATTCTCACCCCTCTTGTCGGGAAGACACCTTACCACAACAAGAACAGCAGGAATCTTGTGAACAAGATCAAAGGCCTAGAGATTCCCTCCTGACAGAAACTTTGTCGTACGATGTGTCAGGTATGTTCACTAGCATACCTGTACCTGACACGATCCAAATTGTGAAGAAGAAACTACAGGAAGACACCACGTGGAAACAGCTAACCCCACTCAACATTGATCAAATCACAGAACTGCTGACCTTCTGCCTCAACACCACTTATTTCATATGCAAAGGTCATTTTTAGAAACAGAAATACGGCGCAGCCATGGGCTCCCCAGTCTCTCCTATTGTAGCCAATCTGTACATGGCAATTTTCGTTATACTAGCATCGTCACCACTCCCAACCCCCCTATCAATTTGGCACAGATACGTCGACAACACTTTCGTCCAGATACACGAATACCCCATGGAGGGTTTCACTGCACATACCAACAGCATATACCCCAACATCATATTCCCCACGGAGCCGGTCAACTTCCTATTTCTGGACATTTGTGTACACGTGAACGACGAAGGCAGCACACGGGTCACGATCTACAGAAAACCAACAAACAGGGACCAATAATTGAACTTCAGCTCCAATCAACACCTCGAGCACAAGCGATCAGTGGTCAGAACATCGATGCACAGAGCAGACCAACTCATAACCACAGACGAAGACAAAGCACCAAAATAGCACATGTCAGAACAGCGCTTAGAACCAACAACTACAGAGATTGGATGTTTAAGATCACCAAGAAAAAGAGAAATACACCAAGTGCAGAAAAACATACCAGTCAAATACTGAACATCCCTTTATTATACGTGCGTAACCTGTCAGAGAAATTGACCACCATTTTCAGGGAACATGGAGTGGGGACGTACATAAACATTACAACACCATAAGATCCTTCGTAGTAAACCCCAAGGACAAAACCCCCAAGAACAACATGTGTGGGGTGATATATGAGATCAGATCAGACCTATTTAGGCGAAATCAGCAGAACACCAGGAGCCCGACTCAAAGAACACATAATCACCAGGGGCCCACTCACAGCAGTAGGTGAACACAGAGTGAATGAGCGCCACAACATCTCGGCCAAAGACGCAAAGGTGCTCGCCAGAGAAAACAACTTATGTAGAAGAAAAATCAGTGAAGCGATTGATATCAGAGAGAGGCAATCAGAAATCAACAATCTTCCTGGAAGGATTGTCATGTAATTGTTACCAACACAGTCACATGACGATCGAGAGTGGCGCAGACCAACGGTGATGAAGACGTCGTGAAGACGTCGAAAGCTCCGTTCAGAACAACATAGGATTCGAAAAGGTAATTTGTTATATTTTCAAAACTATTTTTGAGTTATTTTGGGCTATTTAGTTTTCACATGTCCCTTCCATGTTAAAAGATAGGGAAATACTGATTTTGTACGCCCGAAAAAGCGCCAATTACTATCCCTTGCTGCGAGGTCGGAGTCAGGCCAGCAGCAAAAAGCAAAGCCGAAACTGTTTTCCTATCTTTTAACCTGGGAATGCCGGAACTACTTTTTCACTTTCCACAGCTCCGCGCCATTATGCCACGAGAACTACATACTATACTACTTGTATGTATGTGTGTATGTATGCATGTATTCATATGTGTCTGCATTTATGCAGTGTGTGTTTGTGTACATGCATGTGTGTATATGTGTGTGCGTGTGTGTGTGTGTGTGTGTGTGTGTGTGTGTGTGTGTGTGTGTGTGTGTGTGTGTGTGTGTGTGTGTGTGTGTGTGTGTGTGTGTGCGTGCGTGCGTGCGTGTGTGTGTCCATGTGTATTAACATATACATATCGTCGTAAAGTTCGACCTTATTCGCGATTTCCCCAACCATGCCGTTCCATTCTCCATTCTTCATCTCGGCGCCATATTTGCCGTCAGGAACGAGCGTGATATGGTACGTGAACTTCGCAATTTGGCTAATCCTTCGCAAAACATCGATCAAGAATCCTTCGTATGTGTCGACGTCTTTGCTTTTAGTGTCCTTCACGATAACGAACGGCGGCTCCTGTCACACAAGACCGTTGCATAAATAATACAGTATTGCAAGCGGATGATGTTATTTTTACAAGGTTTATTCTTTCACGATCCTCATGTATAATCATCCACAAAAACAAAACTCTGAAACAATACTACGATAAAGAGACACAAGGTGTGAGTAGTTCCCTGTCTTTTATAGAGCAATGCCCTCGTCATCGTGTATTGGTGATATGTCGCTGAGTGTTGTGTTATAAGTGAAGCGAGTACTTCTTCAACGCGGGACAACTAAATGAGATGTTACCTGTTTAAAAACAAAACTCATACGTTGCACAGATGTAGTAGATTACAACAAAATTGTGACCTTCTGACCTTCTAGGTCAATAATCCGACGGATGCGAATCTCGAATTATAAACATCCAAACAATCAAAATGATGTGTCCAAACGCTTGTTTTCAGGTTATCTGGTTATCTGGTTATGATTACGTCAGTGAAGAAACCATAGTGTGCAAATATATGTCGCATTAATATGCACGTTAGCCATGACCAATATAACCTTACGATTTTCGTTGATATCTCCTCAATAGGCATGCGATAGGCAATGCCTAACGGACCGATTTACGTGCCTCCATTCCCGTACAAACACCCAAATGGCATATCATGTGATAGCCCTAGATGTCCCCATCAAAATGCCAAATGGTGCAGTAAGCGTGATTCCAAGGTCGAACAAGGGCACCATCAAATGATAAATTTTCAAAATTGTGCGCTTCTGCAAACGTCTTAAAATTACAATGGTTGCATATCTATTTTTTTATAACTTAATGGCCATGTCATATACTTTTGGAAAGCTTAATGACTCCTCCTCAAAATAAGATTCGATGTGGAGCTGTCACCAGGTATCGTAAGTGTGGAGCTAATATCAAACAAGGTCACCGTGAAATGATGAATGTTAGAACGTTTTCAATACCGCGAACGTCATAAAGTTACAATAACTCTTTATCTACTTCATTTCTAAGGACACATCGATTACTGCGTTACAAAAAACAATTTCTACCTAACAAAAGGAGATATGATGTAGAGGTGTCAGTTGATGGAATTTATGTGGATCGACCATCAAGCAGTGTCACTGCCAAGTACTAAATATTCGAAATGGCGCCATCCCGCACATGTCATACAATACCAGTGGTGCCTTATAGTCCATGAGCAAAGCCTGCAAATTTTGAAATTGAGGAACTAATTCCCACTATGATTTTAAGTTACACCAATATCCGAGGTGTCAGAAAATGGGTGATGGACATTTCAGAAGCGCATCTTTAAACATGGCTGCCATTTTAAAGTAGAAGTCGAGCTATTAAAAACTCGTGTCCTACAGCCAAATCTACTGACTGGATCTTAAAATTGTTCGTAATAACATGCTAAATACGGCAATACTTATATAATCTTTCTATTATCATTATTGGCAAAAATAAAGAGGGAAATGTCAAGGAAAATACAAAAAAATTGCATGTTTTCCACAATATTTGTTTTATTTCAGTTTTGGTAATGTTTTAATGACATAGATGATTCGTTTTTCTTTCTTATGAAACTATGCAATTTGCTAAATTTCTGTCATTTTAAATGTCTTCTATACTGCTTCTATATGTTCTATCACATCAAAACATAATATAAACGTACCCCATCTGGTGTCTGAAAACGGAAACATTACCATACAGACTTCATTTCCCTCTTACGGCAAAACGGCGTAGCATATTTGCATGACATGTTGCGTGAATACGTAAACGTAAATGTGTTACGCACTTGTAATGTCAGACACAGAATAATAAGTTATGCATACTATTTATTAACCTAATAACCACTTCAGAAACCATGCCAACAATTAGCCTATAAATGTTATATATAAACTTCTGCCATCTAATATATAAACTCAATAAAATACGTAAATCAAGTTATATATATGATCGGCAGTTACGTTCTACTATGTACATTATCTCTGTTTCCAAACGCGTGGCCCTAGAACATGGCCCAATAATACCTTTAATGGTGATGCCGCAGTAATCTACTTATAATCCACCTTGCGTATGTGGGTAGGTTAATTTTTTCTTCTTACACGGCTTGAATCTCGAGCGCCAAAATGTCTAAGACTAATTTACGACCCGTAGCATATGAACTATATATTTTTCAAAATATATGTCAAGATTCTCACCTTTTATGGGATCAATCAGTTGTGCGGAATGTAAAACCTAGTATGCACGTAATACTTGACAATCGTACGAACCACGCGCACGCAGCAAATACTTCTGGAACATAGTCCCTACATGTTGGACTTGACATCATATAGTAGATGCTGGGACAACAAGCTTATGTCTACCCGAGCAAAGCAATATGAACATTATTTGACAATTCTACACTATCACGAGTAGAGCCTATCGATGGACGTGAACTTCACAATTCTCTCCGACTTTCGTCATTTTAAACACACAACGAATATACACCTATCTACGAGCGCGTTGTGGTTTTTATGAAACAATGCATTTTTTTCTTCTAATATTTGGTAAATATTACTATCACCACTGTAAACTACTAAGGCATCCAGTCAGATGACGGGCATTTTCGCTAGTAAATGTTAAACGTCCTTTGCTTTAGCATGTGCTTCCGTCTAGCTGTTACATCAGGTAACCAAGCGTAACTTCTTGTTAACTACAATATATTCCAAACATCTTGTATGTAAAATACAGAGATAATGACTTGAATTATCTTGAGGCAGAGGTAATGATCTTTTGAACTGACAAACTAATTAAGTTACCGTTCTTCCATCACTACGTACATTTCTTCGGGTCTTCCTCGGTGCAAGTGAGGGCAGTTCTGCTCGAGTTAACAGGTTAGCATGGTCAATAACCCAGGATGTTATCACTGCTGACTCTTAATGTTGCTAAAACAGAGACGAAGCGACCGAACTAGCTATCCGAGAAGTTGCCCCCAGTATACAGCGTTGGGAAAAGAGAAGGCCCACTTACAATCTAACCAGCTAATTTATCTGGACCTCATGCAGATGCAGCATCAACAGCTGAACGGAGTAGCCACGTGTGAGTGTCCACTCATTTGCTGTAACCGTCCGATCAGAAAATCAGCTCTTGAACGGCATTCAACATAATCTGATAAGATCATTTTGACGTGGAAAATGTTCTGGGCTATTTGCACGATGCAACACTGTCCACTGTCCACGAAATGTTACGCCTTGGATATAATGTCCTCCTTCAGTTTGAAACGTTGCATAGTTTTGCTCTGTTCGCAAAGGCCACTAAAATAGCATGGAAACATTCCGACCAGTACCGGAGAATTGTTCTCATGATAGGCAATTTCCACACCTTATGCAACTTTATGTCCAGCATTGGGAAAATGCTCGGAGGTGCGGGACTTTGAGATCTGGCGGACGAATCCGACATTATTGCCGAGGGCTGTGTCAACAAGATTTTGCTAAGCAAACAATTCAACCGCATCGTTCGTCTCCACTAGCGTGCATGTGAAGCGTTGATGTAGCTCGCTTGGAAAGGATTCCTTGAATAGTATTGGGTGGAGTTGGATCATCCTGACGATTGTGTCAAGTTTAACAATTCCTCCACATGCTGCTGTGTATTCTTACGAAAACCTGTCAGGAAATGTTGCAACTGCCGTGGTTGGTGTGTCGTGTACAAAGATCCTGGACTTGTTCATGGTCTATCTGGATGTTCTGCATCAACATCGTGGATATCTAGCACGATTCTGGATGACGTACATCGACATGATGAGCATCCTGCTTGGGCTGTTGTGGGGTGACAGGGAGGGCAACTCGAATCTTCACTTGGCATGCATCCAACAATTGATTAAACACACAAGTTATACATTGTTTGAAAGCCCTATATACCCCAATCACAACGAGACATGTCGTAGGGCAGTAAGCTTCACTCCAGGGTCAAACAAGGTCACCGTCAAATAATATATTTTTTTAATTGTGCGCTTCCGCAAACGTCTTAAAATGTAATGGTTGCATATGTTCCTTTTACCAGATATAGTAAATGTGGGTCTAAAGTCAGCGTGAAGCGAAGAATTTTCGAATTGTGAAAGACCACTTTTTCTACCAGTGGTGACTTATATTTACGTTACCTACTTGTTCATGGCGTTGTGATATGCCCTTGGAAAGGCTACTGTCTCCGCGTAAATATGGGATAGAAGGGGGAACTATCAAGCGGTGCTGTAAGTGTGGAGTGGAGGTAAAACAACGTCACCACCAAATGACGAATGTTCAAAACTGCGTCAATCTGCAAGCGTTTGTACAATTACAATGTTTGCATATCTACTTTGTCTGCCTACACTAGGGCATGTTATACTTCTATGTGTATTGTATCCCCTTAAAAATATGGCATGGCATGGCATTGTAAAGTAGTGGTCTGACTGTGGAGTGAAGGTTGAACAAGGTAACAGTCATAAGATCAAATTTCGAAATTATTATTTGGTGGTGACCTTGCTTGACCTTCACTCCACACTTGCTACACCATTTCCCATATTTACGGGAGACAGTAGGCTTTTTGAGTGGAAGTCGAGCTATTCAAATCTTGTGTCTTACAGCCAAATCTGGATCTTAAAGTTGTATTAACGAAAGTTGTTTGTAATAAAATGCTGAATACGGCAATACTCATATAATCTTTCTAATATAATTATTTGCAAAAATATAAGGGGAAATGCCAAGGAAAATGCAAAACAATTGCATTTTTTTCCACAATATTTTTGTCTTCAGTTTAGGTAATGTTTTATATGCAATGTGCTACATTTCTGTTAGTTTAGACATCTTCTGCACTGCTGCTTCCACATAGTGTAGGCACGTCAACACATAAACGTACATTACCATAGAGACTTTTACGGCAAAACGGCGTGGCCGATTGGCATTACATTTTGTGTGAATACGTAAACGTATATATGTGTTACGCACTTGTAATGTCAGACACAGAATAATAAGTTATGCATACTATCAAAAATAGATAAGCGAGCGAAAAATGAACAACTGTCAAACACGTTCCAAAAATGCCTTTTTAATGATTGCTAGTACCAATACGGTTCGTCGGATCCCAACAATATTGATGTCATTTGAAAGTTTAAGGGTTCTGCTATTCAAACATATAAATGGTTTCCTGATAATCATTCCTAAAATTAACCGAAAACGGACCTACAACCGGGCCCGTTCCGGTGTCTTAGTCACTGCGAACCATGTTGTTTCGTCGACACAGTTCACCAATCTACCGATTGAGGCACCACTATCTGATTTCATGGTATAAGCTCCACCCACTTTCAAACGGCTGCTAAAATGACATACGTGAAGTAGGCGTGACGTCACAATCACGTATATCAACCAACCAACGCAACGAATTTAGACCCGTTGTGTGACGTACTTTATTGTGACGTCACGCCGACGTAGAGATATATCGGTTTCGCTGCGATCAAAGCACATTAGTTTCGCTGCGGTTTAAAAGTGGGTGGAGCTTATGACATGAAATCAAGAAATGGTGAAGTGCGCATGTCTGAACCTATGCAAATGAGGAAAACAGCGCCGCAATCGGAAGATTAGTGTACTGAGTACCCGCCGCCAACATCGTTCGGAACCGTACAGAACACCGAAAACGGCATGATTGTAGGTCCATTTATCGGTGTTCTTTGAACGGTTACCGGGAAATCTAGATGTCGCTAGAATAGCAAAAAGTGCATCCTTTCAAATGATACCAAGATTGTCGGGACAGGACGAGCCGTGAGGGTGCTAGCGACCGTAGAATTTCATGTTTTAGACGTGTTCTGAGTTGTTCATTTTTCGCTCGCTTATCCATTTTGGATACTATTTATTAACCTAATAACCACTTCAGAAACCATGCCAACCATTAGCCTATACATGTTATGTATAAACTTCTGCTTCGAATACATAAATTCACTAAAATATGTAAATCAGGTTATGTGATCGGCACGTATTGCTATGCACATAATCTGTTTCCAAACGTGTGGCTATAAAACATGGCTCAATAATACCTTTAGAGGTGATGCCGCAATAATCAATTTTAACCGCCGTTTGCTTGAGCATGTGCTTCCGTCCTGCTGTTACATTAGGTAAATAGTCGCAACGTCTAGTTAACTAAAATATATTCACAGAAATCGTGTATGTCAAACAGATAGAGAATGCCTCAAATAATTTTTTGAGGCGGAAGTAATAATGGTATTTTGAACAGACTAATTAATTATGGTACTGTTCTGCCTACATACATGTCTTCGGGTTTTACTCGGTACAAGTGAGGGCGGTCCTGCACGCGTTAATAGATTGGCATGGTCAATAATAACCCAGCGACCAGCGTGTTATAAATGCTGTGAGTATTGGTGCTGTGAAGACATCCAAGCACGTCCTACTTCTGTGAATTATAAAAACGTTCACAGGAAAGATTGAGGTAATCAACATTCTGAAGCCTCTCGGGCATGCGCTTATTTGTTTCTGAAAGAAATTGATATAGCGCTGCGCACTGATAAACTATGAAATGTTGACAGTGATTATGTTCTACTTCCTTCCTATGTACGTCATTCCATCTCAACAATGTTAGCATACGCAATATCATTAGGCAAAAGGAATCGCTGAGAGGGGGAGAAACATCACATCGACTCAATGGCATCATTCTCCAACCGAACTTGTTGAAGTGTAAGTCGCATCAGATAACTTTACTCTGGCTAAAAAAGAAAAAATGCGATCAATCTAGCTATTCTTTGTCCAGGATTAAACCGCAGCGAAACTAATGTGCTTTGATCGCAGCGAAACCGATATATCTCTACGTCGGCGTGACGTCACAATAAAGTACGTCACACAACGGGTCTAAATTCGTTGCGTTGGTTGGTTGATATACGTGATTGTGACGTCACGCCTACTTCACGTATGTCATTTTAGCAGCCGTTTGAAAGTGGGTGGAGCTTATACCATGAAATCAGATAGTGGTGCCTCAATCGGTAGATTGGTGAACTGTGTCGACGAAACAACATGGTTCGCAGTGACTAAGACACCGGAACGGGCCCGGTTGTAGGTCCGTTTTCGGTTAATTTTAGGAATGATTATCAGGAAACCATTTATATGTTTGAATAGCAGAACCCTTAAACTTTCAAATGACATCAATATTGTTGGGATCCGACGAACCGTATTGGTACTAGCAATCATTAAAAAGGCATTTTTGGAACGTGTTTGACAGTTGTTCATTTTTCGCTCGCTTATCTATTTTTGATAGTATGCATAACTTATTATTCTGTGTCTGACATTACAAGTGCGTAACACATATATACGTTTACGTATTCACACAAAATGTAATGCCAATCGGCCACGCCGTTTTGCCGTAAAAGTCTCTATGGTAATGTACGTTTATGTGTTGACGTGCCTACACTATGTGGAAGCAGCAGTGCAGAAGATGTCTAAACTAACAGAAATGTAGCACATTGCATATAAAACATTACCTAAACTGAAGACAAAAATATTGTGGAAAAAAATGCAATTGTTTTGCATTTTCCTTGGCATTTCCCCTTATATTTTTGCAAATAATTATATTAGAAAGATTATATGAGTATTGCCGTATTCAGCATTTTATTACAAACAACTTTCGTTAATACAACTTTAAGATCCAGATTTGGCTGTAAGACACAAGATTTGAATAGCTCGACTTCCACTCAAAAAGCCTACTGTCTCCCGTAAATATGGGAAATGGTGTAGCAAGTGTGGAGTGAAGGTCAAGCAAGGTCACCACCAAATAATAATTTCGAAATTTGATCTTATGACTGTTACCTTGTTCAACCTTCACTCCACAGTCAGACCACTACTTTACAATGCCATGCCATGCCATATTTTTAAGGGGATACAATACACATAGAAGTATAACATGCCCTAGTGTAGGCAGACAAAGTAGATATGCAAACATTGTAATTGTACAAACGCTTGCAGATTGACGCAGTTTTGAACATTCGTCATTTGGTGGTGACGTTGTTTTACCTCCACTCCACACTTACAGCACCGCTTGATAGTTCCCCCTTCTATCCCATATTTACGCGGAGACAGTAGCCTTTCCAAGGGCATATCACAACGCCATGAACAAGTAGGTAACGTAAATATAAGTCACCACTGGTAGAAAAAGTGGTCTTTCACAATTCGAAAATTCTTCGCTTCACGCTGACTTTAGACCCACATTTACTATATCTGGTAAAAGGAACATATGCAACCATTAAATTTTAAGACGTTTGCGGAAGCGCACAATTAAAAAAATATATTATTCGACGGTGACCTTGTTTGACCCTGGAGTGACGCTTACTGCCCTACGACATGTCTCGTTGTGATTGGGGTATATAGGGCTTTCAAACAATGTATAACTTGTGTGTTTGTACAGAGAGGAGTGCATTTAAATCGGTCCGTTATATATGTTTACTGCTCGCCTATTGAGGAGATATAAACGAAAAAGGTTATATTTGTAAGAGCTAATTTGCATATTTATGCTATAAATTTGCATACAATGATTTGCTTACTGACGCAAACATATATATACATTGTATCTAAACAAAAAACAGAGCCTGACATCTGCAAAGCAAACCCAGAGCACGCACGCGGAGACGGCCAGTGCAATGCCTACACTTCATTTTAACAATTTAAGTTTAAATCGATTTTACCACTTTGCGTCACGATATTGTACTAATGAAAAGCAACTATGCACGCGTGTTTATACATATATGTGGAAACATGCTATGATAAAATGTAGTGATAATAAATATCAAGTGCCTTCGGAGAAAAGTTCTCTTGGGAGCACATGTCGCCCGATGGCTGGGTCTGGTTTGATGGGGTTGCGATATTATAGTTCATCTCTGCATAAAAAGCACTTGAGGAAAGGCCATTTGCAGAGCGTTATAGGCACACCTCTTGTTAGATGTAGTTCTGAATGGGCTCCTACTCTCCAGATCTTTAGATGTTCCCCGTCCTAATACACACGATTAACTACAACAGCGATGTGTAGATCCAATGGGTAAAATGGCATTAGCAATAGATGGTGACGTCGATCCAGATTTAGATGCGATTCATGGGAAATTGGTGCTCCATCTTGAAGCTGTATCAGATATATCACCCTACCTAGTTATATCAGGCCATTTTGTACGTTATACCAAATCAGCAAGGCATTACGTGTAATCCATGCTGCTGAAAGTTCCATACCAGAGAGACATACCAGAGCAGCAACGATTGACGTGTCTCTGCTATCCATGCCAGCCTATGCATAGATAAGCAGATCAGTGCAATGACGTACTGGCGTTATATACAGTAAACCTTGCATAAGTCGAATTCGTCTAGGTCGGACATTCGTCCAACTCAGACAGAATTTCGAGGAACTGCTGATTTGTAATGTATTTTCCATAAAAAAAGTATTCGTCTAAGTTGGATTATGTAAGTCAGATATTCGCCTAACTCGCACTAACTGAGTCGATCCATTTCATCCGAGATAATGTGTTTTCCTCGCCTAAGTCGGGTCGAAGTATTCGACAAAATCCCAAGGTTGCTTGGAGTATGTGCACCAGAGGAACTAAGAAGCGCCCTGAAATTGGCGTTGTAGTAACCGGAAACATTTCTAAACTACTAAAAAACCGGTATTCGTCTAAGGTGTTCAATGTCAAAACGATGGCGACGACAAAGCAGCTGTTTCGTTCAAAAACGTACGGGACAAGCTCCGTGATATGTATGGAGCTAATGTATGTACAATGAATGAATATGTTGATGTGGACGAGAAAGCGGAAAATCCGGCTACTCTAAATCACGAGCAGATCACGGAAACCGTACGACATCCCGACGCAGACGGTTTACTGAACAATGATGAGGGCGACGAAGTCTCGGTATATGAATATAAGATAACAAAATCCAGTGGCACACATACTGCTTGATGGACGTTAAGACACTATGATTTGACGTTCGGCAACAGTGAGATCGAAGAGTTGACCGACAAGTGCATTGCCATTTTCATGAAATAGTCGCAACAAAGACTTACGCAGAGCGGGTAGACTGACATTTACGATCAATAATAATTATTAAACTATAACCTTATACTTTTATGCCAAAATGAACCACATAACTGCATCTCTAAAGAATATTGGCTCCAGTCAGCACCAGAAGCATGATGCTTCAAAAGAGCATGTTGGGACGCATGATGCTTCAAAAGAGCATGTTGTAGCAGAAGGTCAGATGGTGCTTGTGTGTCTTTACAACTGAAACCGGAAGACAGTGTAGGTTATTTAAGGTACAGACGTTTTTGTGAGAAGATGACTGTCAAGAGTTCGCACATTCAGCCAAAGACCTTACTTCCGACATATGCAGCAGGAAAGCAATCACAGCATGCGGGTGTACCTGCAAGTACTGGAGTGGATGGATGTAAGCCACTTGAGACTAAAAGGATGGGAACGGGAGATGAGCAACGGGTGTCTTCTTCCCTCCGTGGTAGTCCTGCCTCCAGGACCTGATGCCCTATTGCGCGACATCCGGATGATGATTCCATACATTGCAGTTCGGCAAGGTGCACATGCCGCAAGAACAACCTTGAGTGTTCTCTGCAAATAGTCCATGCCGTTGCTCATGGTGCTCAAAGTAAATCTAGAGTTACGTCAATGATGAGGGGATGGACGATGATTAGTTATTCGTTTGTTGATGGGGAGAAAAATCAAAACTAATCTTAGTAATGTACTAAAAGTTTAAAGTCTAGTTTTAATGATTTCATTATATTCAGATGCTGGTTCTGGTTTAAAAAAAGATGTTTAAGCGGAATTGTTGTGAATATTCAGTAATTAGCATTACACATTACAACTTGTGGTATTAATGAATACCTAATACAGCGATTTTAACTCAATTAAGTTTTTGTGGCATTGGACTATCAACCGAGAGAACTCTGTTTCGAATCTTGTGCTGCCGTGCCGAATTATGGGAAAGTTCGTTCACTCCACGTTGCTCCAGTTCGCTCAGCTGCTGAGTACCTGACTATAGACAGTGATGGATATTTGTGAGCGAATTCTCTTCGCGTATTAACTGCAGCGTGGCTGAATGCTTCCAAGAGAAGACTCCATGGTGTTCGATTGACCAGATCTGCCAGGGAGTAAAGGTAACGCTCTTTAAGCAGTCCAAAGAACTAAATATGAACTTATCTTTTTGGCTCTACATATTTATGAACATGTACATGTTTTGCCCTAACATCATCAAAGGGTTCATTATAATTAGTATGCGTAATGCTAGAATGCATTTGTGATATGTTACGTATACGGCAAGTAAGTAAGTAATGCAGATTATAATCATGTTATATGGGAAAGAATATGGCAATTGTTCCTCAATTAAGCTCATTAGCTTGGTTGGGTTTGCTTATCCATTTCCGAACGTTGCCGCCTTGGTGGATTGGCAGCTCTTTCGTTTGCCAGTTTCCCACGCGCCAGACGTCTGCTCCCAGCCATTCCTCTGTGTCCTTTTCCCATTGTCTCCTAGGTCTTCCTCTGCTTCTGCTGCCTTCAACTTTTCATTCCATAATTAGTCTCTCTAGAGATTGATGCCGATTCACATGGACGAAATAACATCGCCGGGTCGTTCATACCCGCGACCAGTCAACATACGTCCGGGTGCGACGGCGCCCTGGGTCAATCATCTCTGTCTTAGGGAAAAGTTCATTTCAAAACGGCATTAACAGGCCGGCCGCACTGTATGAAACACGCCCCGCCTACCGGTGTTGACGCGAAACGAGGCCACCGACACAACAGACATACCGTATCGGAGCCATTTCGGGTTTTTGCTTATCCATTTCCGGACGTTGCAGCCTCGATGGATTGTCTATAGACAGCGTTTGCCAGTCTCCCCACTTGCCAGACGTCGGCTCCCATCCATTCCTCTATGTCTTTCCCCCATTGTCTCCTAGGTCTTCCTCTGCTTCTTCTGCATTCCACTTTTCCTTCCATTATTAGTCTCTCTAGAGACTGATGCCGTTTCACATGGCCGAAATAACTTAGTTTCTGTTTCTTTACAAAGTTCAATAAAGTCCCGGATATCACACCAAGCTCATCTCCGATGGAATCGTTAGTTCTATGTTCACTCCACGAAACTCGTAATATATTTCTATAACACTTGTTTTCAAATGCATTTATACGTTTAGTAATGTTCTTATTACGAGTCCAGGTTTCGCATCCAAACGTAGCAGTTGGAAATATGCAGATTTGGAGAATTCGTAGTTTCATATCTTTGTTCGTTGCTTTTCACGGCTTCTTCATCTCCGTCAACTTTTTACTCGCCATTGCCAACCTCCGCTTGATCTATTTCGTCCCATCTCCATCTGCTTCTATCAGTGACCCCATATATTACAAACTTTCCATTCGTTCTATTTCCTCTCCATCAGCTATGACTTCTGATGGTTCTCGACATCCCTTAACATCTACAATCTTAGTCTTCTTTACGTTTAGTTTCATTCCTTTCGTCCCACTCTGTTCTTTAACAGTAGTAATCAATTGATCGTATCCTTTTGTATCGGATATTAACGCTGTGTCATCGTCATATATCAATTCATATATCTCCTGTCCATTCACGTACAGTCCATTAAAAAACTTGCTTCTCGTGTCAGTCTCGACCTCTCTTATGAAATTCTCTGTGTATAGACTGAACGGGTGGGGAGACAAAATGCATCTCTGCCTCATACCCTTTACGAATGGGAATCAATATGTGGTATGACACTCTAATCTCACTGCAGACTGCTTTCCAACATATACATTTCGGATAAGTGATGTAATTTTCTGGTCAAATCCCAAGTGTATCAAACAATTATTGGTGACTAACATTATCAATAGTTTTTTGAATAACCTATGAAACATATCCTAATGATGTAATTGAACTCTCTGCACTTTTAAAATATATATACAGCTGATTAGCTAGATTCATGTATTTATATGGTGACCTAATATCCAGGGGTCATTATAATTATTATACTCAACGTTCTCATTTTAATGTACTTGCATGTACGATAGGTGCTCGTGAGAGTAATATATTTATAATTAAACTCAGCATAATCACGTTATATAGGAAACGAACTGGAAAAGTAATTCCAGCTAGTGGTGCATGTCTTGATACCAAAAAGTTCTTTCATTGAAGCAATATTAAAATGTTTTAATGCCTGTGAATGTTGGTTTATTCTCTGAATATAATATGTGCATATTTACGAACATGCATTTGGATTATTTGAGGTTAACAGAAACATAATAATTATATTGCTCATTCTTTCTTCCGAGAGTAAAATCGTTACGAAATCACAGGAAAAGCTACTGAGGGGGCCCCAACATTTGCGTAATTTCGACAATGTTCCCCAATCTATCTCTAGAACTGTATACGTTTGATATGTTATATACGACACATGTCTGCTTTCAAAACTGCAAGAATTGCTTCTGTTGCAACCTGTTCCAACATGACCCTATTTTGGCTATTTGCTATTTGCTTATCAAGAGTCCAAATGTTTTTTTTTATTTATGTGTAATCCTTGCTTCTGACATTTTTGACAATTGTGTTTTTAAACATATTCAATTTCATGCTGCTAGATTTGACGCAAACACTAAATAATTGTAGTCAATTCCATATAATTTTGGATATGACAATGAAAATATTAGTTCTCATATATTGACAATTTAATGTTTGTAATAATATTATACAGTACTCATATTTTGGGCGTAACAAATAAGAGTTACACATAAATTATATATTGCAGTTGTGCAACAGGACATTTGCAATGGTTTCAGGCGATAAATGTTTCTAAATTGTTCTGTATATATATATATACACAGAATCACCAGAGCCAGAACAATTATGATTCTAAACATATCACTCACGTTACACATCGTTATTCAGGTTACACTGTCACTCACGTTACATAGTTTAAGCTCAGATTGCATAAATTCTATAAGACCTAGATGTAAATATGTTTTTTTGTACATAAAACTAAGCTAGTAGAAGGAGAAACAACAGTTTCTGTGAATACACTTCATGCTTCCAAAGATGAGTTTAAAATATTCACATATTCGTCACTCACGTTACGTGACGGCTATTAGTAATACATCGATGATTGGTGTAATGTCTCGCGAGTACTTACCTCTATAGTCACGATCTTGAGAACCTTCTGGGACACGACGTTGGCTGGAACACACGCATAGTACATATGATTAGTGTGTGTGTGTGTGTGTGTTTGTGCATGTGTTTGTGCATGTGTGTATGTGTGTATGTGTGTATGTGTGTATGTGTGTATGTGTGTATGTGTGTATGTGTGTATGTGTGTATGTATGTATGTATGTATGTACGTATGTATGTATGTATGCATGAAGATATCAGTATCTACGTATATCGGAAGTAATGAACAACAGCTATGTGTAAAGATGAATTGATGAATGTGTCACTGAATTATTTGTTACTTTGTGTATTTGCCAACATAACACGATGACGAACGGCACCACGGTTGATGCCTTAATCTCTAATACAATAAAAGCATACATGTCGAGTCATGACAATTAATTGTGCAGATTATTCGCTCAACCGTGATTGGTACAGATGTACATATAATGTACAAATGTACATTATACATTTGTCCATTTGGCGTGCCACGTTTTTTCACTACGATCTCAACGTATAGTTTTCGAGAGAAAAAAACAGATAATGGACATCATGAACTGAATACGTTTTTGCAATGTTATAACGTACTTTATCCTCACCAAAAAAACCTACATTCGAATGCTGCACGGAGTAAATATCCAGTCTCCTGTCTCAGCCATTGTGCATGTCGTCTTATTGCCACCATACTAAGCTAGCTTGGTAGACACGTCTCCTTCCATATCTCTCCTAGCCAGAGGTCTCTTTACTGCTTTTTACTTGTGCCCTTAAGCATGTACCATCCTTGTATACGGTTGATTTCTCCTTCCTTCCAGACGTCCCTCTGTTCGCATACTCTTGCAACTTCGTTTATTCACCATTCCTGGTTACTACTCTTAGGCACTCCGCCCTTTCCCGGTGCGCTTTCACATCGCTCCTCTGCTGCTCCCACAAACGCTTCTTTGTACTTTTCCAATATTCCTCCAAACCACCAACTTCTTCCCTGAGCTCCGCACACTTAAACACTAAGTCAAATTTAGTTATTATTTTTTTGGAAACGTCGTTTACGTGAACTTAATGTTACTGTCAAGTAATATGCCAAATGACGTTTTTTGAAAAGAGGGAGCCAAGCTTATTTTCTTAAGTAGTTTTCCATGCGAATATTGAGTGGTACAAGAGGTGATGTGAGAAAAATTTTAAAATTGGCAAAATCGGAGCATGATCCATGTAATGCTTTCTCCGTTAAATAGGCCACTACATTTATCACAGTGTGGTCACATTATATGAAAAACAGACTTATTTTGAAAAGCATTGCGAATTTGTTTGTTGTGATAGTATAAAAAAAGATCAACGCCTAACTGTGTCGTTGAGTGACACAAATACGCATTAGCGACGTTGCGGCGAAACGTCCGACTGTGACTGAATGCACTACCGCGAAATTTATAAATGAGTTATACGACCTCTTGCCTTAGGGTATACTGGGCTCCTGGATGAGCGTTATAACAACAAAACTATACTAATATAAACATGCCGTTTTCATAAAAAAATGTGAACAAACATTTACGCAAGATGTCCATATTGTAACTCCCTATCACTTGGTTCTATTATGTTGTGATAAGTAATATAGGTTGAAATCGATTCAAGGTTTGCGTTATGCGTTATACGTCACTTCCGGAGCAAGGTCAAAAGGTCAATGTCAAGTGGCACCCCCTGGTGAATAGGTCATGGTCAAATGGCGCCGCCACTAAATAACTAGGTCAACATAGGTCAAAATAGGTGAAATTACGTTATTAAATAGGTCATTGCGCATGTACAATGGTGTCTTTTGATATGATGTATAGGTGGTGGACCATTTTTCGTGTACATTTAGAACTAACAAACTGGTCAACTCCAGACGAATAGGTAGTGAACTAGAAAAAATAGTTCAAATTATGTCATTTTCAGTTAAACTACAGGTCTATGACCTTCCCGTCACCCTACTTCCGGTTACCGTACAGTTTCACGATGTATTTGTACCTTACTTCCGGTTACCGTACAGGTCTATGACCTTCCCATCACACTACTTCCCTTTATCATACAGGTCTACGACTTTCCCAAAATTAACCCTACATCCATTTACCGTACATTTTCACAATGTGTTTTTAAGCCTTCCTGTTCATTTACCAAAAATACATAATATCATAAACTTTAAACCCTAATTTTATAACCCAAAACCTATCTAGGCCTTAAAATCCATAATCCCAAAACCTACTTGTATCGAGGTAAAATAGGAATGTTACTAAAGCTGCCCTCTATTTTTTTCAGGAAACTTGTTACGTTCCCGAGAGTAAACATGCGTTGCTGACGTAACTCTCTGCTGTCGTAGCAAATTTTTATTGGTAGTTATTTTCACATGACGTGCTTCTATATCGTTTTTGATTGTATATGGTAGGAAATTGGTGAGACTTACGGGAAATCGGTGAAAAAGGCGGACACTTCGGACGACATAAAAATTGTTGATTGGTAGTTAGTTTTACATCACGCAGTTGTATACGGTTTGATTGGTTCGTGTGGTATCATGAAGCCTTATCTATTGTTGATTGATCTATCGCACATGATTCTTAGATTTCTATATAAGACCGTGGAGGCGACCAGGTCGTCATACAACATCGTCATGGCTAACTACATTCGTCGTGTATTTTCATATGCAGAGGCAGCTGGAGCGCAGCCCCGCTCCTCCGTTGTCGGGGTTTATGATATTTATATGTATGAGCCACGCGTGGTAAGTCTTTATTAATATTATGTCAATTTCACTACTTTATATGTATAATTATGTAGTATTATGAAAACACGACGACTAGAAACAATCGTTCCTACTTTTAGAAGGTTGTGCGTCAAATGACTCCAGCCCAACCTCCCGTTGCCGCCGGTGAGGAGCCCACGGCCCCACTACACGTGAAACCGTCGGTAGTCAGCTGTCCGTCGTGTATTATTTAACACTTTCATGCGTCGGGACTCCTGGAAGCAACACGTCGCCAGCGGATGTTGTGGCCCCCTGGCGAGGACGGCTGAGGAAGTCAATTTGAATACGCTGGTGGTGAGTCATACTTTATATTGGTTTACTATATACTTTCATCTAAAAAGGCGTCCCTCATATCTTCCCCATATTTTCCCCCAAAAGGGCGTCCACCGTGTCTTTACTTCCACTAAAATGACGTCCCCCGTGTCTTTACTTCCTATATGATCGGGTCCGTTTATGTCTTGTCAACATCAGGGTACACAATAGTCTGTCACGTGTTTAATTCCAACATGACTGCCCCGTACATTGTCCTTCATACCATCATCCGGCAGCATCTTTACTTCCTATACGGTCGCGTCCACGGGTAATTATTGTCGACAATTTATGTTTATGTCCATGCAACTTGTCACCTTACTTTCTTTCAAGTACATTCTTATCATCGTTTCCTATTTGTCGTTATGCCACCGTACTATAGCAACGGTGTATTCTTCCTATATAAGTATTCTAAATATTATTGAAATATTCGTGCAGAAATACATTGAAGGCCCGCTACAACTAGTGCGGCAAAGAATGGTCTCTGTGTCGACAGAGACGATTAATGACAACAGAACATCATCAACACAGGCTTCCGCAGATGCCCATGTCACAACTTCTACCTAGGCCGCCAATGTCACAATTTCTACCGATGCCGCCGATGTCACAACTTCCGTTCCTGCCTTTTCTGGTCCGAATTTTACCACTGACTTTCCTGGGATCGAAATGAAGAAGACGCTTGCACGTTACATAGCATGTAACATCTTTGAACTCTCAATACGACAATGCCTCGGTTGCGAGATAGACAATCCTAGTCACTTTCATCACGATTGTATGTTATCTGATGACATTTAAATTTGCATGCATTTTGACATGGCTGTGAAGGCCATTAATTCGACTGCAGTGATTAAAGACTGGTTGACTGTTTTGTTAGACGCAAATCTTAAACTATCCGACGTGACATCCGAACAGTTGTGCAATATCAATACTTGGTTGCAAGATACTGTTTCGAAACAGTGGCGAAACACTATGAAACAAATGGTTCTGACAGTAATGGAGGGTGACCTGTAAATAACTCTGTTTTGTGCTTGGTGAGGCCATTGAGGACATTAATTAACCGTGGTGATTAAAGACTGGTTGACTGTTTTACTTTTTTTTAAACAATCCGACATGATATCCGAACATTTGTGTAGTATCAAGACTTGGTTGCAAGACTCTGTATCGAATCACTATGAAGCAAACATTGCTGGCTGCAATGGAGGGTGACCTGTAACTAATTTCTTCTTGTGTCTTCTAATAAACGTACACACGTTATCTTGTGTCTTTTTTCTCCTAGTGTAAGTACCGTGTACTCTAGTATTTTTGTTAATTTCCGTAAACTTTAGCCCTACTTCCATTTACCATACAGGTCTACACCCTCCCCTTCATAGTATAACGCTTTACAGTAACAAGTTATTGTTGTAGGAAAGGCGACAATAACATCATTTCCGTTAAGATCACTACTTTAGCCCTACTTCCGCTTACCGTACAGATCTTCGACCTTAATACCATGGTATAGCGCTTTACTACAACAAGACTTAGGGTGGTAAGAAAGGTGACAATAATATTAAACAGGTCATTGCACAGATAAATGTTAAAGGTCGAGAATTAAGTTTACGTTTAAGAAACTACATTTTGCTAGTGTGATATTTTAAATTCCTATTTTCATCCTATTCATCATATCACTATACCAGAGTGTGAGAAAAAATGTTCTTAAAATAAAATTTTGGCCGTGAAATTTCATTTTGAAAATACATTTAATTATATAAATCATTTAAGTACACTAGACTGTGGGTAAATATTTGCGTCTTTGTGTAGTGGTGCGATTATCGTGGACAATTTCATAACTACAACATACTTATGCCTGTTATTAACAGCATACGTGAACGTATTCCTGGACAATACGAAAACGTTTTTCCGACCTTGGCCATATAAAATGGATTACATTGTAACTAGGAATCCTCGCATATGTCTTAATTGAATGTTAGCGAGACAGCCAGATGTTCCACATCGTATGCACAGTAGACATTTACTATTTGTAGCGTAATTTTCATATAGGATTAACATAATTCATAATTATATGTATATATATATATATACGGTATATATTTTACAGTGTTTTTATTTTATTTCATATTTTAGTCCATCGTCAAGGTAACATCACATAATTTTATCTTTTTATGGTAATAGTCTTCTACCATTTTCATATTTTTCCATAACTTTCAAGTCGAGACTTGAATATATTATAAAGTCGGGACTTAGTTATGAAATTCAACAATATAGACAGATAAAATTCACGAAATTCAGGAAGATTCAAAATCAGACAGATAAAATTGAGCAAATTCAGCACGATAGACAGGTAAAAATTAACAAATTCATCACGATAAACAGGTTAAGTTGAACAAATTCACAACATTTATTAAAATAGACAGGTAAAATTCAGTAGACTTGTACAACTTTCTTACTTTAACACGTATGTGTTGCATATTCGTGCCAGTGTAGTGTCTTTTTAGCGTATGAACGTGTGAACGTCGTAAATTATTGGCACTATAGAAGATTACCAATGTAAGTTCGTAAACAGTTTGCTGACCAACATTATAGACTTGTACAACTGTTTTACTTTAACGCGTATGTGTCGTATTCACACATTGATCAGGTTGTGTTGGGTACCGTTCTATCTATCGAGTTGCGGTCTTCTGCGCCGTGGTCGCGCCGGTAAGAGGCGTCCGGTGAGTTTTTCATATCGTAGTGTAACCTATTAACCCAGCAAGAAGAGCTACCTAGACTTCACGTGTCAGTTTTGGTGTAAAGAAAACATATGTACACGAAGTGGCCATATTTCCGGCGACACACGACACACTTCCGGTATTTAAACTTCTGTATTTACAAACATTGCATGTGACCATGTCATCCACACGATTTAGAGAATTTGCTGTGCGACTTCCGGTGCCACCCAACAGACGCCAATGTAACTAGTTAGAGTAACGCCATCTACCGTTTATTCGCATTTCTATTCGTCGAAACACTTCCGGGAACCGAAGACGAGACCGAAGATCACACGTCACTATCTCTAGCGATTGCCATTCTGCGGTGCATTATCGCAAAATAACCACGGGTAAACGACTAAAGTAACTACGACTATCTTCACTCCGCCGAATACCCAACTTCACATGTGGACCAGGCTCTGACGGGTACCGCTCGATCTATCGAGTTGCGGTCTTCGGCGCCGTGGTCGCGTCGGCACGTGGCGTCCGGCGTGTTTCATGTCATAGTTTGACATATTGACCTACCAAGAAGCACTACCTAGTGACTTTACGTGTCAGTTTGGATATACAGCGCCATCTAGCAGAAAACATATGTACACGAAGTGGCCATCTTTTTTTTCGCGAGATTAACTCCCAACTTTTGATTTTCCTTTGATTTTCCTTAGCAGTTTTGGTCATAGTCATTTTTCGATATTAGCCTTTTTTGAAAGATACCTTAGCGAACTGGTCGCCCCAAACTGACACGTAGTCACTAGGTGGCTCTTCTTGGTAGGTCAATAAGTCAAACTATGATATGAAAGTTGTCGGATGCTACGTGCCGGTGCAACCCCGGCGCCGAAGACAGTAACTCGATAGATAGAAAGGTACCCGACAAAACCTGATCTGCCTATGAAGTTGGGTATTTGGCGGACTGAACAGAGTCGTAATTACTCTCGTCATTTACCGGCGTTTATTTTTTCGATAATCAGCCGTAGAATGGCAACCGCTAAAGATATTGACGTGTAGTCTTCATCATCTGCTTTAGTTCCCGGAAGTGTGTCGACAAATAGAGATCCGACATACACGATAGATGGCGTTACTCTAACTAGTTAGATCGATGTCCGTTGGGAGGCGCTGGAAGTCACCTATCGCTCGTGGCCGCACACGGCCTATTTCAATAAAATACAAGTAAAGCTACGTTGTTATATACCGCAGTGTCCAGACTCCAGTTCTCATGGCTGCTCACACTTTACTCCCTGGCAGACCTGTTCAATCGAACACCATTTTGACTTCTCTGGGAAGCAATCAGCCACGCTGCAATTAATGCGCGAAGACTATTCGTACACAAATATCCACCACTGTATATAGCCAGGTACTCATTCATACAGCTGAGTGAACTGAAGCAATGTAGAGTAAACGAACTTGCCCAAGGTTGATACCGCCGCATAGAGTTCGAACCCGGGTTCTCTCAGTCGAGAGTCCGAAGGTTTTACCGCTGCGCTACTGCGCTCCACAAAAAACGAACAGATCTCGCGCTGATTCACGTGACACGCTCTGACCACCTAGAACGATTTACACGACACAGATAGGGCAAACGGTTTTTGACGCAGGAGTATTTTACGTCGCTTTTGATTTCGCCTGCCTATTTTACTATTTTTAGTAAGTACTCAGCGTTCGCGCTTTCACGTTTCACCGCGTACAACGGACGCGGTTTTTTTATGTTTCGCTGAGTCGCTTCGACGCAATTCCATGTTTCTTAAAAGTTATTTCTAGTCCCACATTAGACAGGTCGCTTACAAAGTCATAGAAATACATTAGATATCCAAATTGTGTGTCGACAATCGCACTTTTGTTTCACAACGAAATGGTGCCGCCACGTAGCAACCAAACTGTGAAAACTGGAACACTGTATAGTAGTGTCTACTAATGCGCGTCAGTACTGCCTAATGGCTAATTCGAAAACTAGGTAGAACGATTTTAGCGTGGTGTCCGCCCGGTCTGTGTTTTAACACCATGGCATCGCCAGCAGCTAAGAACCCAAAAAAGATCGAGGCCACATATTAATTTAGTCCATTTAATAGTCCACATCTTTCGACCACATTTTTGTTTTTGGGACCCTGTTTTTTTCAGGCCCATGGGCATGGGGTTCCAGGAACCGTTTTTTTAAACCCTAACCGCTAACGCTGCAGTACTTCACTCAAAACAACTTTCCTAAACAGTTTGTTTGCAGAAATCTGACTGAATATGTGTTAGAGATTTAGGACATAGATATCTTACAGAAGAATTTGATCAATTTTTGTTCAAACAGCAAAAACGATTGGACGCACAATTTATACACCGCCCGTATCATATCAGTATGACGTATCAGTTTATTACTTTATAACGAAAACATTCTACGCCGCGAAAGCGTTGCATGTAATAAAGTGATTCGAAAGTGATTTCACGTGTAAGACCGAAAACGCAATACTATTTTAACTCCTACCTACCGTTAAACAAACTTTGTGCGGCAATGAGAGCCAAGAAACGACAGCCTAATGTTCTTGCCATGTTTTGACACACACTCAATCTCCAAGCAGATGTGCGCTTCCGGTCACGTCATCTCTCCCAAAGGCACCTCTGTCTAAGGAGCTTCTATTTGGACATGAGGCGTCATTGAGCGAGATAATAATAGTCTACACTGACAGTTTATGTCCGCCATTCGGGAGGCAGGCGCGTGCGCCTGCGCGACCAGCAGCGCGCGATGTTAGCGTAAAACAGGAGTGTTGACATCATGGCGTTAAATCGGTGTGGATGTTGTTGTTCGGCTAAGAATTGCCAAACAGAAAATCGTCACGTTCTGATATTGCTTTTTCCGTTTTCCAAGCAGAAAAGAAAGGTAAGATATATGCCTGTAATAAGATACTGTATAATGGCGTAGGCAATAATGCCAATATTCGTGTGTCCAATCGTCGTTTGCCATTTTTACTAAAACCTGACCAAATTCTTCTGTAATATATGTATGTGCTAAATCTCTAACATATATTCCTTACAATTTCTGCAAACAAACTGTTACAAAAGTTGTTTTGAGTGAAGTACTTACGAAAATATACCGGCGAAATCCAAATCTCGTCGAAGAAGCCTGCGCCAAAATTCGTGGGTCCTACCTACGCTGTGTAAATTGTTCCCGTGTCACGTGAATCAGTGCCGAGACCACGCAATGTATTAAAATAGGCCAAGAACGGTAGAACACGAGATTTCATAATATAAATTTGACCTGCCCCGAATATACGTGTGATATTCACTATATATCGTGCTGCCGCCTAGCGACCAGTGATGTACTAGGAACTGTCAATATCCCGGGAACTACTCTGCCATGACATGTAACGAAATGTGAATAAACATTGTTCAAGTTCCATCCATAAAATCGTATTGAATTCACGGCCATCGACACTACATCTGGCGACGAGGATGTTACGAAAACAACAACGGACATACTCATCAGTGATGTTCCACAAAACGTTACGCATGTAAGCGCAATCGATACATTTACGGTGCTTCCCTAAGTAGCATGGCATGTTAAGCGACGATAGCGGCAGCGGCACGTCTGCGCTAGATAGCGAGCATACTGTGTCAAGCACAACTCCCATGCTGTTCACACCCTAGCATGGCATTGCCAAGTTTCCCGCCGTTCGACCTACACCTAGATGGGAATATCGGGCCTAGGTGGAAAAAATGGACTGAACGATTTGAACGTTTGTTGGTGGCCATGGACATAACGGCACCAAAACGACAACGTGCACTCCTCCTACACAAATGCAGGCCCGTATATGTAGACGAAGTGTATGACACACTGACGGTCCCAGAACCCGGTGACACAGCAACAGTATATGACGTTGCTGTCAAAGCCCTAACCGACTATTTTACTCCAAGAGTAAACATCGCATTTGAAGTATAACATTTTCGACAATGCAGACAACAAGACAGGGAGCCAATTGATGCATGCGTAACAAGACTCCGACAGCTGGCACGGTCTTGCAACTTCACAGACGTCGAAGGAGAGATTGCCAACCAAGTCATCTTAGCCGGAAATTCACAGAACCTGCGGAGACGGGTCCTACGACAGGATATGACGCTGACAGATGTAATTGCTGCTGCACGTGCTCTAGAACTAAGTGAACACCAAGCAGGGCAGGTAGAAAAAGTGTCAACTGTAAATGGCATCACTCCCGCTACCCAGCGAGGGAGAAGTCGCCATCACTCACAGTCACAGAACAACTACGAAGGCCAAATACGTCATCCATCAAGGCACCGACGCGATCACTCGAGGGTCAACCACAATAGACCTCGTGACAAGTCGACAGCCTCAAAGAATGGAAACAGTTGTTTTGTGTGGTGGGGCTACAAAGCATAAGTAAGTGTGATTCCCGGTGCCCTGTCATGGGAAAAGAATGCTCAGCATGCGGCATAGTAGGCCATTTTGGGAAAGTATGCCAAACAGTAAACGCAAGCAATATTCACGGGCAAATGCCATACACTACTCCCAAACTGCTCGAACGGCCACCATCCAGAATAGTGGCATCGATTACTCCGAAGATGATTACATCTACACCATTCTTCAATGCCAACCTCTGCGAGATAAGGTTGCGAAAAGCAACACGAACAAGCTACCCTCAGTTAACATCCTTGATGAACCAACCTATCAACAACTGTCTGAATCGCACCCTAACATGCAGTCACTACAGCCTCCAGAAACTCCGATATACCCATACGGGTCACAAAACCCTCTACCACTGAAAGGCATGTTGTCTGTCGAAGTGCACTACAAGACCAAGTCGAGCGTCGCTAGGTTCTACGTAGTATCCGGGAATGGAGGAAATCTCCTAAGTTTCGAGACTGCTGAGGAGATAGACATACTACACATAACCAGGGAAATCAGTTCAACGCCATCCACGATTTCGACACCAGACAGAAGCATTGCTGAAGAATATGTGCACTACGTCTGCGGGAACGCAATACCCAAAGCTATGTCACTGAATGAACTCCGTGACGCAACTGCACAGGACAGAACTATGAACAAACTACAAGAGGCAATCAGGACACAAAGGTGGGAAGATGAACTCGTCAGGCCGTACAAACAAATCCGGTCAGAATTTGCATTACACGACGGTCTAATCCTAAGAGGAACACGCATAGTCATCCCTGAAGCATTGCAACAAGCTGTCGATTTAGTTCACATAGGACACCGGGGAATCGTGACCAAGACTTTGCTGAGGGAAAAGGTTTGGTTTCCTGGCATCGATAGACTGGTAGAAAGAAGAATTCGTCAGTGCATACCATGCCAGACTATTACCAGAAAGTCGACAAAACCTGAACCACTCAAGATGTCCAGACTACCGCCAGCTCCATGGTGCGATGTGTCTGTTGATTTTGCTGGTCCACTGCCGTCGGGTGACATGTTACTAGTGGTAACAGACGATTACAGTCGTTTCCCCGAAGTGGAGATCATCAAATCTATTTCAGCTAAGACCGTAATACCGAAGCTTGACAACATTTTCTCAAGACAAGGCATCCCACAGACTGTGCGGACTGACAACGGTCCACCATTTCAAGGTGAAGATTTCAGAAACTTCAGCAAGGACCTAGGGTTCACACATCAACGCATAACACCACTGTGGCCACAAGCCAATGGTGAGGTGGAACGTTTCATGGACACTCTACTAAAGGCAATCCGAACTGCACACATAGAGCAGAAAAACTGGAAACAAGAGATGTACCAGTTTTTGCGGCAATATCGTGCAACACCACACTGCACCACCGGTGTCGCTCCTGCTGAAGCTCTGTACAATCGCTGTTTCCGCACACAGCTACCTGCTGACAGTGTTCCTCCGCTCCTGAACACACGTTTCAAAATGCAACAGAACGATGAACACCGAAAACGACAAATGAAACAAGATGCCGACAATCGACGAAATGCAAGACAAACATGCATCGAGAAAGGAGACAGTATTGGTACGCCAGCGTCGTGCGACCAAGCTCACCCCACACTTCGACCCTGAACCGTTTAAGGTGGAAAGTAGAAAAGGGAATATGATAACCGCAAGCCGACACTCGTGTACAATCACACGAAACATTTCACACTTCAAACGAATCGATGCCGTAGACACACTCGCTAGCGAAGACACATCTGATGATATGGACAATACGGAATTGTGTGTAGGTCAGAACACGCCCATGGTTGATCACGATGATGAGAAACGACAACTGGTGGGGAATCTTCGAAGGCAACACTTAAACCGTATTTACGCCACCCAGATGCTCGCTCACAACGTTTTCACAAGATGCCAGTCCGTTTCAAGGACTATCTTGGACTTCCTAAAGTGAAGTAATCTGAATGCAGAGTAGGAAAATCCAATGGTAAAGATTGGATAGCCGGGGTGACGTGCTAGTAACCTCTCCCGCTAGTATACTCGGTTTAACAGCTGGTGTATTTTGCATAGTTTTAATTAACAGTTTTGAATGTCTGTGTTATAAGAATTACAGTATTAATCAATGAATATTTATGTTTACTATGGACTCTCCTTTCGAAGATGTCGTTTTTAATTTACCTTGCGAGTTGATAACTAATGACAACAAGGACTTTACGAACTGTGACATACACTAATGTTATTTGAAAGTCATGAAGAACTTTCGCAGCTGACGTTTTATTATGATATGACTAAAATCATAGTAAGTTTTATTTGTCATTGGACTGTATTTGTGTCTTTGAATGTCATACTATCATATCTCATTTTTGAAATAATTATGCATGTTGGTACAATTTTATCAAGGAGAGGAATGTGATATTCACTATATATCGTGCTGCCGCCTAGCGACCAGGGATGTACTAGGAACTGTCAATATCCGCGGAACTACTCAGCCATGACATGTAACGAAATGTGAATAAACATTGTTCAAGTTCCATCCATAAAATCGTATTGAATTCACGGCCATCGACACTACAATACGGACGTGTACATTAAAGTACAGCAGTCTACTCTAATAGCAGTAGACAGCAGTGAAGGTTTATGATAGCACACGGCGCTCGAGCATGGAGTTTTCCAAGGCTCTTGTATTTTGTGTGTACATTTTGTTTTTTGCAACTAATGGTGATGTGATACCCAGTATATTTTGAACAAAATATATGCCTTAATTTAAATGATGTTGGGCACTTGTAATTGTGCACTATAAAATCCTGATTCCTGCCCACCTTTGTTTCGCCGTTATAACTTGAATTTTGCCTAACGTTGATACCTCAGTCACAGAGCGTTAGTTCGTTCCATCATTCAACATCATCCTAGGCATATTCACAGTAAGACAAGATTGTGTCTTACAGCACTTTTGAAGCCCAAATAGCGACCCGGTTTGTGCTAGTCTTCCGGGGGGGGGGGGGCACTGCCTATACTAGCTGTACTGTGGATGTGCCGATTTCAAGGATCGTTTTTTACCGAGGCTCCCTAGATCAAGGGTCTGTTTTTCCCATGTTCACCCTAGAACAAGGGCAAACATTATACAGAAGTTCCCTAGACAAAGGTATCATTTTGAGGCTTTGCATATGGACATACAAACTCTAGTTCCGTATTAATAATAAATAGTGCCCGTGCCAATGGCGTTTAGTTTAGAAACATGATTTCAAGTATCAACTGGTTTTGTATTATGAGTAACGTTATTACCCCAACGACGAATTTATATCGTTGCGTGGATATCCCAAATTCGTGCACGTCCAATCCGGTGTCACCTTGCCTGCCTTTGGATTTGTTTTGTGTCATATTTCTCCTTGGCTATGGTTAATTGCTTTGCATTTGGCGAACATGTAGGTTGAACTGCGAGCTACAATTAGTGATAAACCTGGTTGGCATTTCATAATGTTTTAGCCATTTTAATTTGAGAAAAAAGTGACACAATACTGTACAGCCACGGAATTTCGCGATGGGTCCCTAGCCATAGTATAAATTTAATACACTACACTCACAAAGCTGAAATTCGGCAGATATAATGTTATGTTTATGAAAGGATGTGGGAAATGTTGAGGTGGCAGTGGCATCTTTTTTATACTCGTCGTTCATCAATCTTTCAACTAAACTATTTCACTCGTTCTCAATATCATGAAAATTGGAACAGTTGAAATTATGTAATGATTGATGCAGTAAATATTTGATAACACCGGAATGATAACTGCTTTGTTCAATATGTATCACTTTTACTATTAAATCAGACGATTAAATAGCACTCTGACAAAACAAAATGCAATGCTTAGATCATTCAGTGCTTCCTATATATACAGTATATGTGTGTGTGTGTGTGTGTGTGTTTGTGTGTGTGTGTGGTGTGTGTGTGTGGGGGGGGGGGGGTGAGCGAGCGAGCGTGCGTGCGTGCGTGCGTGCGTGTGTGTGTGTGTGTGCCATGGCTATGCAGTAATTTTGTAGTCCATTTGGTCTTGCATAATAAATTGATACTTGGTCCAAACGACATGAACGAATATCACCAACACCCAGGAGAAGATGCATATGTCAGTTAGAGACAGAGTGCATCAAAGTTTGCTCATTAATACACATTTGTTTAATGACTATAATATTGAAGTGATGTTAATGGAGATGAACACATTTGAACAAAACGTTGGTGGTTATTCCTACTATTTATCCTACAGTACCCATTGTGTAACAGAAGATGTGTGCTATGTATGATATAGTATTTGATTAGGTAATGTGGAAGTTTGATAGAGGTCAAAAACACTTCACAATAAACAACAGCAATTTAACATCTATAGTGTAGATTATATTATTCATGTAATTAAACAAATTTCATCACAGCAAAATATTTTTATAAAATCCCAGCCAATTGCATCAAATTTATCAAATATTTATAAAATAAAATAAAAATTGGACAAAGGATAAGCGAAGTTCCACATACCCGTGAATAATTATATTACTCCCACTTATTTAAGCTGACACTCAAGTGGCATATAGAAACTAAATGTTTCCATGCCAACACTGAATTAAGTTATTTCTTTCACTGAATGTTATCATGCGGACAATGAAGTTGCCTCAGGGGTACAGCTTGAACAGCATTTACATGGAGTCCTCTTATGTATTGTCTGTTCAAATCCAGACACCTTCCAAAACCTTCTGTTAAACCTTTGACTTTCATTGCAATGTCAGTCTTGTTATAAAACACAACATATCTTGACTCTGTCTTTGTGATTTGCTTAGACATGTGAACACACTTGGACAATGATACATCTATAACTTACATACTATATTGAACTTAAAACCCAGACCTATCGTCACAATTAAAACAGTGAGCACAGACAGCGGATATAGGACACACGAATTTTGACCATGGCTTTTTTACGAGATTTGGATTTCGATGGTCTATATTCGTAAGTACTTTAGACACGGCAGGTAGATATGATTATTTTTTAATTTGTACAAACAGTTCATTTTTTCTGCCTAATGCATGAAAGGGGTCTTACTGAATAACATATATATTGAACTATTTTCAGCCAGACCCCCGTTTCCATGGTAACAAAATGGCCGCCATTTTAAGTAAATATTGGCAAATTTGGAAACACTGCCATTTTGTTATTGAACCCATATATAGTTATAATTCTTGCAAATCCATGTTCCCTATAGATGCTATTGTGCAATGATCAGAGCATTTTGTTAAATGTTTTTTTTTTTTTGAAATAATTTTTGGGTAAAATACGAAACAAAATATTCTTTTTTGGTAACAAATATGGTTATATCTTTCAAACTATTCATGATTTAAAAAAGTGTCTGACCATTGCACACAGAAGAATGTGCTGAATGCAACACTGAAAATATTATTTACATAGCATAATTATTCCAAGAGATATCCCGTTTCCAAATGCAGAAATTTTACGAATTTTTTTTTATAGAAAATGGCTGTCAAAGATTGCATAATGGATTTCTTTACATGATATCGACATGCTTGATCCATGACCAAAACTCACTTAGAAGTATGTAATTGTCATAGAAGTGAATTTTATGGATAGTATAATCTGGCAGAAAACCATTTTCAGTTTTTTTTCTTCAAAAAACACCATTTCACCTGGAGTGTCTGGCCTTAAAACAACTTTTCTAACAGTCTGTTTAACGGAATTGGTGTCAGAGACCTAGGCTTAGCACATGGATATCTTACGGAAGAATTTGACTAGGTTTTTTGCCGTTAAAACGGTGTGAAAAATATTAAATTCAATATGTATTATGACATCTGTGATATCCATACACAGGTGTAGTACATGTATAATGTAATTACCCTCCCTTTTTAAAATAACAATTGTATTTAGTTGCCAAAATAGGATTGTACTTGAACTAAGGTGATTCCTAGTGGTAAGTTGTTTTTCTTTAATACCATATATGTGTGTGCAAGGTAATCATATTTAGAAATTATTCTGATCGTTTTCTTTTGTAAAATGTTAGGTTTAGTAATCATTGATGGATACGTATTTCCCCAAATTAGGGAACAAGACGTACTGCAGTAGGGAGATAATTATGATGTGCAATACAGGGTTTTAATATTTCATAATAAAAGTGCCTATGCGTGTACCATTTTAGGCAGTAATTAATAAATATGTATAGTGACTAGTGTAGTTGTTCCATGTTTAGGTACATTTATAAACATGTTGTTGCAGTAGCTTGATTCATAATATTTTTCATTTAATTACACCATTGTATTTATTGTATTTATTTGTTACATTGAAACCATGCTGTTTTTCTATCGTGTTCCAACAAAATTAATGTATCGACAATCCGACAAACAAACCAACGAAACAACGAAACAACCAACAAACAAACCATCTTAGGTGTTACTAGCAACGCATTCAACTGACTGGAATGACATTATGAAACACATTTAAAAAAATAAGCGATACTGAAAATGTCACAAATATGTTATAGGTACATAATTATGTTCAAACCAATATTTGAGTGTGTTCGCAATAGAGATGGCCGAGCTGGCTTCTTGATTCTTCATCCGGACACATCATATTAAAACAAAAACGAGGCCTGCAAAGTATAGGAAGCGGTGTCCGGTCCATCCTAAAATAATACGCTTTTGACGCTCTGGATCCCTGACTAGATATATTCTGATCGGCATCAAAGAACCACAGCGCATCACCAAACGTCGCGATGTCTTCCAGGTGTTGCCGTCGTCGTGGGCACTAGTTAGAGATGTATTCGAGCTATAAGACATAAACAGTCCAGTCAAATGGTGAAATGGTGTCACATCGCATTGCCGTAGAATAGCATTCGTTGTTCACAGTTGTACTGTTGTATTTGTTACTGTTGAGTGTTTAAAACCACTTCTTTATATATGTGTTTTAAATATTATAAATACTGCACACACCCACACTCATGCGCGCGCAGGCTCGCACTTGCACAAGTACGCGCGCGTGTACACACACACACACACACACACACACACACACACACACACACACACACACACACACACACACACACACACATATATATATATATATATATATGTGTGTGTGTGTGTGTGTGTGAGTGTGTGTGTGTGTGTGTGTGTGTGTGTGTGTGTGTGTGTGTGTGTGTGTGTGTGTGTGTGTGTGTGTGTGTGTGTGTGTGTGTGTGTGTGTGTGTGTGTGTGTGTGTGTGTGTGTGTGTGTGTGTGTGTGTGTGTGTGAGTGTGTATATGTATGTATGTATGTATATATTTATATATGTGCGTGTGTGTGCGCTTTATTGCAATCTGAATATCCTCGCCTACGTCGGATAGCAACAGTCGGCAAAATCACCTGGTTGTTTGGAGTATGAGCACCAGGAACTAAGAAGCGAAACGGCTATTCCAAGAAAATGATTAAGAAAGCCTCAACAACGTACGTAGGCGTCACGTTTTCAATAATCTAATACAACTATGATCACCGGCCAATGGACACTGGCATATTCAAGACCACGATGTTCAATTACATCCTAACCACCAGGAGACTAGAGGAATCAGAATACGTCGCACCATTCTCTCAAGCGATTGGATTATTTTGGACGCCGTCATTGCCCTGCAATCAGCTTGGGACAAATTAAAACCGGAAACATTAAAGGATGGCGGCGACGAAGCAGCTGCTTCGTTCAGCAATGTATGGGTATAGGACAAGCTCCGTGAGGTGTATGGAGATGCTGCAAGTACGGTCGATGACTATGTTGGTGTGGACGAGATAGCAGAAACGCCAGCTACTCGAAATAACGAGCAGTTCATTGAATCCGTACGACATCCCGACGCAGACGGTCTACTGAGCAATGATGAAGGCGACGAAGTTTCAGTGTCTAAAGTTACCATTTAAATGTAGCGGAGTCGGAAGTAACGGATTATAAATTCTATCAGTTTTTATAGCGCTCTCAGCTCACAGTGTTCGATAATGTGATGACAATCCGTGCATGCGGAGGTGTCTCGAAGACTGTCAATCTACACGCATCAAAATCTAACTATGTTGCTTTACCTTTGAAAGTATTGGTAACGGAGTAGCAGACGAGAAAGTATACTCATCATACACGCCACCTATCAAGTCAAATTTCTCTAGAAAGTGGAGAGCGTTGTGTTAACTTTTAAAATTGTTCGATGTCATGTGCGAACACCTTGTGGTAGAAACACCAACCACAATTATAGTTAAACGAGCATTCGCTAGGTGGCAGGCACTTTTAGTGTTGGTCATGGCGCCATTTACGGTCCAGTTGCAGCGCAGCAGCAGCAACAGTGATTCAGTGCACAGCTGATAACGTTACATATACATCACGTTATGTCTAATTATTACTACACACATGTCTATGCATGTATGGATGACTGATTAATATTAGTTATGCTACTTTTACGAAATGTTTTCATACGTATTCTCTATTATAGCAGTTTAATGAATATTTATTTATATACTGGTGTGGTGGGAACATAAATCGTGCATCCTAATATTTTAGGTCGTTTTAACAATAAATCTGATCACAAAAAAGGTAAGAGGATCAGGAATGGCGAGATTTCAGTGATACAGTTTTTGACCTGGTACAAATTTCCCAGTCATGAGTATACTTAATAATTTGTATACGCACAATGCATGAAAATAAAAGTATTTTATATATATATATACATACACACATTAAAATGGTCTACATGTCAAAGGGTGGAGAGTTGGTGTATAAGCCTTACAGCTTGTTAATGGGATGATGTGTCTCTGTGAACATTGCATAAAGATTGAGAAAGTTTGCTCCTCTGTTAAACGAATATGATGTTGTTATGGTATTGGTTATTATTATACAGACCAGTAGGCAACATATTAATATACAGTAGTAGCACTCAGCATGACTGTGTCTCTATGGGACCCTGTTTAAATATATACAGTGCGCTTCAGATAACTCAAACTGTCATTTTAGTTGACTTTTGCTTATGTCGATCTTTCTCTTTAGTCCCAGTCATATAAGACCATAAAACAGATCTTGATTAGTGGAGTTTCTGATAACTAGAAGTATTGCCACGGGTCCCTGGAAGTTCAACATATCCAAAATGCACTGTAGTATGTACATATTTAACACATATTGGCAAAATCGAATACCTTTATTCTCAAAGCTGCACATACACATTTTCACATGTAATTGACTTACAAAGTAACACTTTTAACAAGGTGAACTGTTGGCATTTAGCAATGTGTCTGAACTCCATAATGCCAACACGAATCTTACTGCCACGTTCATTACCAGATTTATGCAGTGTATTGGCATTTTTGCAATTCTTAACATCTTGGAGAATACAATGCGTACAATAGGTAATATAGTACCCTGAATATTTCAGAGACTTGATTGCAGTGTTAAACCTCTCGGTCAATTCAACCACTCACAACTTCATATGTAATTGACTTACAAAGTAACACTTTTGAGAAGTAACATGTTGGCATTTAGCATGATGCCCACAATGCCATAATGACAAAATTAATCTTACAGTGCTAACAGGTGCAACATGTTACATTTCATGAGATGAGATGCAATTGTCACAAACTTTGTCATGCTTCTGGATTTTTGATACACAGTATCCAGCTAGGTAGTATAAGCTGTTCTCTTCTGCACTACCAAGTTCCTTCACAGATTTTGCTTCAGAAAAGATCATTGGCTGTAACTGTAAGTCTGACTCTGCTAGCTTAGGTGAGACCTGCTGCTGATCAAGAAAGTCTGCCACAAACTCTCCTTCCTCATTCTCATAATTTCCAGTAGTAGATGTTTTCAGGAACTGGGCAACAGTCAATATTTTCAATGCGTATTTGAATTCAACTGGAGAGGGAACAGGGTTTTTCAGGCGTACACAGCTGAACAGATTTTCTAGACAATCCTGGGTAAATCTAGCTGTTAACAGATAACTGTGGCCCTTGTCAAGTAACTCATTCTGAATGTCTATGATAGACTGTGTTGATAGAATAACCCCTGTTTGAACAGGTTTCCACTTAATACCAATTTGTATTCCAGTAAAAACTTGGATGACAGATTTGAGAAATGATATAGCACTGGCATGCTCCGAGGGATTAATTTTGCTTAGAGCCATTGTAGGGTGTCGACTGCACATAAGGTCGAACCACTTATTGACCAGTTCGATGAACCAGGCAGTTACAAGGTCAGCTGACTTTGTACCTGCATGGTTCGATTCTACTAGAAAATGAATTCCTGCTGACACTGATTTACTAAATATATTAAGGGCGTGCGACACTTTCATTTTATCAAAGTGGGAAGGGTTGAGAGCAGCACTTGTTAGTTTTGGGGCAATCTTCAGCTGCTGATCTTCCTGACTTTGTGCTAAAGCCTTAACTGGAGCAATGCTCACCTCTGAGCTGCACAAGTTGTTGCTTTCAACAGCATAGTCAGGAAGAGTGATAGTCTGACCACTGACAAGGGCTGCTTTCAAGTTTTTGATGACATGCGGGACATCAGCAATAAAGAACAACTCCCTGGATGGATCACACGGATGTTGTACCTTATTAACTGTGCGACTATGTTTACCGCATATAACACCAAAACTCTTCCACATGCTTCTGTTTGCAGAACCCATGTCACTAGTCACAGCAACTACATGTAATCCTATAGCTGCTGCATGCTTGATTATATCTATGGCCATATCTTTAAGAGCAGTCCCATTGATAGAGTTCCCAGTATAATGATAGCCAACAATTTGTTTCCACCGAGTTGTTACACCACCTAGCATAAAAACGAGACCATGAGTAGCATTGCCGGTATGGCCTGGCAGGGTAATGTCACCTAGTAATTTACCACTACTTTGGTCAAATTCGACACTGGAGGTAAGTGCCATTTCATCTAAGGTCAAACAACACTCGCATTCTTGTGATTTCCACTGTTGTACTTTCAACTGTAATAAACTAAACACTTCATCTAGAACACCGGGTTCAAACACAACACCCTGCATTTTTCTCCGTAGCGTGCGCAATGACGGCAGGGGAAACTGTTGCTCTAACAACTGTTCATATCCAGTTGACCCACATGCAAAACACAACTGCAAGGCTTTCTTTATAGTATTAGCACTCCATTTGCTACCTCGCATGCTCTTTCTACCTAGTGCACGTAGCTGGTCATCAGTAAATAATTTGCACTTTGCGTGATTCTTAATCAGTTCCCTTTTCTCGCGTTTCACACGCTTCATTTGTTTTTGCAACAATGTCACCCTTATCTGCATGGCGTGCAGTTTCCTTTGTGCTTCTTTCAGCTCATGGCTTCTTTCAGATGGTGGCGATATGTCATCAGGGCATGTCTTGCTGCTAGTAGGTTTTGGACTGTCACTAGTAGTGCTACTTGTGTCACCTAGAATATAATAAAATGTTATGCAATACCAGTAGTGATTGTTAATTATCTCTGAACGAGGTACTTATTGAAACATGATCTGAATAGACTTGATTCTACATCACATCAAAGAATTGTTAACAAATTAATATATCCCACAGCCATTCATATGAATGAATCAGTAGTCTGTATTCCAAGTAATGTTTGAGAAATGGCTTTTGACTATGCACAGTAGGAACAAAATGCTGTAGTCTTTGTTGTTGTGCTATATTTCAGGGTCATATCTCTAAGAATAATGGAAATTATTTGGTAGCTCAGAAGAAATTGAGGTTTTGTGTATGTGTGTGTGCGCGCGCGTGTGCATGTGTGTCTAACATGAATGGCAAATGGTTTAGTGGTGCAAAAATACACATTGGATTACTACTTAAACTTATGATTTCATAACATATCATAATGGAGAATTAGATTTTTTTGCAATGCCCTTTTGTCACTTTTTGTGACAAGCATGAGCAGGACGTATTGGCACAACTGACAATGTATTCTCAGCAACCACTTACTTTCACTTTCGTCATCCACCTTTGACGGAGTTGTCTGGGGACCTGCACAATATGGATGATCTGACGAAGACAGACAGGGAGATTTGGTGGCAGCAGCAGCAGCAGCAGCAGGATGATATCTGGGGAGTTTGCGCCTCTTTGGTGCTGGTTGATGACTGAAGATTGTTGGCACTGCGTTTGGCTTCAGTTTGCATTTTCCATCAACACGATGTGTTTCAAATTGGTCGTGTTCAAAATGAGCCTGAAATTAAATAAATGATTATTTGTAATAATCATGCCAGGAAAGTACTTTGATATTTACACATTTATTGCATTTGGACTTTGCCAAAAATATGTTTTCTAACCATGTAATATGATGTATAGCAATTACTTGCAGTGGTGGTCAATCATCATAAATATATCATTCAAAACAACTCATCTACTTTTAGTAAATCACTTAAATTGATCAACCGATTACATAATAGTTAATTAATCTGCAAGTGTATCTCATATGCAATAATTTCTTCCAAATTTTGCTAAAATTGCATATTTACATAACCATAGCAAAAATAGCCACAACCTGCAAAAGCAGACATAGCCCATTCAAGCCATAATTATAATAATACCATTATGGGATCAGTAAACGCTTAAATAAATGCTGAATAGTTAAAAGGAAGTGGTAAACACCGACATTAACAACATGAGTGATATTATGAGTATGACTGGCATGCTTAGCCTTAGACAGGTAGTTAAACAAGCTAAGTCGCAGCATTAAAAAAATATATATTCCTGGATCTCGCGCTAGCCTCCTATGTTTACCATTGCCATTGGCACTGAATCAAACAGCAAAGCCGAAAAACAACTTGTTTTTTTACCAAACTCATCTATCCATAATCAGGTTAATAAAAAACAGGGCCGGGCCTATAGCATATGTCATAAGACATAACTGCTTAATAATACAACATGGACAATTTTAATCATAAGTGGCATAAATAAAAAAAACGTTGCGTACCTACCAAAATTATTATCGTATACTATATATATATAACGCAACTAATGGCGCTTTAATGAAAAAATACAAAACGCTATAAGGGAAGTAAGCAAACGGGACTGTATTATTATGGGGGACTTTAACCATGGGCATATACAATGGAAATCTCTACAGAGTATGGGAAGTGAGGACCACAAGTTTTTAGTTTTAGTACTAGATAATTTCCTTTCTCAACATGTGCTAGAACCAACCAGGGGTGAGAATGTGTTAGACATAGTTTTGTCCTCACAGAAAGAATTAGTTGACAATGTCAAGATATATGAGCCACTGGGGAGTAGTGATCACAACCAGATACATTTTACCATCAAAGTAAAATCAGAAAGGAATAGTAAAAAGCAGTATAGGAGAAATTTCCACAAAGGAAGGTATAAGGACATGAGGAAATATTTAGCAAAGATAGACTGGAATAACACACTGAAAAATAAGACAGCAACAGAATGCTGGTATATCTTAAATAGTGAAATTAAGTGCATAGTCGATAAATTTGTACCTTTCAAAAAACAAGGGAAACGGTCTAAAAAGAAACACTTATCAAAAGAAGCCATTAGAAAAATTAAGTATAAACAAATGATGTGGAAGTCATATAGATGTACTGGAAAGGATGAAGACTACAACATTTATAAAGAAGCACTTAATCAAGCTACAGCTGAAATTAGAAATTCAAAGAGAAGCTATGAAAAAAAATTAGCTAGTAATATAAAACATGACAGTAAGAGTTTTTATGCGTATATTCGAAGCAAACAGAAAGTTCAGGATAAGATAAGGTCGGTCCTCTAGAAGATAGTGCTGGAAATACAATATCAGAGGGATTCTTAATGGCAGAAGACCTGAATGAGTATTTTAGTTCAGTGTTTACCAGGGAAGATATTACGTACGCTAGAGATCTAGAATATGAATATCGCATGGAAACGTTTGCCACCGCTTTTTCTTTAAACGAGCTTTTCCTATTGCGTACGGCAAAATTGCGAACTACTACTATTGCATGATTAACCTTGAATATCGCCACCTACCTCGCACAGTTTTGAGCCCCCTGGCTTTGGTATCCAACCTTCCCGTTTTAATTTCGCTTCCCATACGTTCCTCCTGCTTTTATTGAAAGGAAACCCGATTAAGCGTACACCAGTTTCGCTACGATTAGAGCATCCCCAAGCAGAACAACACGGCATTGCATCCTGTTCTCCCTTGAGGACGCGTTGGACCGAAAATGGCGTCCACAGTCATCGACCAATCAGAAATCGGAACCTCAATGGCCAAACTCTATATATCAATGGCTCTGGTGTTGGTAATGGAGTGGTAATGAAATCTGAGGACACGCATATTTAGTCGTGTGTGCCAAACTTGTTCTTGTGTCAGGCCAGTGTATTTTGAACAATGAATCAAGGAATTATATGTGTATCTGCCAGTCTCCTAGGAAATGTATTCTGCAGCATACAAATAAGAGGTCTGCCAATGTGAAATGCAGACAATGTACCAGGGACAGGCGAAATTTCACTGAAACACCACGTACCTGTGTCTCTATTCTTCTCTAAAAGTCAATACGCAAAACGATTTGATGATTTCTTGGTTGACATTTTTGTGATTTATATAAAGTAGCATCCTTCATGCATTATCCATGAATTTGAGGAACCACTATATTGAAGGGACACCAAATTTAAGTGTCACGTAAGTTGATTTTTACCCTTATACTGTTTAGTCTCCATATATGATACATGAACAAAGCAGGTACTACCAAGAATTTATAAAATGTATGAATCATTTCATTATTAGATGTCACAACGTTTAAAAGTTTCTGTTTTATAACTTACATTATTCTGCATTAAAAGAATAATTAATTAAAACATAGTTTTTTGTGTAACTGCATGAGGTACGCCTGTGTTATAATTCGCTCTGTGTACCTAAAACCATTCAACATCTCTTCTCGCTCGAAATCAAGAATATAGGGTGCCATTTACTGTCAATGTCAGCACGAATACGAAGCAAAGTAGCTCTGGCATACCTCTGCAGACTCTCTCAGTCGGCAACAACTTAGAAACAGCCACACCATAGTCAGACACAGCACCTTGTCGCCCCATATCATCGCCATCTTGCCATATCTGTGTGTGTCCGTATTCGAGTTCATGTGTCAATGACGGGTGTGTTTCTGCGTGTCTGCTCGCAAATATGTATGTGCGTGCGTGTGTATATGTTTGTGTGAGTGCTCGCGCGCGCGTGTGTGTGTGTGAACTATCGCATAAACTATACATATTAAGTAACCCAAATCCAAAGGTGAAATTTCAATGCAAACTAATATATCAAAGCTGCTACAATCGTCACAATGATATAATAAAATTGACCCTTTTTGGTTCCCTTATTTGGCGTGCCATTGTTTGACTTTTCGTGTTATTTGCTCGGTTTCGAAGATAATCTGATATATTATCTTTCCCATATATACAACAACATTTTTGTCGAAAACATTCCCATTTGCATAAAAGTAACAATAATGTAAGTAAACCTGAAACACTGTTGACTGAATACCATTGTTTATTCTGAACATTAAGAGTAAACACGTATAGAAATGCGTACATGTGCTCTATGTTATACAGTACTGAATTCAATATTGCTTTTGCAGATCTCAGTAAGCAATACGAGTATGATTTGCGCGACTGTGTTAGAGAAGTAACAACAGCACGTTTGACAATAAACGGTTAGGCTAAAGCATTTAGGTAGAGTCGAAAACATGATTATCGGATGTGATATTGGCATAGAATTTGTGTTTCCTAAACCGACGACAACGTAATAAATACTCTGTTATTGAAAGCAATGCACACGTATCACAACAACGCTCAATAGTAAGTAAGTATTATATGAATGAGAAAGTTGCATTGAAACCAAGACACAATGATGACACACTTATTTAACGTAGATGGTGGATCAGCAGGCCACGTCAGAGGTCAACATCAGGTGTGACCTCGTCATCAGGCGAGCAACGGCTGATGAGGAATGTGGTAACGTCACTGAGCAACTAACGCTGCCGTCACCTCTGGAATATGTATTAGTTCAATCCAAGAATAAAAAAATTAAAGTATGCTACTCCAAATGTTCTCATCACATCACCACGTTCCAAGCACAACACAGTATATTAAGTCCGTTCGCCAAACCGGGTAAGTGAAGATCATATTCCAATAGGTAGACACTTTACTAAGAGTATTACATTATAAATGTAATATATGTTAATGCTCGGCCCAGCGCACGTACGTACACACGTACATACATAAAACAAACTACACACAAACACACGCAACCATCATCATACACATTTCGAACTGATTATTCAGGAAAAAAACACCAATGTGTACCGACGAAAATTCAACAATAACAGTATTCTCCTGTCTAATATAATCTCACCAGCTATACTGTATCGACGTTATTACAAGTAAACCTGCATTACAACAACACATATTATGTATAAATCGACTGCCACAGCACTGGCTGTGACACGCTCGTACTGCAGACATAAGTGACATATGTATCAACGTTGCATCACAACAGAGGAAATGTACAATGTTACGCCTCGTCAACGTCACTAAGTAACACTACTGGTTGTAATGGTAAAGTGATGGATTCGGTGCGATATGCTCCACCTTTGTTGTCATATAAAAGTGAAGGATTCCACAAAAAAGTTCCAAGTCCCACCAACGTCACCGTGATCTGTTGAAAACATCATTCTGAGCCAACTAATCACATCCTTTAAGTTGCACAAATCTACATTGGGTATTTCTATATACGACACTTGCAGTTTATGCGCGTGAACAAGTATACAGGGGGCGTTTTAACGTCAACGTAACTATGATAGTTGCACGTACATAACACAATATAAGTAGCAGGCAGCCATGCCAAAGCAATGCAAGATGGTGCATGCAAACGACGGTAGAAAAAAGCAACATTGCACCATGTAGCTAAGCGTAATTAATACATCTCAGAATTTGCATTACTCCGCATTCAAACTGATAACTACGATCCGTTGTGGACACTTGGTCGATTAAACCTGGATAGAAACAACGCTATAACCTAAACATTTAATAATAAGCATGTGAAGCTGAACGTAGATACGTAACAAAGACGTAGAAAACGACTTGCTAACTAGTCTAATACAAAGAAGTGAAGGTAAGCACGAGGCCAAGAACGACGGCTCCAAGCTTGGCCGCAGCGGCAGGGTCAGCGCCGCTCCCGGCGCTGCATTCTTCGTCTCCTTTCCACCACTTTTCTTTCAGTCGGTCAATCTCTCCGCTATCGACCAGCGCCGATATCGCAGAGTTTAGCCGCATCTTCAGCGGGGAGCCCTTTGCAATGCCGAGACCATAGTGCAGCTCGCTGATCCGACCGATTGTCCTGAGGTTGCACGGCGCTCGGTTCACCCAGTACTCGGCCGTGCTGCTCTCCATGATGAAGGCGTACTTGCCGTCGGAGTCACGCACCTTCTGTACGCCTTCGGCCACGGTCTCCGCAACGACGCTCTGATCGTGCTGGGGAGCAAGGAACCCGCTACGTCACTGACTGTTATAGAACCCGTGTGCAAATTGTGAAACTTGTATCATAACCTGAATTACCAATGCTCTAGGGAGCTCAACTGGTCGAACGTTTTGACGAAGTCGTTATGTATAGTCATATACATTGTCTATCAATGGTGTGTTATGATCATACATTGATAGATAACGTATGCCAACGTTGATAAGGAACAACGTGATATTATCTATTGTGAATAAATGTCGCAGGAATGTTCATCATTAATTAATAGCAGTATATCAAAACACGCCTATCTCGAAGACGGACAAATGCCAAGTACAAGAACATGATAAGCTTCCAGTGTACCATACGAACGAGGGCATGCTATTTCCTTGCGGAATTTAAATTCGTCACCAAGTAAATTACATGTCGCGTAAACAAATAACACAGTGTAGACAATAAATAACGTATGTTTGTTTTGTTACGTTTGTTGTGTTTTCCGAATAGAATGGTTAATAATCGATCATTGTTGATATCGCCAGTTAATCGTCTACCCGCCACAGCTTACTTCGTCTACCCGCCACAGCTTACTTCGTCTACCCGCCACAGCTTACTTTGTCTACTCACCACAGCTTACTTTGTCTACCCACCACAGCTTACTTCGTCTACCCACCACAGCTTACTTCGTTTACCCACCACAGCTTACTTCGTCTACTCACCACAGCTTACTTCGTCTACCCGCCACAGCTTACTTCGTTTACCCACCACAGCTTACTTCGTCTACTCACCACAGCTTACTTCGTTTACCCACCACAGCTTACTTCGTCTACCCGCCACAGCTTACTTTGTCTACCCGCCACAGCTTACTTCGTCTACTCACCACAGCTAACTTCGTCTACCCGCCACAGCTTACTTCGTCTACCCACCACAGCTTACTTCGTCTACCCACCACAACTTACTTCGTTTACCCACCACAGCTTACTTCGTTTACCCGTCACAGCTTACTTCGTCTACCCACCACAACTTACTTCGTTTACCCACCACAGCTTACTTCGTTTACCCGTCACAGTTTACTTCGTCTACCCTTCACAACGTACTTCGTCTACCCACCATAGCTTACTTCGTCTACCAGCAACAGCTCACTTCGTCTACCCGCCACAGCTTGCATCCCTTACCAGCCACACATTTTACACAACCTGATATTACAAACCTGGATGGCGCGCCACATCTGGCGATAAAGGGCATTGCTGGTGTATTTGAAGAAGTTCTCCGTTATACCATCCTTCAGTAGGCCGTATTTCACTTCCGACTGATTAACGAGATCCTCTACCGACAAAATGTCTTCTTTGTTAGTGTCGGCTGACTTCTTCATCAGAATTGTCGTGTGGAACGTCATGTAGGGCTCAGTGAAGTCGATCACCTCCCGTCGAGCTGTCGACACCGTCATCGGGGCCGCGGCCAAGTCAGCCACCTGTCAAGGCACGGATATAGAGGAGAGGAACAATATATGTATATATATATATATATATATACGTGCACGTATGTATGTAGGCCTACACACACACACACACACACACACACACACACACACACACACACACACACACAAACACACACGCATTGACGTGTGTGCGTGTAACGTGTGTGTGTGGGTGTGTAGGCCTATATACATACGTGTACGTGTAACGTGTGTGTGTGTGTGTGTGTGTGTGTGTACATACATGCATATGTACACGCATATATACACGCGCATGTACATGCATATATGTATACATGCATGCATTTACGTTAATGTGTGTGTATGTGTGTGTGTGTGTGTGTGTGTGTGTGTGTGTGTGTGTGTGTGTGTGTGTGTGTGTGTGTGTGTGTGTGTGCGCGCGCCCGCGCGCGCGCGTGCGTGCATGTGTGTGTGCATATAATAATAATAACATAAATTCTATTGCGCCTAAATCCTTGGAAACCAAGCTCAGAGGCGCATCAAAACAAAACAATCTCAAAATCCATAAGCAGTAGTCCAATTGTCAACAGATGGGTCAAGACGATAGGGACCTACGCTGGATAAGCAAGGTTGTAAAGATAAGTTTTTAAATGACGACGAAATGTTTTAATATTTTCAACTGATCTAACACTAAGAGGGAGCATATTCCAAAGAGTTGGTGCAGCAAAAGAAAAGCCCTAGTTCCAATGTTAGTGTTGACTCTAGGAACAAAAAGTAGGTCAGAACTCGATGATCGGAGCGGGACAGGTTTTCTTACAGGAGTAAGCAATGAATGCAAATAAGACGGTTGCTTCCTAGACAGTGCCTGGTATGTAATGGTACAGATCTTAAATATCATATGTTATCGTACAGGAAGCCAATGCAAATACTTCAAAAGTTGTACAGAGCGAGAAAAACGAGGAGATATTGTAACTACTCTTGCTAGACAATTTTGGATACGCTGAAGTGTTGTGATATCCTTGCTAGCGATATTATAAAGGAGGGAATTACAATAGTCAAGCATGTTGCTAACAAGCGCTGTTGCAATAGTTTTAGTACAAAAAAATGACATATACCGGCGCATACGGCGAAGATCACGAATATAATAAATTCAGCAGCGACATGTTTGAGATACTATCAAAGATCACTCCTAGATTCCGCACCGAGGTTGCAGGCGTGATGTACTGATTCAAAATACGCGTAGGGAAAAAACCATCCAGTTTACTACGCTGCATTGGAGTATCAATAATGATCAATTCAGTTTTATTTGCATTTAATTTGAACTTGCTGTCAGTGTGTATGGAGTTGCACCTGTTTCATGACTTCCCCGATCATGCCGCTCCACTGTCCCCTCGTCTGCTCAGCGCCGTACTTGCCGTCAGGAGCAAGCGTGATGAGATACTTGAACTTGGTCTTTTCGCTGATCTTCTGCAACAGCTCGATCATGAATCCTTCGTAGTTGTCATTGCCCTTGCCGTTCGGGTCTTTCACGATTACGTACGGCGGCTCCTGCAACACAAGCCCATTGCATAAGTAATGCTACAGCGTATGATGACCAACGTGTACACTCGCATTGTCCAACTGGATGTTTTACCAGGTCTATGTTTCCACAATGTTCATGAATAATCGTTCACAAGAAACTTAGATCTCGCACGCAATACAAGGATAAACATCACCACAAATTAGGCCCAGATATAACCAAACTCGAAATGCATACGTTTAGGTCATCAAAAAATAGGCCAGATGCCCAGTCGGTCTATCGTTCAGTTTCGTACCAAAACCAAGAATACTATATCACAATAGGATATCCCACTCGGCTCATATAGACCGTGCTTCGAATGAAAGTTGCGTCATCTACGTAAATGCGTGCGGGGAGAGAAATGGCTCAGGTGCGTACCCACACGGGTAGTGGGCTATACTATGCTATGCTAGTAGTCATAATATTGTTATCAAGGGGTGTCGCACTCAATACGTTTACGAATTATACCTATTTTGTGAAATTAGCAGTCAATGGCCGGCATGCTTTCTGTGATTATTTGACACTTGATTATGGATGTGTACACAATTTCCCGCAATGATTAATAAAATAGCATGTCATTAAGTTGGCCTAATTCAATCTATACGAGATAGAGCGATTAAAAAAAATAGGTTTGGAATATATAGATTTTCATGCCATCGCATTCACAATTATGTCTGCAATAAAGTAGTATTTTGAAAAACCTGAAATTTTGTTTCAAGTGTAGTTATACGTGCCTACATAAATCACATTTATATCGCATGCAGTAAAATAAAGAATACTATATTTAATAGAAAAGTATAAATATATAAATATATATTAAATATACTATTACTAATCGGTCCCTTTTATTGGCTGGTCCCGCTTGTTGACATTTTTATCATTGGCTAGTGCGTAGGTGTGGACTCTGCTTTCAAATACGGTAATTAGGCAATTACTGTGGTCAATACAATTGACAAAAACATACCAGTTTCATTGAATCACACACAATTTACAAATACATTTTGGCGTCGTTGTTAACACCAAATCTCCCGCCGAATGGACTACCACAAAAGTCACGTGACCTCTTTTGTTGCCACTAACTGTTGGCGCAGCTTTACGGTGAAAATAAAATATACCCCACATTTTGCGAATATTCGTGTCGTAACTGTTTCGAGAATACCAGTTACGAAAAATTCCACTTGAAGGATATGCTTCGAATGTACATTAATCCAGACAAAACACTATTATAAGCACACTGACTAAAATAAGAGATGCAGCCCATTGCTGATAAAGCTGTACAGACCAGCTGAACGGTGTTGCTAGCACGCATTTGCGTATAGATGACGCCACTTTCGCTGGATCACGCGAATGCCGGTCGATATGAGCCGAGTGGGCTATCCTATTGTGATATATAGACATATTAGTATTCTTGCCAAAATTCTGGCGGCAACCTAAATTTGCTTTTGAATGCTCTATCTTGACATTATGTACTCAAAACAAAAAGTTCTTCGCTCGGAACTCACCAGTTCATTTTTAATTTATATACGAAACATGTACAATGTACATTCGCGAATAACCTCAATTAACGCTGAGTGATTCGGTTGATATGATATCACAGTAATATTAGCCAATAGGTGCCGCGTAGCCACTCCTCGCAACAGTGAAGAGGAGAAAGTTGGCATGGTACGGCCATGTCACACACCACGACTCCCTTGCTAAGACAACCAACTATGCAGGGCACTCTGGAAGGCAGCAGAAGGAGAGGCAGGCAAAGGAAGACCTGGATGGACAACATACGGGATTGGACCGACCTTGACGTCCAAACGTTACTGAGACTTGCATTAGAGCGCCCCAGCTAGAGAGCATTCGCTCGACTGCGTCCCTAATGTCTCCCCTACGTCTACGACCTGACAGGTCTCGAGATGAACTGAACTGAACTGAACTGCCGCGGATTAGCAGGCGGGGTTTGCAAGGGAAGCATTTCGTGTTTCGAGAGTGTTAGAATGCGGTAGTTATAATATATTGATAACCAGTAATTCCACCACCAACAACATGGATTTGAAGATAACAGTTGAAATACATCGAGGTGCTCATATATAAATGTTTGAACTTGGATATAGATTTACAGCATATTGATGTTTATATGCATGTATTTATTTTAAAAGATGGGTATTGTTTCTGTACAAATCAAAATGTTTAAAACATAAATATGTAGCAATGGTTATGTTCATAGAATAATACCCCATTGATGGTAACACACACCACTTTCCAAAATAACTTAACAGGCATAACCAACTCAAATTTATTATATTTGACCAATGTAATTAGGCCTCATCCACAACCCACAAACCTACATGAAAATGGGATAATTTAACATAGCATCATGAGCTATTTCAAACTGAACCTTCTGTATTTATGTTATTCATCATTTTTCATATTTAAAGGTCTCTTCTGACATGATAGTAATTTACATAAGATACAACTTGAAAATTAATGCTTTATTTGAACTGTGCTAAATTTATTACATTTCATTTAACCAAGTGCCTTGAAAAACTGGAGCATTAGCAATATAATAAATAATTTATGTCAATATATATGTACCGTCTTTGCATAGAATTATAGAGCATTGTAGAGATTTAAGTGACACCGTATACAATAGTTTATTTATTTTTTGTCTTCTTAATAATGTCATTATTAGCAACAATATTATTTCAATTCTTCTAAACATTTCTCAAACCTACATTTAAACTTGAAGATGCCATATACACTATCCCTGTATTCAACTTAAATTGTGTTAATATATTCAAAAGTCAACTGAGAACTTGCCAAATCGATGGTCATTTATTCAAGCCACGGCTTAACGTGTGAATACTCATGTTCAGTGGGCGATAACACAGGTCAAATCATGCCCCAGAAAATGTAATCCCGATAACTCGAACAATTATTGACAAGTCAGAGCTGCTGACATCATCAGCAAGGTTATAAAACAACTTTAAAACTAAGCCGTCCAAATATTACGAGTGTAGGCAAACACTGATATCAGATCAACATATTTGTTTCAGTGATGTCTCTTCAACAGCCGGCGAATCGGCGTACGTTATACAACAATGGCACGTTGTCATTGTCCAGAAACAAGAAGCGAAATATGATCTGCCTTCACATCAGCAGGACGTCTGATAGAGTGTGGTGTAGACGTCTGACGGCCAAACTGGAATCCACTGGGACACATGAAAAACTGCTGTCTATCAAGGCTAAACGATCACTTGAAAGAGTCAGTCCCGAGTGTCATCATCACTATAATAAGCGCTTGTGCCAAGTCCATCAACGCAGGGTTTCCTCAGTGACTTATAATAGAACCGCTGTTGAGCACAATCTATTTTAAGAAAATGTCAAACAAATTTCATAATTCTACCTCCCTGTTCATCAATAATTCGCCATTGTTATCACTTTTATTAGACATAATATCGGAAAACTTGATCTTCTCACGCAGTGACGACATGCTGCAAATATATACATGGGAATACCCACTCACAATTATGAACATCATATTTTTGGTGGGTGTACTTAGCTATTTCTATCCGGAAATAATAATCCTGGACAAGTATAGTAAACTAGATGTTGGAAAGTGGCCTGACTTCTCGGCCAAAGTGATACTGTACTTGCGTCCAATGTAACACGCTATGGGGAGACCAAAGTAATACTCTACTTGCGTCCAATGTAACACGCTATGGGGAGACCAAAGTGATACTGTACTTGCGTCCAATGTGACACGCTATGGGGAGACCAAAGTGTTACTGTACTTGCGTCCAATGTGAGACGCTATGGGGAGACCAAAATGATACTGTACTTGCGTCCAATATAACACGCTATGGGGAGACCAAAGTGTTACTGTACTTGCGTCCAATGTGAGACGCTATGGGGAGACCAAAGTGATACTGTACTTGCGTCCAATATAACACGCTATGGGGAGACCAAAGTGATACTGTACTTGCGTCCAATATAACACGCTATGGGGAGACCAAAGTGATACTGTACTTGCGTCCAATATAACACGCTATGGGGAGACCAAAGTGATACTGTACTTGCGTCCAATGTGACACGCTATGGGGAGACCAAAGTGATACTGTACTTGCATCCAATGTGACACGCTATGGGGAGACCAAAGTGTTACTGTACTTGCATCCAATGTGACACGCTATGGGGAGACCAAAGTGTTACTGTACTTGCATCCAATGTGACACGCTATGGGGAGGCCAAAGTGTTACTGTACTTGCGTCCAATGTGACACGCTATGGGGAGACCAAAGTGTTACTGTACTTGCATCCAATGTGACACGCTATGGGGAGACCAAAGTGATACTGTACTTGCGTCCAATGTAACACGCTATGGGGAGACCAAAGTGTTACTGTACTTGCATCCAATGTAACACGCTATGAGGAGACCAAAGTGATACTGTACTTGCGTCCAATGTGACACGCTATGGGGAGACCAAAGTGTTACTGTACTTGCATCCAATGTAACACGCTATGGGGAGACCAAAGTGATACTGTACTTGCGTCCAATGTAACACGCTATGGGGAGACCAAAGTGTTACTGTACTTGCATCCAATGTAACACGCTATGGGGAGACCAAAGTGTTACTGTACTTGCGTCCAATGTAACACGCTATGGGGAGATCAAAGTGTTACTATACTTGCGTCCAATGTAACACGCTATGGGGAGACCAAAGTGATACTGTACTTGCGTCCAATGTAACACGCTATGGGGAGACCAAAGTGTTACTGTACTTGCATCCAATGTAACACTCTATGGGGAGACCAAAGTGATACTGTACTTGCGTCCAATGTGACACGCTATGGGGAGACCAAAGTGATACTGTACTTGCATCCAATGTAACACGCTATGGGGAGACCAAAGTGTTACTGTACTTGCATCCAATGTAACACGCTATGGGGAGACCAAAGTGATGCTGTACTTGCGTCCAATGTGACACGCTATGGGGAGACCAAAGTGTTACTGTACTTGCATCCAATGTAACACGCTATGGGGAGACCAAAGTGATACTGTACTTGCGTCTAATGTAACACGCTATGGGGAGACCAAAGTGTTACTGTACTTGCATCCAATGTAACAAGCTATGGGGAGACCAAAGTGATGCTGTACTTGCGTCCAATGTGACACGCTATGGGGAGACCAAAGTGTTACTGTACTTGCATCCAATGTAACACGCTATGGGGAGACCAAAGTGATACTGTACTTGCGTCTAATGTAACACGCTATGGGGAGACCAAAGTGTTACTGTACTTGCGTCCAATGTAACACGCTATGAGGAGACCAAAGTGTTACTGTACTTGCGTCCAATGTAACACGCAATGGGGAGACCAAAATGAATATTTCACACCTGCAAACACAGTGGAGCATTGAAGAATTCATATCTATGCCAGATGCTGATCCGTGCAAAATGCCATACAACCAATAGATTTACGAAGACATCTTGTTTCACTAAATATGCCATGGACATTACCTCTACCTAGTAGCATGCAACCTCTACATTACACTGTGGCCATCGCTATCCCAGCCTCAAACACAGCTGGCTATGTATGAGGAGATTCTTAAAGATCGCAGACCTCCGTTTGGCTCGGAACTCTGGAATTTTGGAGGTAATAATCTATATGGGAGACAGCTAATATTCAAGACGGAAGTCAATGTCATTGTCTTCATAAGGAAGCGCCTGCCGCGAGAAGGGAAGGGAGAAGGGTGGCTGCTAAGCCAGAGAAGAAACCTACAACGAAAATAGGCATAAACGTCCACAGGTTAATTCATTTTAAAAAACGTAATTTGTTCGTCTATCCGGAATTAATAGTAGTAACTTGTAACAGGAAGTCTGCTGTTTTGAACTTGGGAAACATCTAATGGTACAACAGTCAACTCAGCCCGATACGGTTGCGGAGCGCAGTAGCGCAGCGCTAATAACTTGGGCTCGACAATATACATTGCTTCAGTTCACTCAGTTCACCAGATAAGTCGAGATGGTGTTCGATTGAACAGGTCTGCCAGGGAGTAAAGTGTAAAGCGCTTTGAGCAGTCCTGAGGACTGGACACTGCGCTATATAAGACCTTAGCCTTTACCTTTACGGTGATGACGCCAATAAAGCTTTGTTTTGAAAGTGGGTGTTTTGTTTACTGTTTGAACATGTTCCCGTGGTCGTATTTTCAAATTGCGACCGCTGTTAGGAGCTTACTAAACGCAATTTGGTGGGCAGTATGCCTTCCTTCAACAGTTCCTTCCGGTTTGCATGGCGATGGCAATACATCATTGGTTTAGTGGGGAGGTTATACATAGTGCAGATCAACAATTCGAAATACGGCAAGCAAAAGTAAAGAATGTTTGTTAAATGTAGACAGGGGCGTTTTATAGGAGAGCACGGATCCAGATAGGATGCGTTTGCTGCAACGACATATTATTGCAATGACATTGGTCAGATGCACCCCGCATGGTGAGACATTGTTTGTGTGCGTGCGTGCGAGCGCGCGTGCGTGTGCGTGCGTGCGTGTGCGTGCGTGCGTGCGTGTGTGTGTTTGCATCTCTGTGTGTCCGTTTGTTTCTGTGAGTGTGTGTGTATGCGTGTGTGCCAGTGTACGTGTGTGTGTGCGTGTTGTGTGTGTGTGCGTGCGCGCGCGCGCGGGCGTGTGTGTGTGTGTGTGTGTGTGTGTGTGTGTGTGTGTGTGTGTGTGTGTGTGTGTGTGTGTGTGTGTGTGTGTGTGTGTGTGTGTGTGTGTGTGTGTGTGTGTGTGT